>JAABNY020000008.1:6936871-6951501 GCA_015164015.2 Brevimyrus niger | reverse complement strand
CTTTATCGTTTTGGAAGCCATTAAGAAAAAAATGCTCTTCTTGTTTTATCCTGTTCATTTTGTGTTTAAATGCTATAAAAAAAAAAAACATATTTAGGTATAATTCTGGGGGGTCGGGAACCAGATCATTTGTTTTCTGTTATTTCTTATGGGAAAAATTTGCCCTGTGTGACTTTTTAGGAATCAATCCGGAGTCTGAAACGGATTAAGTTCGAGAACCAAGGTACCACTGTATTGCCATAGAGTGACCTGTGGTAGAAGCTCTGTGTTGGTGTATTACCGAAAGCCTGCTTGATGGAGCAGTTGTTTAACTACTCTGAGTAAAGTCTGAACTTCTGAAATATGATGCCAATTGTAAAGGGGGGGGGGGATTCAGGTGATTGTTTGTCCAGGTGGGTAATTCAGGTCCAAAAAGTAAAAGTTCAATCCAGGATTTTGTTTCAACCAACCAGTTGAGTATAAAGAGTCACAGTCACAGAGTACTCAGCTGGTTGGTGAAACAAACTTTACTCTCTGGAGCTGAATAACCTAACTCTGATCATTTGATAATTCAGGTCACCTGCTCTCTCTTCAAGGGAGTTTGTCAATACTTGACCATGCTTGTGATCTTGCATACCCAACAAGAACCATCCCATGATTCACTGTGTCCTAAGTCCGTTCTTGGGAGACAAGTTAGCAAGACTGCTCTGGTCAAGAACATAAGTAGGTTCCTTGTATGCTTGGTATTGATAAACAACCTAGGTGTCTGCCACTTGGTGAGTGTGGGGTTAATGAGTTTTGATATTTCTTTTGTTTCCATGTTTGGGTTCTGAGAAAGGCACTTATGTTTCCTTTTCTCACTGTGTCTGCACTTGTTTTGGCCCCCTACCTGAGTCCCACCACTTCTGTAAAGCGAGCCCCTCCCTCCACACAAACGGCCCTTTGCTGGTTTACGCCAACGCTGTTCTGTTCACCATCCCGACCCGACGTGACCTGCCTGTGGCGTCAGTCGTCTCTGTGATGTCTTTTCCTGCGTACTTTTGTTCCTTGTTTTTAAAATTGAATAATAGGTGTCCCGCCCCAAAGCTACATCTACAAGCCAGCAACCTTCATAATTTACAAACTAGTCCTGGATACAGCTCCACATACATGACCTGACAGCCACACTTGGCGATGTCTGTGACCAGGTCCCTCCGTGAGACTGCGTCCCGTCAGAAGCAGCTCGAGAGCGAGACCAGAGATGGGTCACATTCCTGGGGCTTAAACCGGGGAGTTCAGACCGAGATGCGATCGGGGAATATGTGAAATTACTGTTGAAAAATGCAAGATCCAGAAATGAAGAAAAATGATTTATTTTCCCTGTGTAGTAAGACCGGCCAACTTATTTATTTTCCCTGTGCTTTCTTTTTTTTTTTGCGAGAATTAAGTTATTTGTACAGGGAATACAGTATTGATAATATTTTACCTGTTTGGTACATGCCTGTCACATCATGGCTAGCAATTCAGTTCCTCAAAGGCAAGCGGGTAATCTCTTTACCCTTGAGACAGGGTGTGTCTGTGTGTGTGTGTTCAGTGTGACAGAAAATATTTAAAGAAATCCATAGTGCGCTGTAGTGATTCAAGTTATGAAATTCATGGGTACAACAGCAGGGCCCAACTTGGGACCCAGAATCCTCCTATTAACATCACCTTGACCTCAAGCTACCCCTCGCCTGTTATATTCATTTCAAATTTTTATTGTCATGGGAATGCGGTGCTTCCTGCCAAAAAATACAAAACAATAATAACAGCAATAAATAACAAATAGGGTCACGGGGGAGACTAGGGCCTGGCCCATGCAGCACAGGGCAGGGGAAGATTCCGGATGGGGTGCCAGGTCATCACCAAACCGTATGTCTCCGGTTTGGAGGAGGAATCTGAAGACATCGTGGAAAACCTGAGCAGAAAGGGGAGAACATGCAGACTCCATATCCACAGGATGGGGGCTGAAGTGCTGCCTCCGCACTGCACATAAATAATCGCGTGACTCCTGTATGCCAGACTCCACACAGAGACATGCGGACCAAGAGTGAGAACTGTTGGATTTCTTGTCGGTGGGTCTCGGTTGTCTCTGTGATAATCATTTTATTTGATAATGCTCACAAAACATGCTAATGTGTTTAATAAATCTTTAGAATAATTCTAGCAGCTGTACACTACTGGCTCAGGGATGCAAGTCATGCATTAAGAGCCTCTGAGAAAGGACGGGCCTAGCTGTCCCGAGCACTGGGGGGCGCCCGGGCACCCCCCGTGAAGATGCCGGAGTCACACCGGCATGGGGGTGGATTAGCACAAGCTCTTTCTCCTTGGCACACTCCAACTGGGGTCCGTGTGACTGGCTAATAGGCGACTCCAGGTATTTAATGTCCATCAGCCTCCTGAAGGCAACTTATCAATTCTGTTTGAAGGCGGTGCTGGGAGTTTTTAGCTTGGATCATTTCAGGTCTTGCGATAAGTGGTTTTCTGGCTGGGAGCTTGGGGGCTTTTTTTCCCAAGTGTTCCATCTCTGGTTATGAGGTTCTGCCTGGGAGTCAACAGGGCTTGGTCCTGTTATTAGGGCACTGTAATTGCTGCCTTTGCCAGAATGCCCCGTAAACCGGTTTGGTATGAGAGCTGGCCCACGCCCTCTAGAGCGAGCGGACGGTCACAGAAGCAGAGGCATGGAATCCTGTAGCTTTGGGGCTTCGGAAAGGTGGGGTCACTTCCGAGAGCGATGATCAGCGGCCACGTGTGACTCTTCATCTTAATCCAGATGACTACGTTGTCCCCTCTCTGGCCCCACAGCTGCCCTTCTCTGGGGATCTAGGCTGGGGAGAAACTAGGAAGTCCTCCTGGAATGTGAAGCAGGTCACTAAGGGATCCAGCCCATCTGTTACTACGGAAACTATGTGTGCGGCAGCCTCCTTCCTTTCAGGCATGTCCGCTGTAGACGTCCCGCTGAGAAGGACAGACGCCAGGGGCCTCCTGCGTGATGACAGGCTTCTGTCAGGCGTGCGAGGAACATGCACACCGTCAGGCCTAAGCTGCATCAGGGTGGCAAAGGGTGAGACTGTTTGAAGAGGCTGCAGTCTGACACTTGCTGAAAGATGCTCCAGTGATAGATTAAACACCTTCATAGCTCCCCCTGGAGATTGATGTTGTTGGTTGTGCGTTAATGAGGCTCTTATTTTTATAATTCTGTTCTGGTTGCTGCTCATCCCCATAATTGGCCAGGGAGGAGGACTGTGAGATGTTGATGCTTTCTGGTGATGTCTCCTTGGTGCTCCTCTCAAGCTGATGTTGGCTTTGGTCCTCGGAGTGGGTGTGAGGTTTAGGCTGGGTTTAGAGCTCCCCATTATGAACGGGAACATCAGACAGTCTATAAGGGCGAAGTCGAGTAGGTGCCAAGGCTTTGATGTCATCCAATCAGTGAAATGGATATCCCGTAATTGAGCTGGCATTCTTGGCCGTGACGCACGTGACCATGTCCTGTCATGTCAGTTGCTAAATGGCTCTGTTTCTTGCTGAACACTTGATTGACTCCCCCCTATTCAGGCGCTGTTTTTTCTTTAGAATTTTGGTTCTCTGCTGAGGCACTGCCTATGGCTGTGGCGTCATGCAGAGCTCCTGTTTGCCATTTGTCAAGGCCAGTGTTTCCCAACCCAGTTCTCGGGGACCTACAGATGTCCCACATTTTTGCTCTTCCAGCTTCCTGCCAAATGGTCCAGGTTTTTGCTCCCACCCTGCCCCCTGCCAGACAGTCCCAGTCCTGAATAGTCCAGTAGGAAGCTGGGAGCGAGCAAAAACATGGACTGTCTGTGGGTCCCCGAGGACTGGATTGGGAAACACTGGTCAAGGCTGTTTAGCCAATAACTTATTTGGTCTCCATGGGGCAAAACCCTACTTTACCTACCTTCTTATATCTCACATTAAACCAAGATAGGTGTTCTGGGGGCATGAGTTGTCATGTGATGTATGAATCATTTGTGTAAGTCAGTCAACTTGATATTCTCATATTACAATCTTGCATCAACTTGTGTTTGGGACCAGGACTACTGGGTACAAGTCAGTTTGGGTGTATCTTGATATTGTAGCTGTCCATTACTTACTGTATACATTATTGTATCTATACTTTATAATAAGTCACATATGGACAGTGGGTTACCAAACTGCAGCCATGCTGCCCATGCTGCTGCCCCTGTTACACTTTCTAGTGTCTCTTGATCAGTGTATATTATTTACTATGATCCTTGGGCATAAATGCGATTGAGTGTGACTCAGGTGTAACTACGTAAGAATGTTTGCCAAACGACCGATGGCTATTAAGTTCTTCTGCTGAAACTGCTCTCGCCATCCATCTTCTGTCTTCTTGCATTTTTTTTTTGTTTAGAACATCTGTGTGCGACGAAGTGAGAGGTATTAAGTACTCCTGCCCTCATGCGTGGTCTGTTCCGCCATGGTTGTGGCGTCGAATCTGTTCCACCCAGTTCAAAGGGGCACCGGTTTGCTCAAACAGAGCATAACATTGGGCTGATCCTCTGGAATGTATGATGAGAAATGGCCAGGGATTGGCCCGCTCTGTGGTTAATGCCTGCCATTAGCAGCTGCATAGACACGCTCACTGATCTGTTGTGGCTTTCGGAAGGGACCAGCCTCAGCCTCCCGAGGTCACAAGTGCCCACCAGTCATGTGACTGTAGCACATCATGTGATGGGGGTGTGTTACAGGTGACACCACCAGTACACATTCACTCTTGTTACCTACCAGTCCTGCTGCATCACCAGTGCTTCATAAAGAATAGCCAATGATCACCAAAGGTACAGTCCTAAATATTTAGCTCATTCTATGCTTTCCTTCAGTCCAGTCCAAGCCAGCAGGATTAAGTATTATAAGTTGTCAGAAATTTTCATCCGTTCTCCAACAGTTAATTCAGAACAAGGAGCGGAGCTGGAGAGTGTCCCAGGCAGCCCGGGGTGCAGGGACACCCCATGAGCTCACTGAGCAACAAAATCAGACTTGTTTGGGGTGCCAGTGAGCTTGGCTGCATGCCTCTGGGCTGTGGCAGGGAACCCACACAACATGGGGAGGACATGCAAACTCCATACAACATGGGGAGGGCATGCAAACTCCATACAACATGGGGAGGACATGCAAACTCCATACAACATGGGGAGGGCATGCAAACTCCATACAACATGGGGAGGGCATGCAAACTCCATACAACATGGGGAGGACATGCAAACTCCATACAACATGGGAAGGGCATGCAACTCCACACAACATGGGGAGGACATGCAAACTCCACACAACATTGGGATGACATGCAAACACTACACAACATGGGGAGGACATGCAAACTCCACACAAGTGAGATTTAAATAACTATTGATTTTTCTAGCCATGTAATTGAGAGTGACAGTGGTTACTTGATGTTATTTCCGGTATGACTGTGGTTGTAATCATTCATGTTCAGTTTACCAGTGTATTTAACTACTTCAAGCATGTACATCTCACATCTTTCCTTGCTTTCTGTGCCCCTGGGGAGGTCGCTGTGACGTAAAAAACACTTCTGCTGATGGCACAAGCCTCCCCTGCTCTCTTCACATTCAGAGAATCGTCATCGCTGCCAAACAGCCGATCTACAGGCCAAAACACAAAAGGCAAAAAAAAAAAAAGAATTTATTACTTATGAAAACACAATAAAGTTTTGTTTGTTGCACATTCTCTTCATAATCATTGCGACAAATAATGCAAAGCCCCCTTAAATTTCCTGCCGCTTCTTGCTTGTGCTAGCGGCGCACCCGGCCAGATACAAAATGATTAGCTGGGACATCTGTTTTTAACACGTTCCCCCTCATGTTTATTTGGATGCCTGCCCTGTATTGAGCTGTGAAGTGACTGGGAGAGGGTCTCGCCCAGGGCTGCTGCCGCACTCGCGGTGTGGAGAATGAGGAATGCGGCATGAGTTCGAATAAACGCCGAGATGAAGTTTCACAGCCCCGCCGCACACTCGCATATGCCGTGCGTGTGTGGTACATCTCTGGTGTATTAAACCACTACTTGTCACATAAGCACTCGCACACGTGCGCACGCCCCTCAGGTCTGGCTCCTGCTGATTGGTCACACAGGCTCGGTGCCGCCCGCTGTTCCAGATCCTCCGTTCGCAGTAGCTCGCCCAGCCGGGTGCCGATAAGCTTTTAAAGCTGTCTGCTGAGCCAGGGAACCGGCTGAGCAAAGCGGCGGGTGGCAAGGCTCTCACAGTGCGGTGGCAAGGCTCTCACAGTGCGGTGGCAAGGCTCTCACAGTGCGGTGGCAAGGCTCTCACAGTGCCGTTCTTGTCACCACGGTCACACACTCAGTACCATGAGTTTAATCACATTACCTAGTTACCATTTTAACTCATCTCATGAAAAATCTTGCCTATGACGTTTGTCATTTATGATTTGTCAGTTTCATTCTTGAAAAGAATAATTGTCCATTTTTATTAGTTTTTATTGATGTACTGTGCTACATAAAGAATACCAATAATTCATTTTATATTCTATACAGAATTCTATATTTTTCATGCAGGCCTATGTGTTTTTTTTTCTGGGATGCGGCAAAACGGGAACAGCATTTGAAACCATTTACTCTGAAAACCAGAGCAGGTGGTAGCAACAGCAACGGTGAGGTAGCAAAGGGTGCGGGGAGCCCACCAGCTTAACGAGCGCAGAGAAGAAGGCGCGGCCTAATGACTTCCTGACAGCACTGAACGGGATCATAAAACCCCCCTTTAATTCGTCCCCCTCAGTAAGACGCCGCAGTAAATAGCCAGTGTGCTAGAGAGCCAAATATTGGCCGACAGAAGCTTTAATCTACCGGGGATGAGAAAAGGCACAAAATGGGGGTGTCCGCTCTGGATCTGCCAAGGAGTTTTAAGGGAACGCTTTCAGGTTTAATTATCCATAAAGTATTCTGAGCAGTAGCATAATGTACCAATTGTTTCCTACACTCCAAGAGGAGGAGGGCAGGGGTAAGGAGATGATCACAGCTCGTCTCTTAAACTCCGCCCACATGCGAGGGGCGGGACCTCAGAAACTGGCCAGCCAATCATGGTGTCCTTGGCTTGTGCATCTTCTACAGATTTGTGGGGTCACTAAGTCCTGGGCTTGGCCATGATGTTCATGACATGCATGCAGCCCCTCCCTGTTTCAAACTTTTTGAGTTAATTTTTTTTCTGGCACAAACAAATTTTCAGTTATTCATTTATTTTAATTAGATTTTTACAAACTGGCATAAACCGAGTGACATGATCCTTTCGTTTTTTTTGCATAAAGTTACGCCAGCAGTATTTTATTAAATACAAAAGGTGAAATAAGATGTCTGAAGCAGAAGCCTCAGTTCGGCTGATCTGTAGTGCAAATGACGTCCCTGTCGACATGAATCCTAAATACCCCCCCGCGACTGACCCTGAAAGCTAACTTTAGCACTATGGCTTTGCTAATAAAATGCAAAACCACTGCACCCCACCAGGTCCCAGCCTCAGGCGCTGCTCAGTGTGATTTTGGCCCCCTGTTGTATTTCACTTTGCATAGCCGCACTGCCCCAGTCCCTCAGGTCCAGCTCATGCCACCAGTTGCTACCTTTATTATCCAAACGTAAATGGGTCAGTGTCCCAACGAGACCCAAGCCCCAAATTTTCCACCGCATTAACCCGTCCTGGGAAGAGGCACCGGGCATGTCGGTTAGGTGACTGGAAACTCTGGTGTCTCTGCTGGTCCCAGTCTGACCTCTTCTTTCCCTCCATTTACTCCATTGACAAAATGACAGAAAAGCACCGGTGTATAACATGGTAATGGTTTGTAAAATCCCATAAAAAGGCTCTTTGATTCTTATTCAATGCTAAATTAAGTGCCTGAATTGTATCACAGAGGCCTTGATTTGAATTTGGCAAGCGCTCTTAAAAATAAAAGCTAAATTAGGTCTCTAGAGAGGCTAAGAAAATGTTGGACTGATGAATAGAGTAGATAGCTTGAAACACCTTTGCATGGAGCCTTTTAAAGTTTCAAGTGCTTGGGCTTCAGTACTGAGAAACGCAGCAATTAGTAGCAGTTAAAGGATCCCCCTGCCCCGACCGCAGCTTTGCATTGTACGTCATGCATTTGCGTGCGAAGGTCCGACCGCGTCAGGTTGCGTTTTGCTGTGTTGAGGACCGCAGTGGCCCTGGCGGTCGAGACACGCGATCCAGTAGAATCTCCAGGTGTGGGTCGGGTCGCCTCACAGGCTGCAGGGGGCGTCCGATTGCTCACTCACCTTCCCACTCTATGCAGGAATATAACTACGTATACCTTTGTATAACTTTTAGTGTTAATTAAAGAAGTATATTATTGAGTGATCAGTGTTAAGCAAAGGGTGATCGTGTTCCTTTGATGCTTGTTTGGGGCACCCTAATCGACCTGGATGGGGGTGCCATTCAGCCTTGTTTACAATGCGATCCCTACATTTTAGATGACGCTTGCCTGGGAGGCTTCCTTCCATCTCTGAGCAGAGAACGGGGTGACCAGTGAGTTTTACATCCACATGTCTGAATTGTGAGGTTGCTGTGTTTGGGTCCAACAGAGGGCTGATGGGAAACGTCCAAAATCTACACCATACCATGGATGGTTATCTAAGTTTCCTCTAGCTTGGGGTTCAGGTCTGAGGTTTCTGGTCCCCTGCTTAAAAGATTCTCACACCCAACTGGGCCAGTCATTACACTTCCACACGCTTTTTCACAATTAAATCACTACTGTTTGTAAACTTTAGTATGGAGCTTTCATGCTCAGTGATGCCCTGGGCCCAGTCTGCCGGTGGAGATGTTCACTGTACATGGTGATCTGCACTTTCCTGGTGGAGATATTCACTATAAATGGTGATCTGGACTTTCCCGGTGGAGATATTCACTATACAAGGTGATCTGCACTTGGCCGGTGGGGATGTTCTCTATACATGGTGATCTAGACTTTCCTGGTGGTGATTTGCAGCCATATCGCTTAAAATTGGGCAGGGGCCCTGTTGCCACCATGGGGTCGTCTTCCGAGTCTTCATGTGTTTAGGAAATCTGATAAATCTGATTTCCTGACACACAAAAGCTGTTTAGGGGAACGGTTACCTGAGTAACAGCCCTCAGAGGCGAGGGTCAGCAGTTATTGATGGTCTTGTTTGGGAAAGCTGTGCGGTTTGAATGGGATTCTGGGAACACTTTGGCAGATGGTTCATTTTGGATCCAGCAGTCTTCTCCAGCTGACCTGCTCACCTTCTGTGTGTGTGTTCAGCATGATGTTCTCTCAAAATCAAAATATGGAAATATCAGTTAATTTAGACCTACCATTTCCGGGACTAATCCTGTATCTCCTAATGTGTTTTACACCTTTAATGATCACTAGGGTATCCTTATAATTTTGTGTTGCCTGTTTTATTAAAGATTAACACAATATTTACTCAGTGTCAGTTGATAACAATATCAGCTAAGCGTACTCATGCCAGGTGACCTGATGGGGGCAGTAGGCACTTCTAACAATAGGTTTGACGTCACCAAACTTTAACGTTACCAGGATTCAGTCACTGGGAGATTTGACCAGGAACCGTGTCCTCAGAGGTATGTTATTTTTATTATTATTATTTTTTTTTTACTAATGGAGAACTACTTACAGTCACGGTGCTGTTTCTTCAACCTTGAAAAATGAATAGCATCCTTGGCTTGGAAAGCCTCCGGGGTCAAACCCGTCTCCGGCGCTGAAGCTATCTTACCAGCAGACAAACGAGCTGCGATTGCTGGCCCTCTGCCCAGATTCTTATCTACGACGCCGCTTATCTCGGTTTCGCGGTATCCGTCCCACTTTGGGGACGCTCCGGTGTTCATGACGACCTCGCGCGGCTCGGCACGTCTGACCCGCCGGGTGAGAGCAGAGCGCGGTGGTGATGGTAGCAGCCGTCCCGGGAAGCTTTGCGGAGTGACTTGCCGCTGCCGGTTTGCGCTTCTGCATTTCCCCCCCGTGTGTCTTACTAAGACATGCAGCCCCAAGCGTGTGGAGGCGACACCTTCGAAGTATTTACCACTGTCCATGTAAAGGCAGACAGTTATGTGGCATTAAGAGAATGATTTTCAGTCAAAATGAGTCATTCACTTTGGGTAAATAACTAGGAACTTGATTTTTCTGCTGTGACTCGTCACGACACTGGGTTTCCACAGGTATTTAAAAGGTCTTAAGAAATCAAAAATCCAATAATCTGAATTTAAGCCCTTAAAAATGTTTTAAAATGTCTCAAATTGTGGGCAGTGGTGGCTTGATGCTTAGGGAAGTGCACTTGTAATCGAAAGGTTGCAGGTTTGAATCCCCCACCAGCAAGTCACCACTGAGGTACCCTGAGCAAGGTGCCGTACCCAAGCGCTGCTCGCTGAATTAGCTGCCCCCTGCTGCAGTATGTCACCAAAGTCACATATGGGTTAAATGCAGAGGACGCATTTTGTTTTTGCGCACTGTGTGGTGTGTTAACAATGACCACTGATCACCTAATTCTAATTTTTTAAATATGATTTTGACAGGTCTTAAAAATTTGATTGGATTATGAAGTCTACGTTACTTTTATTAAGTTGCATAAACGTCTGTCCAGCTTTTCAATGTGTGCTTGGGAAAAACTTGTTTTGATCACGCTGTAACAAAACTACAAAACGGAACTGACATGGAACCAATGACCACTATTTGCCAACCGCAAACTGTGTAGTCTGGTCAGGGTAGGAAATCGCTAGTGTGCCACTGACATGGTGTCTCCTCTCATCAGTGAAAAAATAAATAAACAGCTGTACAGTATGTTGGTGTTGAATGCAATTAATTTATTTTGCAAGTAATTCTGAGACTCTGAATTTCCTCCATATCCTCAGCGTCTTACAAAGTCTTAATTTTATCTTGTTGAAATGTCTGGAGGAGCTCATAGAAGGACAATGACCAGAGCCATTAGCTGTATAGCACCCTCCAGCAGAGCTGCCCCCAAGCCGTCGGCGCCTGTCTGAGCGCTTATATAACCAGCAGGATGGGATGGGAACCTCTGCATCCTACCAATTTCCCGTAGCTATAAATCGGAGAGCTTTCCTGGACAGTGCTGTTTCCATAAACCTGGATTTGTTTTATTGCTAATCTGATCAGGACCGATTACCAGTAAGGTTATTTAAATCAAGTGGTTAGTATTTATCTGATGCTCATCGTCAAAAAAATGATCAAAGTTATTAAAAGGAAAATGTATATAGGGTCATCTTTCAGCACCCAATAGATACACGTGCTGTCAAAGAAATATTTTATGAAACCTCTTCTCTTTTCCTGTTTTATTACTTGAAGCAGCAAATACAATGTAACAGCAGGACAGTATATCATTGAAATAAATCAGCACAGGTTATAAGAGAAGCTAGAAACAGAGACCGTAGTCATCCATGGTGCTTTAACTCTGGATACAATATGAAATGTGATACAGGGATAAAGACGTTGTGTTTTTGAAGGAATTCCTATCAGCCCACTGGTCTGCAAAAAGGGATCGATTTGAGCCTTGAAAGTGTCGGATTCCGTTTGATTTTCCGGTAGTGCAGATTTTGTTTAGTCAAGCGATCCTGAAATGTTTATTGTAAATAATCATCCCTGCCAAATGCTTCTTATGCTGAATGGAATTCTGCATCATAATTTGAATTTCATACCAACTTTAAACCCTGATGTTATAAATTCCCCTGTAAGTTTTCTCTTCTGTAATTAGTTTTGATAAAGTTTCATTTGCTGCTTTTATTTGTCTCCAAATCCAGTATGAAATGAAACTGGACTGCATTACTTCATTAATTTTTCTTTCTTTGCAGTTATATAAGGGGCTGCTAATGGGATATTATGGTCTGTCTCAGTCCAGCTCTCGACTTCAAAGCTGCAAGCTTTCGCTGGTCTGGATAATTGCAGTTCATTTTGTAATATTAGCCTTTAGTCTGACGACCTAGTAATGGCACCAAATCGGCCAAGATCAAATATGCAGCAAAACCAGTGGTAAGGATTGCATAGTGAAGCTATAAACAACCTTCTCCTGGGAAATGCTACCTTAAAATATAATAACTATATTTTTGTAGTGTTGCTGGTTCGATTAATGTTTTGGTAACCATTAACAAGAATATGTGACTTTTGCTGAACAGTATTACATTACATATACCCATAGTTGCCAACTTTGGTCAGCTGGCTGGAGTGAAATTTTCAATTTGAGACAAGTCTGCAGACACATGCACACGTATTTACATGTATGTAACAGTTTTATTACCTTGTAAAAAGTCTGTAGCATTTCCAAACTTTCCCAGTGCTTTTGATGTAGATAATTTTAGGTTTATAATGGAGTAATATAGATTTGCCTTAAGATTTCTTGCATGAGTGTGGGAGTCTGAAAGCATGAGTGTCACACCAGATGTGTGAGAGTCGGCAACTCTGGTAGACCTTGGGGGGGGTGTTCCACAAAGCAGGGGGTTTTCCACGAAGCAGAGTTTGTCAGTTAGCTGGGTTAACTTACAGTATGCCATGATTGTCCAATAAGAATTTTGGCAAGGAGCATTCTTATTGGATAATCATGACTTCTAGCTTAAGTTAACCTGCAGGTCAGTGTTGTGTGGATGTTTAATATGTCCACACACCACCCTGATGAATGGGTGTTAACCCGTACAATAGGCTAACGCAGCTGAAAGTTCATCAAAGTGTTTCACATAGACAGTCCGCTGTCTCTGGGAATCATATCTCTGTGTTCAGTGATTAGTTTCAGTTAAACTTCATTCAGCATGGGTTGTGGGAACAGGTGACTTGGCAATATAAAAATATAGGTTTTAAGCTTTTACTGATGCTTTTTGGACTAGTGTACACCATTTCTAAAATAAAATAATTTTATGACTGCATGGCAAATTCATCATCTAGAGATGTGGACTTGGGTCTTGCCAAAACACACCACAGCAATTTTCCCTGCTGCAGATTTTATTGCATGACTTTATTAATCCTCATATTTATTATCATGAAATGTGCAAGTTGTATTTTTTATACGATGTCTTATAGGACGAGCGGTATAGTCAGTGGGATCTTTATTTTGGGTCACCAGAATTGTCCCAGTCCATTTATTTAACAGTGTCCAGTCTGGATATCCTCAGTGGTTGCCATAGCGACTGGCAAAGGCCTTAAGGTTTACATGAAGGGGCTCCTGTAATTCAATGTCTGAAGCTGTATGGGAGAATGGTCTGTTAACCTGTCATATTTAGCACCAGTGCCATCATTAAAATCACTTAGCCCATTTCTTGTGAAATTCAGGGCACCCACTAATTTCCCTAAACGTGAAACCCATGCCCCATGGATTAACCTAAATCTGCTTTTTCCTTGGAGAGGGGGGAGGTAGAAAGTTTGGCACCTGTTCAAAAGAATGATGAATTTTCAGGCTCAGGCTATTTGGTTTATGAAAACTACAACATACATCTATGTATCTGGCCATGCGCCCCCTACAGGTAGAGGTGAGAACTCCCAATCCTGTTCTTTGGATCTCCAGCTGACTCTCAACCCAGCAGTACGGTCTGTGTGCTTACGGAGCTGTATGATCACCATTGTGTTTGCATTCAAACTTCATTTTCCTGTTTTTATTGGAACCTACAATTTGCCTCTTTTGACTTGACCAGGAATAAGTTATGGTTCAATCAAAATGGACGTTAGCTTACATTTTTGCCAAAAATTACTTTTTTATGTTTGGGTTACTATAATATTGCACAAATCAAAAACACAAACAATTCTTTGCATCAACCTTTCCATGAAAAACATTAATCAATAAATTATTTTTATGCCAGTTGCTCATCATAATGTGGACAGGGAGCTGGTTTAGACCTCAGTATTAAATGTGGGAATGATTCTGGTCTCGTTTGATTTGCTAACAGAAATTTGTAGCCAGTGTCAGCCATCTGGCACTGACTTAGAAACCTAAGTCTTCTGAGCTTATCGCTTTGTGGGACTTGTGAGTTCACAGAGTACATGAGCGCGTTAAATCTCTGTGTGGGTGTAATAGCCAGCGGATGTTATTTGTTAAGAAACAAGCAGAGAAGCTGATGAATCTGCATGTTTTTCGTAAAAATAATGGTGCAGCCCAACTGCTGCAGAAGAAAAGGCAGCTATTTCGACTCCTTCCTTGGCTTGCTCTTGCATTTCAGCCACAGGACATGTGAGGGTGTATCATGTCCTATGAGGACATGTTGTGTCCCATGAGGACATGTGAGTATGTGAGAACGTTACCTGTCCCATGAAGACCTGAGGACATGACGTATCCCATTCAAATCGTGGCTCCTACCTTTCTGCTCCTGCCCATCTGAGGCCTGTCAGGGAGCCGTGCCCCCATTTCCCCCTTTTTTCTAGGGGGGTACATTACTCCCTGGAGCCCTCCTGGGTTATTTCCCGCTGTTTTGATCACCACAGAAGGACCATTATTCATCGGGCCAGTGACTTCGTGGAAATTCTAGACCTTTTCAGTGTTTCGAGTGGCTCATTTCATTTTTAATATTCTGTCATTGCCAGAGTGCCCCCCCCCCCAAATCCCAACCCCCCCCCCCCCTCACCCCAATCGCCCACTCAGTTTGCTGAAATGTC
>JAABNY020000008.1:6923812-6934032 GCA_015164015.2 Brevimyrus niger | reverse complement strand
GCAGGCTAACTGTACTGATGGTGGGCTTTACCGTTAACAGAGAACGCAGGCTAACTATACTGATGGTGGGCTTTACCGTTAACAGAGAACGCAGGCTAACCGTACCGATGGTGGGCTTTACCGTTAACAGAGAACGCAGGCTAACTGTACTGATGGTGGGCTTTACCGTTAACAGAGAACGCAGGCTAACCATACCGATGGTGGGCTTTACCGTTAACAGAGAACGCAGGCTAACTGTACTGATGGTGGGCTTTACCGTTAACAGAGAACGCAGGCTAACCGTACTGATGGTGGGCTTTACCGTTAACAGAGAACGCAGGCTAACTGTACTGATGGTGGGCTTTACCGTTAACAGAGAACGCAGGCTAACTGTACTGATGGTGGGCTTTACCGTTAAGTACCCAGCTGCTGACCGTTTGCCTCCTTTAGTGCTTTAAAGGATGGAACATTAATACCATCAATAACAAGGAGGACAAGCAAGGTTTCCAAAGGTAAAATGCCGATAGTCACTTTAGTTCACACTTACTTTTCTTTACCGCACGATTCTGTGAGGCTCTGCCAGGCTCACAGTGCACCTTGGGAAGTGGACAGCATCCATGTGTCTCTGCACTTAGCTCCATTTGGTAAATGTTATGTAGTTTGGTCTCTGTGTTTATAGATGGCCCTGCTTTGCTTGGCCGGAGCCGCCCGAGTCCTCCGGAGCGTCTCATCGATCACCCCACCGCCTTCAGGAATTATTCTCTCTATGCCGAGGTTGAGCTGTAATATACAGTACAGCGGGCGACTGTCCTATTTATCAGCACCAACTTACAGATCCTCCTCTACATGTAGAACGACCACTGATAAATTAGCGCCTTATAAATACGGCTGCAGAACAGTGCTGAGCTCAGCTGGGTTAATGTTGCGCTGGGGCGCGTGTTTGAATCTGGAGGGTTTGTGAATTCTCGTACTTACACCGTTTGGGGAGGGAGGGGGGTTGCTGCAGGGACAGTGAGATGTGGGCACTTTTTGTTGCACGCTGTACAGGTCATGTTTAAAATGGCAGCTTAGATTAGTACCTGACAGGTATGTGATTTGGCATTTTTCGCGTGTCGTCAAATGTTCATGTTCATGTCGTGTTCATGTCATGGTTTATGGGGTCAGGGGGCATACATATAGATTTTTGTTTGCTTCTCGTATCTGCTTGTGAGCAGCTGCGGTGTAACAGATGCCACTATTAATATATTCAAATGAGTACGCACTGTTCCTCTCAGAATTGCATGGGCAACGACAAAAGATCACACTTATCTGGCATGAAAGGCGAAGCCTTCTTGCGCCCTTTTGATTATGGACTCCACTCTTAGGAATGAGTCTTTCTTTGTGAGGCCACTTTGGTTAACAGCCCGTGTGGAACACAGGAGTTAAAGACGGGAGACTTTAATGTTTGAGGAAACATCCTTCTTACTTAGTGGCAGGATCATTCTTACCATAAAGCAGGACTAACTAGTCTGTGATTTCACTAAAATGAATTTACAGGTGATATTTCTGACTCTTAACATTTTATCTTATGAGTATAAAATGAAGTTAAAAAGGCAATATGATAATTAGTATATACTAAAAAGTATATTTTTCTCAAAGTTCTGCTTATCATAAGTGCTGGTAAAGGCTAATTTAAATGTTGATGATTCAGAAAATGTAGGGAAAAGTATACATTTAAAAAGTAAGTTAAAAACATACGTTTCCCTTGGCTGTGAGATTTTGTCCCTGAATTTGAGTTAACATTCTGTTTTTGTCTTCTCTTGTCACCACTTAACTTTTAAAATGGAATTTCATAACCAGCTGATTAGATATTTCTATTAAAAATCACACAGTTGTTAATAAAGACCTGCCGTCTGATCACCAGAATCGTGGGTGCGTTGGGGTCAGCGGCGACCCCATCAGCCTGTGCTTCTTTTGGCTGCAGGTTGGTAAGCCAGGCTCACTGCTCTGCTGTACTGCTCTGCTCCAAGAATAGAGAGCTTCATGCCTGTGGAAGCGGGACTGTAGGAAGGATGAACTGAACAAGAGCACCTTCCAACGTAAACATTTACAGGCAATATGTTTCAGATTAGCAGAGAGGATGAGTTTAGTGGTTTGATGGATTCCGAACCCTATGTCAGCGCTGGGACCTGGCCAGAGGAGGTTACATTAAGCTCTAGAGTCTCTAAATCTGCTATAAATCTAGTTGCCCAAACACACAGTCTACTTAAAAATGAATTCTAATGCTGTACTTAAACATTTTAAGTATGTGTATTTTTCCTTCTTTACGCTATGAGATGCTGATTAGTTTATCAAAGGGTTACTCTCTAGTCAAATCTCAGGGCTCTGACCAGGTGATTAATTTGCCTAATTTTGGATAATTAGTATCATTTTCAGATATTTTGTTTAAGAATCATATGTCACGTGGTGTATTGTCTGATAAGCTAACCTGGTCAGCTTTGCTAATGTCCAGGATACTGGACCAAATGCGGAACCATGACCCTAAACAGTTGTCATCTCATTCTGCAAGTTTGTTCTGCTGTGTGGTCTTGAAACCTATTTTGTCATCTAAATATTAGTCACAGTGTTTCAGACAGCCACTGATTAACATGTCGGCCCTTAATGCTGCAGAAAGCTGCTCCTCATCACTTGTTTTCCTGAATTCCTGAGGTATCCACAGGTAACTGCGATTTTAGCATTTTGGCAACATGGATCCGAGTTGCCTTCACCCAGCAGACTGACTCTGAGGGTTTTGCCATGAGGAATGGTAACGGAGATATTGTCTCCCCAAAGTCACGCCTGAAGTTGAAATAGGGACATACAGCTCAAAACCAGAAAATGATAAATGACGAAACATTCTTCTGTTTTGTTGGAAAGCGGATTGGACTTATTGGTAAGGAATAATTAATTGCATTACAGTTAAAGTCAATGGGAATTCCCTGTAAAGAAATACAGATGTGTGTATGTGTTAAACTAATTATTAAATGATTTGTCTCAGCTGCAGGAAGTGTGGAAGCATAACTTCACCAGCTTTTAGTGACTGTCAGACATTGACAGTGACGTCATGCATCACATGATGCCAAGTATCCAATATTACAGAAGTTGCACTGAGCACATTCAAGTCAGCGGTGTGGGAACATTTTGGTTATCTAGTGGACTACAGTGAATCTACCTGAACCTTGTCTTAAAAATCAAGGTCTGAACCAAACTGCAGATCTGAAGAACCATTACACCCTTATTAGGTATATATAAGTAGCAGTTCATCTGGTTAGGTAACCTATATCTTGTCTTTTTGGTCTATGAATGAAAAACCATAAATAATAAACGTGTCATAGTCCTGTGGCCAAAGAAAAGTAAAAAATCAGCCACTATGGCAGGAAGTGAGGGCAAAACAAAGGCTCTTTATTAGAGAACGACTCAAGCATAAATCACACTAGCCCTGACACACGTGTTCATGCTCTGCTTTCACTGCCCTTCCTCTCCCCTCCTGCCGCCTTCACAGCCGCCTTTCTTCTTGTCCACTGTCATTACTCAGATGACTGCCAGCTTGGCCTCATTAGCACTTGCAGGCACCGGAGCTGGACCTTCTCTAAACGGCTCCTCGGAAGTGTCAGAAGTCAGGCTGGCGTCTGCAGACTCCTCCTCCTGTGCAGTTGAAGGCTGCCATGTTTGGCTTGTGTTTCCAATGCACATTTCGATTCCCCATTACACGTCTGTCCTGAACTTTCTAGTTCTAGAATTTTGGGCTAATGAGGAATTCTGGATGGCATGGCTTACTGTCTCATTGAGATCACCTTGGAGGCTTTAGGAATACATTTAATGGTACCATCTTCATTGAAGTGTACAAGAAAAACAGTTTCACATGACTATTATTTGAGATGTCACCAAAAAAATGACATCAGATCCAGAACTTACAGCCAAACTAAAGGCCAAGATTTTATGGACAGACATGATGAAAGACGGATGATCTACATTGGGTTTCACCACAATGGGACTTTATTAAGCTCAAAAAAGTAAAACCACAAGCAACAAAAGGACCACGAGGTGTCAAAAAGAAAAGCAAGTAAAAGACAAAAACTAAGGCAGGGAGCAACACAGGAACAACCATAGTAGACCAGCAGCAAACACACAATGACCAGCTGAGGAACAACGGCAAGGGCAGATACATATATACATAAATAATGAGGGTAAGAAGGGACAGGTGTGGGCCAGTCACAGTCAAACATTAGGGTTGGGAACAAGACACAGGTGAGGATCATTATCATGAAGGACTCGAACACTAGATATGGGGCGACCAGTGACACCTGCTGGCCAGGAAGGGACTGATTCTGAAACCTTACCGAAATAGCTTGCTTAAGTTCAGCATACTTTTCAGTTAGACCGAAACATTCCGTGGTTCTTCCCTGTTTTTCATACAGGCTGCATGTTAATTGAGTCCATTTGTTCACAGTGTTCTTCCAACCTGAGCTTTCAGTAGTAATGTGTATTATATGTCTAGATGTATTTTGTATCCAACTGTTTCATTCTTTTTACTGGAGGTTTATGAGTAAATCATGCATATTCCCTATATTTTTTGTATCATCAAACTCCATGGAATTTTCTTGTGATTTTAGTTTTTTTCCACGCTAAAGGAAATAGTTCAGTAATTAGAAAAAGATCACTTTGCCTTTGTTCTGATGGGTGTATGTTACTTCTTTTGCAATCTATTTGTAGTTACATAAACCAGATTTTGAATGGCTTTGTGTTTTTTTTTTTTATCTTTGAGAGCCTCTTATTTGGAAAGGGGTGGAGGTTGCCTTGTAATTATCATTCTGCTGGACCGTATGTACAATGCACGCACAGCTAACGCGTCAGAAGTACACAGTCAGAGAGGGAGGACTGGGCGCTTACACAGCTATCTTGCAGATGAGGTTTCTGACTTTGCTGGCCCATAAAACCAAATCTGAGATGGATTTTCTGTTCGAAATGGCTGACTTACTATGCCGGTTTAACATATGGCCTGCCAGTAGGTCTCAGGGTTCTGGGTAACAGCTCTGTGAAAGATCGCTTTGTAGAGGCTGTATTTGGGCCATTCCCCTGAAGTGTGTTGGTATCAAACCTGCCAGCTGAGAAGACCATGGCATCCTGATTATTGTGGTGAGGTACGAATCATCTGGAGATCTAACCCTGCGAGATCTAACCCTTGTTCATTGGATCTATTGTCAGTACTCTGCGTACACCCAGATGCCCAGCACGCAGATGTGACTGATGCTACTGTACATTACATTTACCTTACCTTGTGGAAGGTGCTGATTATGGTGGATCCATCTGGTAAAGCCTGTCAAACCCTTCTCTCCTGGATCCAGACATACACTGGCCATTGGGAATCTCAGGAATTTTCCCAGTGGGCTGGTCTTCCTTTCTTTCCTAACCTTGACATCATATAGCCTAATTACCAGGGGTGCCCAACCCCAGTCGATCTCAGTGTGCAGCCAGTTGATAACGATTGGCAAAATATACTATGAGCCTCCGCCCCTTCAGTCGGCGGCAAAAGATGCGAAGGAGACGCCGTTCAGTGGTAAACTCCCAGGCTTTTTGTTGTCAGTGCTGTCTCCCAATCGGTGTCGGGGTGAATATGCAGCCCACGCCAGGTAGCAGTGGCCGTGACGTAAGGGAAATCCGGGAGTGATCGCCAGCCTATCACAGGACGATGGAAAGACACACCTAAACCGTGTTTATTTTCTGGGCCAGGAAGCTGGAGTGTCCAGAGGGAAGCCCTCGCAAATACAGGGAGAATGTGCTGACTTTACAATCATAATGGTTGGACTCACAGCGCTGGAGGCGTGAGGCCACAGCAAGAGCCGCTAAGGCAGCGATTCTCAATCTTTTGTTACCCTGCCAGTTCAGTCACGACGCTATATCAAACATAGGTCTGAATTAACACTATGACCAAGTATGCAGTGCACTCTGCAATTTGTCTGTTATATAAATCTGATTGGATGTGCCAGTGAATTTTAAATTATTCATCTGTGGTTTGGCGTATTGGATTGGTTGAGTGTTCACTTGTTTTACACTAAGCAGTTGCAGACTCAACACCCGTTTATATATGTATAGCATAATCCTAGGATTGGGTCTGGGAAATCTGATCACGGATCAGCATGGGAGCTTGTAGGTTTTAAAATGTTTACATTTCCAACTCTGCCTCGAAACCCTTTCAGAACTTTGGGCCAATTTTGGGTCGTGACCCACAGGTTGAGAATCTCCGCTCTAAAGCACCATGCCTTTTCGCAAACATATGTACTTCCCCCCGTTGTGTTATTAAAAACTCAAGCTATACATTAGTGTATGTTTCTTAAAGAACAAACATATCAGTCTCCTCTTGCTATATTTCAAGCCAATGCTTTGCTCGGGGCTGTTAGAAATGTACTGGAGTTTAAAAGATTGGTTTCACTAGTCATGATACCTTTTAAGTATGACGGCAGGCAGTGCCGCTCGGACCTGGGAGTGTCAATTTACAGAAATGTTCTTGTTAGGTCAATGTCACTTTTCAACAAGAATTGTGTCATCTTCGTGGACCCCCCCCCCCCCGTCCCCACAAACCACAAGCAGAACTCTTAGTACCTTAAGTTAAGTTATAGACCACGTTTTAGATGTGTCTGTTTCTGAATATTTTAGTGTTTCATGGTTAAGTAAGCCTTTGCTGCAGCCATGGAGGTTGAGAGATATCCAGTGCAATGAGGCAAAAACATTGAGGATTCTGTTGTCTGAGTTGGCACTGAGGTGACGTGCTGTGTAGATGGAGAGGATGCTTGTGTATAGCACTTCCACAAGCCCCTTTTTCGAGCAGAAGTGGTGCCTCTTTCCTGAGAAGTGAGACAGTGCCGGCTGAACCTGTGTATCGACCGCATGTTAGAGAAATGTCGACTTAGCACGTGGTTACAGCGTAGAAGCCACCTGAGCAGCTGCAGGAGCTGCAGAATCCGTCCATTCTGTGGGGTTTCCAGCCCACGTGTGACAGAGCAGGGATCCGTGAGGAGATCTGGCTGCTGAAGAACTGTTTTCATTGGCGGGTATCAGCCCAGACATTTAACTATGCTGGAGAAAGCTGCGCAGATCGGTATCAAATTGCAACAGAGGTCCCCCAAGATGAGGACCTGGATCCACACAGACACACGTGCGCTGACACATGTACAGTTTGTGTTAGATAGCAATTTTTTATGCTTATTTTAAAGTGTATGTAAGGCTCAGTCTTAATAGCAGCAGTATGGTATCTGTAGACACTGACGTGTGAGTCACTGGAAAGGCATAGCATAAAGAAACAGGAGATGAGACACACTTGAAAACCAGGACCCACTGAGAGATACTTGCTGAGAAGGATGGATGTTGTTTTTTTTAACGTGATCTCCAGTGGCTGAGGGTTAAGAGCCAGGTCCATCCACTTAACAATTCCAGGGTCCCCTGCAAAAACAAGCCGGTGATTTCTGGGCTGTCCTGGAGTGTGGCATGGCTGTCATTGCTGCGGTGTGGTGACGATCGGTGGGTTGGGATGAGCACAGGAGGCTAGTAGGGGCAGAGTATGACTCTGTGGATTAGAATTATGTGCCCGTGACTGGATGGTTGCTGGTTTGAATCGAAATGGCTGACAGAGTAATCATGCATATCACTAGAGAAAGGTCCTTGACCTTCTTTATAGATGCTGATATTGTGCCCTGACCCCCATTTTCATTTTCACTCATGTGTGTGTCTCACAGAATGCAGGGAGGGCCATGAAAAAACCAAGCAATTCCTGTACAGTGGTACTCATACAAATAGCAAATACTAAATTCTGTACAGCAATACTCGTACTCATTCAAATGCCAAGTACTAAGTACTGTGTAGTAATACTCATACAAATGGCAAAAACTAAATGTGTAACAGTACAGTGGTACCTTGGTTCTCAAACTCACTAGAACTCGAATTTCTTGAAAGTCGAACAAACCAGTTTGACCTAGAACTTGATCTGAATATCAGACGTTGAACCGTGAACACTGACCTAATATAAATTGTACGAGCCAGGAGTCATACTACAATGCATACTAACAATAAATAAACCACTAATTTACGTGTACTATTAGAGCATTTATGTCATTTATTTAAACTTTATTTTACCAGGTAAATTAACTGAAAGCCAGTTCTCACTGCTTTACACGCTTTTTGGGAGAAATAGCAGACAACGCATCGGAACTGTCTGGAATACAAACGTCATGCGTGTAACTAAACTCTTCAGCCAATAAGGGCAAAGGTGTGTCGTCACAGAGGCGGTTCCAGTTTGTGCAGCCGGGTGAGAGGTTGCAATGCATTTCGTCAGGATCAGAATGCGTTTCTTTAAGCCAGCGCTGTAAGCAAGTCGAACGCACCCAATGACCGGACTGGGGAAAAAAACTAAAATGTGGACTTAATACAGAGGACTAATGACAACAACCAGAAACAGCTGATCACATGGGGATCCCACACGTTAATGAGGGGGCGTGGCACACGGAAGGAGCAGACAATTTGGGCAGGATAGGGGTATGTTGGGATAACATCTTTATCGTTTTGGAAGCCATTAAGAAAAAAATGCTTTTCTTGTTATATCCTATTCATTTTGTGTTTAAATGCTAAAAAAAACATATTTAGGTGTAATTTGGGGGGAGGGCGGGAACCAATTAATTGGTTTTCCATTATTTCTTATGGGAAAAATTTGATCAGAACTCAAACTTTTTAGGATTTGATCCGGAGTCCAGAACGGATTAAGTTTGAGAACCGAGGTACCACTGTACTCATACAAATGGCAAATACTAAATACTATGTTGTAGTACTCAAACTTATACAAATAGCAAAGACTAAATACTGTGCAGCAGTACTCCTACTCAAACAAATATTCCCACTCATACAAATGGTAAATACTAAAAGTGTAACAGTACCCATACAATTAGCAAGTACTAAATACCATGTAGCAGTACTCATACTCATACAAATGGCAAACACTAAAGAGTACAGAAGGTGTGGAATGTGCTTTCCTTAGCTATACAACGGCACTAACTTTCCTCCTTAATCCGCTTGCTCTGGACTCCAGTTCCAAACAGGACTGTGTTCCAGAAGAGCTGCCTGGATTTTCTTTTTCCAAAGAGTTTTCACCTCGGCTCCTGGCTCTCACCATTTTCAGACTCTGTCCAGTGAAACCTGAATCTCCCCGAACGTGCCCTTGTCCACATGGGCAGTGCCAGGTCAGGTGGGCTTTGCTGGGCAGGGAGCCCATGTATCCCATCCTGTGGAAGGCACTGCTATGAATGAGCTTCGGGGTGCTGAGACTCTGCAGATGCTCTTTTGCTTGCTGGGATTTTCCCTAAAAAAACTTGTAATGTGCTTCAGCTTCTGGCACCATGGAGGTTGCTGATATAATGGCCTTCGTGGAGCCAACTTTCCTCTTATTGGTGCAAAGTGTGCCAGGAAAACCTAGGTCTTGCTTGGCTTGTAAATACAAACAAGATATCTCTGAGGAGATAAGGCCCGGAAGGTTCTGGAAGTGGCTGCCTGTTCATGGTGGAAACTGCCTTTTTCTGTGCTTGTCCCGCGACGGTGGGGAGGCACTCTGGTGGCCTTGTCGTCGTCCTCCCCTCACCCCCCCCCCCCAGGCTACGTAGAATGAGATGCTGTTTACAGGATTCCAGCCCCACCTTGTTAAGGCCCGGAACCGTGACTTTGCCTGGAATGTGGGCCACCGTCAGCACAGACAGGCCCTCTTTGTTATCGTGTCCAAAGCCCCAGCCGTTTGTTCCCTCTTCATATGGGCTCCAACGCTGCTTCGCTGAAGGGAAAAAAATACCTCCGTCCAAATTCGACCGCAAATATGTTTTTTTTTTTAAGCTTCCTGCCATTAAAAGTTTGAGACACTTGGTACTGGCATATGCTGTGATGTAAATTTAATTTTGAACCTGAACCTGTTTAAGTGCCGGCTGAAAGACATTTGGCTGCTTGAGTTTTTGTGTACCATGCTTAATAAATGTTGTCCTTTTCTCTTTTCGCATGAATAGATATGCGTTTTAGCATAGCAGAGGTCGCACTGCGAACTGTGGCACCCGGAGCCGAGCCGCACTGCGAACTGTGGCACCTGGAGCCGAGCCGCACTGCGAACTGTGGCACCCGGCTCCGAGCCGCACTGCGAACTGTGGCACCTGGAGCCGAGCCGCACTGCGAACTGTGGCACCCGGCTCCGAGCCGCACTG
>JAABNY020000008.1:6904019-6918051 GCA_015164015.2 Brevimyrus niger | reverse complement strand
AAGGGTCTTGCTCAAGGCCCTGATGGTGGCATCACTCTGCTGACCATGGGATTTGAACCAGCAGCTCACACTTTTCTGGTCAGTGCATAATCCATATATGTTATTTTATAGTTATGATGTCTTTTTAATTATTTTAAAATGTAGAGAATAGTACAAATAAACATTTCTGTGGGTTGATGAGTCCAAACTTTTGACTGGTATTGACTGTGTAAATATCTTCACATTTTCTAGCATATGTTTGGGTGCAGGTTTTCCAGGACTGCATAAACAATTTTTTTTCAAATCTGCCAACAGTTTTTTACATTAAAAAAAAAAACTCTTTCTGGAAAATCCCAAAGCTTTCTGAAAGCAAGTTTCTAAAAATATAAGCATATTAGTCATAATTTGATTGATTGTGTTTCGACTCTACTGTCTCTGTGTGTTTTCATTGCCCTAAATCCCACTGTGAACTTGCCCAGTTTCACCCTGGGGGCCTCTATGATCATATGACATCAATTGACCACTGCCGTGCCATTGCTCTGTCCTCCACATGGCAGAGGGTGGGGTTAACCTTCAGGGACCCGCCCACTGGGCGGTTGCCTCTCAGCCGCCCCTTATACTGTATTAAGAGATTCAAACTCTTGTGGGCGTTTAGTCATGCGGTGTTAATTTAAACAGACTGGAGGTTACTTCATTCTTATCGGGTGTAGAATGCGGTGTGGGAGTCAATAGTGCTCAGATGGTTCTGTGGACTGGACAGAGGAGTCAAATACTGGGGACAGGCGAGGGAGCCAGGACTGTGTGGGAGGCAGGGATCAGACCTAGTCGCCCATAATTTCTATGTTCATAATTATTAGCAGGGAAGAGGTGAGTTTTTGAAATAAAATTTACCGATTCAATAGCCGAGAAATGTTACAGGTTTATCCTTCAGGGAGTAACTTATGCAGAGAACTAATCTCTCCTTAAAGCTCTAGAATCCCCCCCCCCCCAACCCACTGCTTTTTTATGTTGTTTTTGAAGTAGAATATTCATCTTTAAAATCTGGCTGCCTCCCACTGTAATTTCTGTGATGTAATTACACCCATTTGGGCCCATCTATCGACGCCCGTTTGATTCTGCTGTTCTTTCTGGATCAACGTCAGATCAGATTTCTTCTCCGATAATCCCACGTGTGGCTGACTGTCAAACAAAGCTGCTTTTGTGGTATAAATATCCACTCCTATTTTTTTCTGTTATTTTTTTTCTGATTCATTACTGCCGTCTTGAAGTATGAATGCTGACAGTTCTTTTTTAAAAAAATAACCAGTACATGCATGGTGCTTAAGGAGAGAAATCTCTGCAATAGAGTGACTACGATTTTTCACGTACCTCCAGATTTAATGAATAAATCATTCTCCTGGGTTTGGGATATGAACCTGAAACCTTCTGATTCACATTTACATTTATTTTATTTACCAGGTGCTTTTATTCCAATGCGACATGCCTCTCTGGTTTCCTTGCGTGCGGACAGGATAAGGCATCTTCTGTGCAGTGACTCGATTGCTTTGGATAGTAACGCGATGTGCAATCATTTTGAAAAATCGCAGTTCACTAACTAAATTAGGAAGGAGAGAAGACAAATTTACCGGATCCTGATCTGCCTTTTTTTGTTGCTGCTGGGGGGGTTTCTGGAGGGGGGGACCTGAGTGAGCTTGTAACACAGACCAACATGGCTACAGGGTAAAGCAGCTTTGAAAAGACACATCTGTGGTTCCTTTAATACTGCAGGTGAGATACGACTCCTGCGTGAATTTCGGTTTTGGCGGCTTAGCATTGAGGGCGGTTTGCTGACCACCGAACGCCCTTTATTTACATCTGTCTGCTGTGTCTGCACTCTCTGACCTGTATCCTGGGCTTCAGTGCTCATATCCCATGCTGTACAGTCACTTCATAACCAGTCAGTTAACTGTTTGGAGTGTGATTACCTCACGTGTGACGCTAATCTCACACTCATGCTTTTAGACTCTCACGATCACGCAAGGAATCTTAAGGCTAATCTATGTTGTTCCATTATAAACCTAAAATTAAAGCTTTGGGGTAGTTTGCAAACTTTACAGACTATTTACGAGGTAATAAAACAGTTACATACATGTACATGTGTGCGCAGACTTGTCTCGAATTGAAAATCTCACTCCTGCCAGCTGACCGAAGTTGGCAGCCCTGTAACATGGAAATGATGCTGGTAGCTGTAGGGCAGTAATAGAGATCAAGGGCAGACAGTGACCTCGCAGGGTGATGTCATAGCCCTGGCCGGCTCCCAAATCCTGCCTGTGACAGACTGAATGTGACGGGGAGAACAACGATGTGTTTTAACTGTGAGGCGTATGGTATTATCAGAAGCTGTAATGGAAAATTGAAGGAGATGCAAAATAGCACAGCGTTCGGGCCTTAGCCCTGAGTTTAGCTTAGCATGAAGGAGCAGGTCGTGTCTGCGTGGATGAGCGTTTGAGAGACCCCTTCTCACGGCACTTCTGCAGGATGTCGTCTTTGAAGAGAACTGGAAGCTCTGATGGTTTCTGGTCCATGGGTCTCATAGATGAAGAATATGGCCGTAGAATGTGAGGACTGTCGCTGGAAGGTTACTATGTGGCTGGGATTGTGGTGATGGGGTGGTATTGGGGGGACAGGGGTTGGCTTGAAAGAGGCTCCGCTGACAGCCGCTTGGTGACGTCTTGATAAGAGCCAGCAGTAAATGGAGGACAGGAAGTCTGCGTGCCGGACAAGCCGGCGTGTCGTGCTCTTAAATGCCACGCCTGTCTTTTCTCTGGCCTGGCGATGAGTGACTGGAGCCACGGTGACACAATGAGGTCACTGAAGGGACGGAAAGCGATCTGGAATGTTCCAGCGGAGCGTGTCGGGTTTTCTCTCAAAAGCGTGGCAAGGCAGCTTTGGGGAGGGGGATACAAACCAAATGGGCATCTCACCTGAAACGGGGGGGAGGGGGGGCAGGCATGCCACAGAATGCTGGCCTCAGCGTGGAGAGCCATTGGTGGTGTGGTATCTTCTGGTGAAGGATCAGGCTGTCATTGGCGGAGCATCTGTGGTGGTGACTGCCTGTCTGATCTCCTCGCCGGTCTGTTCTTCCCGCCGGTCTGTTCTCCCCGCTGGTCTGATCTCCCTGTTGGCCTGATCTCCTCGCCGGTCTGTTCTCCCCACTGGTCTGATCTCCCCGCCGATCTGCCCTCTGCAGGAGGTGGGCTGTGACCGCCAGCTCTGGAGCGGCGCCAAGGAAGACAGCTGTGGGGTGTGTGGGGGCGACGGCTCCACGTGCCGGCTGGTGAGCGGGCAGGCCTCCCTGCAAATCACGGCGGATGAACGTAGGTGCATGAGGGACCCGCCGGTGCCCTCCAGCCTGCTTGCCACAGTCTGACACCAGCCTCGAGCACTCTGATCTGGCCCAATGAGCTCTAGGCTGGACCTCTCTGATTCTACTTCAGTTCTAGGCCTGGTGCTGTTTGCTTTCCTCCAATCTACACCAGGTCCAGACAGAACACATGAATCAAACACATTCTTCTGTTTTTCCTTAAACCTAGTGTGAAAAAAACTCTTACCATAGTTGCATCGTTTATTCATATATATTAAATGCAATTTTGTTTTGACGACCAGGGCAGAGAAATTTCCATCAGTAAATGTAAAAAAATTAGATTTCCTGTAATTTCTTTGTGTATTTTTAAGTTATATATCACGCATTTTTTGCAACCAATACCACACAAAACTGACCCGGCTTCGTAAACAATCGCAAATGGGCCATAATTACAGCCAATCAGTTCGGTGCCCTTGCTTGTGTGGACTGGCTGGCTGGGGTTATGAATGTCGGTGTAATGTGAATTCACTGTGGTTTTTAATCGCGGGGGCAGGCAGGGAGGGGGGGGGGCATCAGGGCTTAGAGCTTGTCGTTCTAAAGGAACTACGAGTGACTATTAGATGACACTTTACCATGACTGTAACCGCGAAGAGAATGTACTAAGTGTCCCGATACCGTCTCCCTACTCGAGTTACTCGAACGCCTTTTGTTTCTGCTCGTCCCGAGAGACGCGCACGCTGGGTCTCCCGGCAGTCAGCCGCCTGTCCCGCTGTGTTGGACGTCAGGCTGCCCTCCTCCCGGCCCACGTCGGCGGACCTGTTCCCATGTTGGAAGTGGACTCAGCTTCAGTCTGCGGCTCGGGACCCTTCACAGCTGCCAGCCACTCGGCAGCTGGGCGCGGGCAGCTGGGCGCGGGCAGCTGGGCGCGGGCAGCTGGCATGGGCTCCGCGGCGGCCCATTTGGGTTTCGCGGCACCGTGCCCTTCATTTTACAAGCCCCCTTTTTTAAAAAAAGGAAAATAATTGCCTAGGGAGCTGGTGCAGGTGCAGCGCTCCACCCGTAATGGTGACGGCCCCCCCTCGCCTCACCCTGGGCTCCACGTCCCTCAGCCGGCCGCATCACTCCTCCAGCCCAGCCGTCAGCAGGCGCTGCTCGTCTGGGTCGTGGCCTGTCTCAGGTCACAGTCTCCCTTCCACAGCCGTCCCGAAAGCCTGATTATCACCATTATCATTGTCATTATTACTGTGTTTGTCTGTCTGGGAGGTTCACCTAGAACCTAGAATATGTACCTGGTTCCTGAGGGACAGGGGAGCCACGGACTGATCCACTTTGGCTTCCATACACCGGTGGTATCTCACGCTTCCAGCTCGCTGATCACTCGGTGATGCCTGTCATATTAAAATGGCCATAAATGGCTCATAACCACAGGGGACAGTGGAGACCCCCTTACCCTGGGGTAGTGTGTTAGGTTGGGGTTTTTGCTTGCGTTAAGGCCTTAATATTGAAAGCTTTTAAAGAATTTCCCTTGGAGTGCCTTAGGCTATCTTTTAAACTGCATCTTTTACACCTTTTTAAAATGTATTGGTGCTTTTAAAGGCTTGCAGGCACATTTCCAAAGTTATTTCTGGGGTACCTGCTCAATCACTGGCAGTCTATCACCCCATAAGGGCACAAAACCGGTTTCTCGCACACTGGAAAATCGCATTAGCATTTATCCCGCTTGTAAACCTAACGCCTCGTTTAGGAATGATATTGTTTCATGTGCATTCAGTGCCGAGGGTCGTAAAGCTTTTAGCCAGGCGCGAGTGTGCGGATCCATTTAGAGTCGTTCGAGGCCCTGCTGTGATGAAAAAGCCATTTCACAGATGTGTTGCTGCTTTTGTTTGACCATGTGCCATTTTTACTGAGTATGGTGCATTGAAATTCCCCCCTCCCCATAGTTATGATGGGCCCCGCCTACTGATGACATCATAATCGCACACCTTCCCCCACAATTCAGTCCAGTTCATTGCGTTACAGCAGAGAATTTCCTCATACTGCTCTAAAGTCTGAGATACGCAATTATGTTGAGCACAGACATGCATCCAGAGATGCATGCAGGTTTAATTGGCTTCTTAGGTGCATAACAATGCAGGTACCGTGAGATTTTCCTGTTAGGACCTTCCTGGCATTCCACAGGTTTGCACCAAAGTCTTTTAAATTTTCAATGTCATGATTATTTATAATGCTAAAATAGCTCGTAATGAAGGCTGATACTGTGGTTTATTTGTTCCTTCCAAAGAACTCTGAAGCCCCTGAAAGACTGTGATCACTGTGATTGTTTAGATCTGTGTCCCTTTGGCACACATGAGTATTTTTGCCCATGATCATCCTATTGTAGATTTGAGCCCCTGCATTGGCAGGATAGTCACATCTCTCTGCCCCTCGCCACACCTCAAACTAACTCTCACCTGCATATATGTCTATAGGGTAGGCAAAATAGGAATTTTCTCCATGGGCATTCACCAAACATCACTATTTTATTGGGAAGTCCATATGAATCTGTCCTATCGATTGGCTTTTAGCAGCTTGTGAATAATTCTGTTGTAGATTTCCCTTCATCCCATAATTCTAATAATCTCCCTTCCCACAATGCACTGCAACTGTTGGAATTAGTGGACTGAGAATGGGGTAAGTGTGAGGCTGGGATGGAAACATCATTCACAGCCCACATGAGGACGATTGCATGTGCCTTAAATGCCTTATATGTGTGGCTGTGCTCTCTGGGCGCGTGGTCAGCCCGCGTGTGTGCGTGCAAGAGCTGTTGGGAAACTCTCCTTCATTTGCATTCATGCCTTGCAGCGCTGAAGACTGCGGTTGAGGTTCCTCTGGGCAGCCGTGGTGTGGGAATCACAGCCAGAGGAGCGGGTCTCGTTAGTAAGTACTCCTCACCGCCGTCGCCGGCTCCGACAGGCCGGCCGGAGGGAGAGGTAGCCGACCTCCGCTCCGACATCCGAGATGTTATTTTAGTTTTGTTTAAATGAGGTGTTAAGAAAACACAGCCTTGAGTCACGCTTTTAGGAATCAGATGTGTTTTGGCAATGCTGCCTGGTGAAATTTAATAATAAATATTTCTGAAATACAGCTAAAGTGGTACAGAGGTAACAAATGTGTTAGCTGCCATTCGGACATAAATCATGCACCAGCTAGACTGGGGGGGGGGTCGCCAGTTTTTTCTAATATGACGGGATGTTTTTTGCTTTTGAGTTTATCTGGTCTCCTGGAGAGATCTGTCTGCCCCTTTTACGCTGATGTCCGGAGCTGTTTTTTCTTTTTCCCAGATATTTTTTTTTTTTCATAAATGGTAGCTAGTTATCCTCAGGGTTTAGGTTAGCTTTAGGTTGAAATACCGGATGATCGTGCAGCTGCGTGGCTTTGAGGCGTCATTCGGCACCTCCGTCAGCTGGCCGTGTCACTGAGAACCAGCGCAGCAGCTGTAAGGAATCTGTCTGCCAGGGGCAGGCTTTGTAATGTAGGCCACTTCTGTGGACGTGTCATTGTAGAAAGCGCTGGGAATGGGGATTATATGGAGGGGCAGATTCGGCTCCACCAGTGTTCCGGAAACTCCCCAGGGAGCCGTCGACGTGCTCAGTCCCCCTCAGGCATCCCCAGGGTCAGCGTTCAGGAGCTCCTGGGGGAGGCGCTGTGGAAGCATGTCATGGGGCCAGCTATCTAACTGTCACAGGGGGGCTCTTTACAACCCCATCCGCATCTCCCTGGTGTTCCGGCATTTTCTGGAAGCCGGCAGCCCAACAAAAGGCTGGCTGGTCCGTTTCCACGGATGTTTGTTTTGTCAAACGTTCCAAAAGTGGATTTTGACTGACTTTAAATTATTTTAGCAGACGGTTTATCTGCTATCTGGAAAGCCGGCCTCCTTCTGCTTTTCCATTAAATCATTACGCCGACGGCGGCCGCGGTGGGACCCCGAGGCTGTCGCTTCATGAGTTGCAGCAGAAAATCACCAGGAAGTCATTGATAAATCAGTGATCGTATTTCCCACTATTGTAAGTTTCTGGATTATTCATAAACCCTTTCGGGGTTCTGTGATACAATAATGACCAACGCTCACAAAAAAGGATTTTGTGACTCTGTCTTGTTAAAGAGAAATTGCACAGACGGAATAATGGTTTGGGGCCTCAGTGAATTTGACAAAACTTTCAACTAAAATAAAATCCTTTTGGTAATGTACCCTCATCACAATCACCACTGTGAAAGAACAGAACTGTGTTTATTTAAAAAATACAATAAATTACTCTTTAAATGTTTGTTCAGTGGCAAGTGTAATGTTGCAATATTGAAAATCTGCACATAATTATAAGTTACCCAAGAATCCTATGGATGTCTGATTTGTTTTTACATGCTGTCTGTGATTGGTTTTATTTCTTGTTATTTCTTCAGTATCTCGGCTAGTTAAGATTTCTACTTAGTAAACTTTCCCATGTCCTTAAAAGATATAACCTCGCATCTTTCTTCTTGAGCGTGAACTTCATCTACCCAGAATTCCTTGGTCCTCCCGTGAGGCGCCTTATAGGCACACAGGAAGTGAGCGCTGGGCTTTTCTCCTGACACCACAGGCCGGGTGCCAGGCCTCAGTGCGAGGTGCTGATGGATCTGGGCTTCTGCTTTGGTCAGCAGCTGTTCCGCTCTCCCTGTTTCTTGGCCGATGAAGATGTTTGAATGTCTGTCATTAACAAGATGCCCAGCAATGGAGGAGCCTTTTGCAGTCACTTGTTTCTCATGGCTTGAAAACAAAATTACACCTGAGCTCCAGTGATGAGTCGGCAGCTATTTAATAAAGCCTGACATGTAAAATCCTGCCACGCGCATGTGTGTCTGTGTGTGTGTGTCTGTGTGTGTGTGTGTGTGTGTGTGTGTGTGTGTGTCTGTGTGTCTGTGTGTGTTATGTATATATTAAATCTTGGGGACCAAATATGTCCACAACATGATTTTTATAAAAATCTGTGACTGCAATCAAAAAACTAACAATGCCAAAAGGCTTGTGTTTTGTTTGGTTACTTATGGTTAGGGTTAGACCTGGGTAGGGGTTAAGGTTGTCATTGTTGGGATAGGAATGAATGAACAGTCCCCACAAAGGTTTGAATACAAACGTGTGTGTGTGTGTGTGTGTGTGTGTGTGTGTGTGTGTATTTCAGTAATCGAGTCGCACAGCCTCTCAGGGCATAGAGAGCTGCACAGTTTCGACTCACCGGGACGGTACACCATAGAGAACACGGCCGTGGACTTCCAGCGAGACGCTGACAAGCAGACGATAATGGCCCATGGACCCCTGATGGTCGACTTCATTGTCAAGGCAAGGATGAAAGAAAGGTTGTAGATTGTCTTATGTTGGCCAGGCACCATGTTCCAGGTTATCTGGGAATGTCATATACTCTCCAGGGGAGAAAAAAAAAATTATATTGATTTAAAAATTTTGATTTGACAGGACGAGGAGGTTGGCAAGGTCACACCTGCAAACACGTAGCGTCACCTTGAAGCTCCAACTGTCCTCTTTAAGAAACAACAAGCATTTACAGAGTGGCATGTGCAGTATGAGAGATATGAGCAAAAACACAATGTCCTCTGCGAGTGGACAAAGACAAATTACTGCACCTCAGGAGGATATGAAAGGCATAATTAGTGAATGCATATTTTTTTTTTCCCTGAATAAATACACATTAAATATTTATTCTAATTTATACACTGTAAAATGGAATTTTCTTCTATCTGAAAGGTTTGTTTATGTTCTCCTTTGAATGTTGCCATTATTGTGACTGGAGTTGTTTGCATGAGTTTGGAGGAGACTCTCCCAGCAGTTATGCTCAGGAACATTATAGCGCCCCCTGTCAGGCTGACTGACCTGTGTCTGTTACTTACTCACGTCCAGAGCTGTAGTTCAGGTCTAGAGAGCGAAAGTCCGGACCAAGATTTTGCTGCAACCAACCAGTTGGGTACTCTGTGACTGTGACTCCTTATGCTCAACTGGTTGGTTGCAACAAAATCTTGGTCCGGACTTTCGCTCTCTGGACCTGAATTGCCCACCCTGCCCTCCTCTTCAGGTCAAGTCCACGGCCCCTAGTGACACGCTGGTCCAGTTCATGTTCTACCAGCCCATCCGATACCAGTGGAGAGAGACCGGCTTCTTCCCCTGCTCCGTCACATGTGGCGGAGGTCAGCCCTAGGAGCCCTGCTTCGTCCCGACTGTGAGCGTCGCTTCCTCCCACCCCCTGCCCCGGTGACCTTGTCCTGCCGGCCCCCAGGTTATCAACTCAATTCGGCCGAGTGCACGGACATCCGGCTGAACCGCACCGTGCCAGAGCACCGCTGCCGCAGTCACCCTGAGAACAGGAAGCCGAAAGCTAAGCTGCGGGAGTGTAACATGGACGCCTGCCCAGAAAGGCCAGTCTGCCTACGGGGGGAGGGGGGGTCTTATCAGCCGACCCAGTACCTGTCTGCTGTCATCATCTGTCCATCATCATATTTCTAAATCAGTGTTTCTCAAACCACCCCCAGATGTGCCACATTTTTGCTCCCTCCCAGTTCCCTTAGAAATCTGGGGGTCCCCAAGGAGTGGTTTGAGAAACACTGTTCTAAATCATTCAGTACATTTCTGTTTATGTTGTTTAATCTTCCTGGATAATCTAATATGTAAAATATAAATATGTTTTGTTTTTTTTATATACAATGTTATCAAAATGGGGCCTTACTTCCTCTGATACACCCCCTCCCCTCCCACAGTGACGGCTTCAAGGAGGTGATGCCCTACGACCACTTCCAGCCCTTACCGCGGTGAGCTGCCCAGAGTAAATCCCATGACATGGTTTTTCTTTCCTTCAGGTGAACGCTTCTCTTGCTGGTACATCTGGAGTAGATTACACTCTCCAGGCTGCAGCAATACGGCTCTCCTGCCCGGTGTAGTTTCCATGTGATGATTATGATCTCTCCTCCACTGAGGCATTGGGTTTGACACCACATCGGCTGTAGTTGTCTCTGCCAGAGGGTCCGTCTTCTTGTTCGGCCCAGCCTACAGGATATCTGTTCTCTTTGCCCAAAACGGCACATGCTTGGCTAGCCTGCCCGTCGCATGTGATTAGCGTGAGCTGGAGCGCGTGTGGGGCACATCCGCTCATACCGCTTAGGGGCCCCCGTGGCTATTTTCTGGCCGGTTTGAAAGACGAGAGCGTCTCCACTGTGTCGTGGATTGAAGGCCTCTTGAGGCTCCCGGGGCTGGGGGCAGGTGGGGGTCGGTCCTTGCTGGGTGAGCCGTCGCTCTGTCACATGCTTCGGCGGAGGTCTGGTTGGGGCTGCCTTGACGGCGAGCCGGCTCTGCGCCTCGCCCCTGCAGCTGGGAGCACAGCCCCTGGACGGCGTGCTCCGTGTCCTGCGGCGGTGGAACCCAGGAAAGGGGCGTGGCCTGCGTGGAGGAGGATGTGCATGGCCAGGCGACCCAGGTGGAGGAGTGGAAGTGCATGTACTCGCCGCGGCTGGCGGTGCGGCAGCACTGCAACGCTTTTGACTGTCCCCAGTGGACGGCCTTGGACTGGTCTCAGGTGAGGCTCCCGTCGCCCGGAATCCCGGTACACGTGTGAACGGCCCGGCCTGTTAGCAGGGCGTCGCATTTCCAGCGTGTTGTATTGAATGCTGCATTCATGCCGGCCGCGGGCCACACTGCGGTGCTGTAATGGCTTGTTAATTTTCCAGTGCACGGTTACCTGTGGCCGTGGCTTGCGTTACAGAGTGGTTCTGTGCATTGATCACAGAGGGCAGCACACCGGGGGGTGCAGCGGCGGGCTGAAGCCTCCCGTTAAAGAAGACTGCCTGGTTCCCGTTGCGTGCTACAAGCCCCAAGGTATGGCGTCAGGTCGGCCCCTGGCCGGCGGCCCCCCGGGGGCCCTCATTAGCCGTGCCATTCGCCGACCTGGAACCAGGGCTGCGGTTTGATGTCCTCCTCACGAGGGAGACTGTCCAGTCCTGTGCGTTATGCCGATGGGTGGCGGTCATGCCCACATGATTGCGCAGATGTTTCCTGGCATGTGGACAGAGGGCCCGTTATCAGGGAGCGCTGTTTAGCTGCCGCTATTCTGCCTGCAGCGACTTCCGCCTCCCCCGCCCCCCCAGTGTAACGTTGTGTGGTCTGGTCTTCCAGAACAGCTTCCTGTGGAAGCCAAGCTGCCCTGGGTGAAAGAGGCTCAGGACCTTGAGGAGCCACGGTCAGCCTGGGAAGAGCCCATGTGAGTTGTTGAGCCATGACTGAGGTACCTGTATATTAGCATGTCATTTCTACACCTGTACCTGGGTATCAGTGTGTCAACCCTACACCCGTACCTGTGTATCAGCGAGTCATCCCTACACCCGTACCTGGGTATCAGTGTGTCAGCCCTACATCGGTATTTGTGTATCAGCGAGTCATCCCTACACCCGTACCTGGGTATCAGTGTGCCAGCCCTACATCTGTACCTGTGTATCAGCGAGTCATCCCTACACCCGTACCCGGGTATCAGTGTGTCAGCTCTACATCCCTACCTGTGTATCAGCGAGTCAGCCCTACATCCGTACCTGGGTCTCAGCGTGTCAGCCCTACATCCGTACCTGGGTCTCAGTGTGTCAGCTCTACATCCCTACCTGTGTATCAGCGAGTCATCCCTCCACCCGTACCTGGGTCTCAGTGTGTCAGTCCTACACTTGTACCTGTGTATCAGCCATACACCTGTCCCTGTGTGTCAGCACAATACCTGAACCTGTATGACAGCCTTACACCTCTTCCTGTATATCTGTGTTTGGTGTCTCAGAAAATGCTATGAAAATGTTCATGAACCCAGGGAGCCTCCCAGCCCCCTGATAATCATGTGTTTCAGAAAGATGCTGTTCTATCCTCCTACACACATGTCATGTAACAGTTAAGGGAAAAACAGACAATATAACCAGAATTATATATGCAGAATGTATTAGCTAACAAGTCTTTTAGGAATACATCACAAGCACCATGCATAAATTGTACAAAGGATTAATTTCAAAATACATTTAAGTAGCTGCAAATATTTCACATTTAATGAAATGTATATTATGCTGTGCTGTGATTCATTACGTCTTGGATTGTAGTCCTCCTGTTGCATTGTTTACTCTGCTTTTTTTAAAAGACCATTGGCGCAGGATAGCGATTAATTTACAGCATGACGCAGAGATAATTATTTCAAGCAAAGCCTTGTTTTGAAAACCTGACATAAGTATCTGTCTCTTTGCCTGTCAAACTTAACCCTGGGCTTTTCCTCTGCAGTGGAGTTAATCCTAAAGGTTTATTTAAGCCTGATTAAATCAAACCACGAGTCAGGTAAATTTGAAGGACTTTCTTCTCTGACATTAAACATGTGTAGCTGGTAGAAATGTATCTGATATGCTGAAGCCATCTTTTTCCCCCAGAAGTCCTCTTTTGAGAGGACATTAAGTATGTGCTTCCGTTGGCACAGAGAGTCTATCCAGGAACTTATTTCCAACACACTTCCTAATTGGGCTAAAAAGTCTAACTTCTTGTTCTTAGAAGCTGGGAAAATAAAAGGAAAATGTGTGTGTATGTGTGTGTGTTAAATATTGAGGAGTTGTTTAGTATTGATTTGCATGCCCATTCTCCCAGCATGCATTGCATGTTGTTTTGCATTATTGTCACACAATCATGTAGCTCTTTCTCAACCCTACAGGTTCATTCCTGGGCCATGGCAGCCCTGCAGCACCACCTGCGGGCCAGGCCTCCAACAGCGGGCGGTGAAGTGTCGGATCCTGCTGACCTTCTCTCAGGCTGAGGTGGACCTGCCAGATGAGGAGTGCCAGGATGAGAGGCCTGTGTCTGAGAGGGCCTGTCACCTTAGGCTCTGCCCTGGGCTGCTGGGTCCCAGGCGGCCCCTGCACCCACTCTATGAATGGCAGCATGTCGGCTTTGCCAGCTGCTCCTCGTCCTGCGCCACTGGTAATCCGGAAAGATCTTCATACTTTTCATTGAGCTCCTTTCCTGAAGCTTTATGCATAGAGTCATGAGGAACTGATGCATTTCAACTGCGCTTTTTTAAAAGGGCAGTAGAACAGCAGCTTTCTGATTGAGGTAAAATGTACGTTGACAACGGGGTTTGTCCAGGGCACTAATGTCTGTGTTTTTGTGTTTGTAAAGTAGTAAATATGGTAAGTATTGATTTTGTTGAACTGAGAATTTTTTGCAGGGTATCCTGAGGGTTTGTTGTCGTCCCCCCCCCCCCAGGGATACAGGAGGCACTCGTCAGGTGTGTGGACAGAGGGCAGGGTGAGCTGGCAGATGACTCCTTCTGTGATGCTTCCACGCGGCCCCCAGAGAAGACCCGGCCATGTAATCCTGGCCCCTGCCCCCCAGGGTAAGGAGCAAACTCACCTGCCCGATTGGGAAAGATCCAGACTCCCAGTGTGTCAGCAGAACTGCCCTGGGCTGCTTCTTTAAACTGGACCTGCTGTGTTTGTCATACAGTGGGAGCAGCTCAGCATCTGTCCTGCGCCAATTATGCCAGTGCAGCTGGGAGACGATGAGAGATGACTGGGAGGTGACTGGGAGATGATGAGAGATGACTGGGAGGTGACTGGGAGATGATGAGAGATGAGGGGGGGCTGATGGGGGACGAAAGGGAGATGATGAGAGCTGACGGGGAGATGATGAGAGAC
>JAABNY020000008.1:6891023-6903919 GCA_015164015.2 Brevimyrus niger | reverse complement strand
TGACTGGGAGACGATGAGAGATGACTGGGAGGTGACTGGGAGATGATGAGAGATGACTGGGAGGTGACTAGGAGATGATGAGAGATGACTGGGAGGTGACTGGGAGATGATGAGAGATGACTGGGAGGTGACTGGGAGATGACTGGGAGGTGACTGGGAGATGACTGGGAGATGACGTCGGTTCTGGTCCGGCTTACTGGCTGCTGTTCAGTGTGCCTTGAAACCCCAGTGAAGTAGTCGGTTGACCAAAAGCCAGAGGGACACCACTGGGTCGGCAGCTGCCACAGAAACCAGTGAGACTGGCCATCTGCAGCCAGTCTGGAAAGCAGCTTCGGCCGACGTCGCTGACCAGGGTTCTGCTTTTCTTGTGCAGTTTGATTGTAAAGTCGAAGTGGCACATTTTTTCGCAATGACTTCGTCTTAATTGGGCCTGTCAAAACCCTATGTTTTAAACGGGCTGTAAATAACGTACCATGTGAGGTAAAATAGATGATCTCCCCTAATGATGCATGAAGAGAGGTTTGTGCCAAAGCTGTGTTTCATACTAAATGTGGAACAAGGGCTTTTTGTCACTTTATTACCCATCATGCATTGTGCCCTTTCCTATAGACCCCGAGCCTCCGTGATCCTGTAGGGTGTGAGTTCCTGATCCTACTTGATGCAGCCTCCTGCTCCTGCAGTGTGATTTACACTAATCAAATTCATATTTAATCGCAGCATTTTATAGTTTCCCTTTGTCTATGTGGTTTGGGCATCTCTTGTTCGTGTCCAGTGAATATAATTGAAATAATGACAGTGGGTTCCTCTGGGGCTTGGGAGAGGAGTTGCTCGATGAAAACGCCTTCGTTCGGCAGCTGTGTTTTATGGATCTGCATTCCTGCAGGGACAGGCGGAATCTGACAGCTGTTTTAGGAAAACAAACCTCTGAGGGTTAAACAACAGAAAACATTCCTCAACAGTCAGATTGTTCTGTTTACCTCTGTAAGTTTTCAGTGTTCACACACATTGTCCATTTTATTTTAAAAAGAGGAAATTTAGAAAAGGGCAGGAAAGAAAAATCTATCAGTTTAGGCCGTCCAATTGTTTTTATGACTGTGAAGGAAATTATTTTAGGCAGCTGGTGGTGAGTTGTGTAATATTTCTGGGGCAAAGTAATTAAAGTGGTCATGGGCTGAGTGACTCGCTGAGTGAATCTTTGATGGAAATGTTGACCTTCTACCAATGACTCGTGAAAAAAAAAATCACCTTTCACTTTTGTGTCTTGCATAATGTAATCATAGACCATCACATTTCCTTTATTTAACTCTCGGTCTGGGTTAGTGACATGCTCATTCTGCAGAGGGACAGTGCCATCGCAGAGTCCGGATAAGGTTTGAAGCGCAGATCCAAAGCCCGATTGTTATTGTCCTCCTCTCTTCATAGGAATGACTGGAGCTGTCCTCAGAATGGAGTATGTGTGTTTTTCAGTGTGTGTGTGTGTCTGCTGTATGGCTTGCAGCTTGGTTTTAAAAGAGGGCAAGTGATTGACCCAAACAGACTCATCAAACGTTACTTTAATGTGGTCATATTTTCTTTATTATATCCAGAGAGCTCACAGCCATGATTAAGTCTGTGCAGCTTCCCAGCACTGTGATTGGAGAACAGCTGAACGGCCACCAGAATCCCATCTGCTGTTCCACAATTCCCACTCCGTTGTCAGCTTTCCTTACTTCCAAGTGCAGGATGCGACCTGCAGGGCTGTGGCCGTACCGCCGCATGCGCCAGCAGCACTGACCCGTGTCTCTGCGCCCCTGTCTGTAGGTGGGAGCCCAAGGCCTGGACGCCATGCACCGCCACGTGCGGATCCGGCATCCGATCCCGTGTGGTGCTGTGCAGCCGGCTGCTGTCGCTGACGCCTGCTGTGACGGTCGCGGTCGCCGACGAGGAGTGCGTGGAGGCCAAACCGCCAGTGCTGCAGTCCTGCAGCCAGAGAGACTGCCCCCCCTCCTGGCACGTGGGGGAATGGCAGGAGGTGAGCCCAGGACTCTGGGGTCGTCTTTAGACAGGACACCGTCTTTTAGCCCACAACATTAATCATAACAAGTTTTTATTTATACGCTTTTATTGTCCAAGTTAGTCCATCGTTTCCTTAGGCTTGACATCATGCGGAGGAGTCTTGCTGGACCGAGAAGGAGCATTAATTCCTCGTTGGCGTGTCTCCCTGATCCCTGCTTGTTGTCCGCAGTGCTCTCACACATGTGGTGGAGGGACTCGGTCCCGAAAGGTCCACTGCAAACAGCTGCTCCGCGACGGGGGGGTCAGGAAGCTGGCAGACACCTCCTGCACTGGGACCAAAGCCGCAGTGCGGGAGTCCTGCGCCAGGGCAGACTGTCCCGCTCAGCTGGCGGGGGGGGAGTGGTCTCCGGTGAGATGCGTGGTGCAGTTCTGGATCACCTCTGACTTGTACCAAGCTGTGGGAGATGCTGAGATTTGAATGTATGACGTGCCCCACAGTGGGCGGAGTCATTGTGTGCTGTCAATCAGTGTTTGTTTAAAGCAACGGGATACAATTTGAACAGCCTAATAATCCCTGTAATTCCACTGAGTGCGTATAAAGTGAATATTTATATTTGACACAAATGCTTTATCTCTCCCTTATGCAGTGGAAATCTATTCTTTATAGTGCAGCGGTATTCAAACGTTTTTTGACAGGATCCCAGACACACACGCACGCACGCACACACACACACACACACACACGTAGGGTAAATATATCCTTATGGGGACCGCTCATTCATTTCAATGGGGAAAATGCTAATGCTAACTATGACAACCTTAACCCCTACCCTGCCCTAAAAAAGTTTTTGCATTTTTTATTTTTTCATAGCAGTCACCGATTTTTATAAAATAGAGTTTTCCCTTATGGGGACCAGGAAACCGGTCCCCATAAGGGAAAAAAAAACAGATATTTATCACGTTATGGGGACATTGTGTCCCCATAAGGATAGGTAAACCCGCTCACACGGACACACACACACACACACACACACACACATACACACAGACCCCAAATAAATGTTACCTTGCAGCTCAGTGGGAGGAATGCTTTCCTGCACACAGCAAGATGTCTATGTTTCGTCTATTTGGTTGGCTTCAAACTGCCATTAGCCAGAGATCCACGCAGGGGGAGCCGCCCCCCCATTGACGATAGCTGAAGTGAATCTATATTCCAGATACAGTAATAAGAAACCCTTTGCTTCACCCATTTGCTCCCCTTGACACGTTTTTCAGGTAAGAGCTTAGCATCCACCTGCAGCAGCACCCATCGGGCTGGGGGTTGAGGGCCCACACACACACACACACACACACACACACACACACGCAGGCAGCTATTTTGCCAAGGCTGGGCTCAAATCAGTGACCTTCCCTTCACAGGGGCTCAGGCTTCGCCCACTGAGCCACATGCTGCCTCTATAGGTGGTATTTTCTGTTTCTGCTCATTTTAGGTCTTGTTTTTCCATCACATTTTAACACGATTAGCATCTAGAAATGTCTCTATGACAATGTCTGCAAGGTTCCTCTGAGTCACTAGTTACTAGTCATAACATTGTGAATGATGTACTCAATACTGTGTGGGGACTATTTCACACATTTTAATAGTCTTAATTTGTTGCTGTCATACTGTTCAAAATAGGTCTGCTCCCACCTCACCCATAGTTTTTTTTCTTATACCAGTGTGCTTGAATTCCTCTACTGCAGTGGAAAGCCTAGGCATCAGAGGTCATCCATAACCAGCCCACCTCTGTACCTTGCAGTGCTCTGTCAGCTGTGGCACAGGGGTCCAGACCAGGGAGCCCATCTGTCGCAGGCGGACGGCTGCGGGCCGGGACGTCACGCTGGGCCAGGCCGCCTGCAGCGGCTTGCACGCCCCGCCCCTCGTCCGGACCTGTCGCGTGAGCGCCTGTGTCGGTAAGCGTGACCCAAGGCCCCAGTGGATGATTGGCCTTCTCACGTGTGCGTGCGGTCCTGTGGCTGCGGTGGGACCCAGGTGCGGGTGGCAAAATCACACGATTCTACGTTAAATTCATGAAATACTGCGTTAAATGCACCGGACACTATGAAGCTGTAAAACATGGTGACCCTCGAGCTCCTGAAGGGCGTGGGTTTTCTCGGCTGTTTTCGGGTGGCCTCCGATCGAAACCGGAGTTCGCGTGATCAACATTCATGTCAAATATTAATGCTTAAATGCGGTACCAGTGTTTGCACAATATTTTGATTAATTTTTTCCTCTCTGGGTATCGGTACAGGCTGTTACTCGTGAATCTGCGGCCTTATGTAAGCCTAAGCTTGAGTAATCAGATTTCTATGATCTTGTTATAATCTATTGTGTTTCCTTGTCCTTTTTCAATATAATTGCTCCTGCACTGAAATCTAAGCGCATTGGCCAAGTGTCAAAACTGCCTAAGCTGACTTGAAACAGATTCTTCGGTCCCCAAGAACGTCATCAGCATTCTGTAATACCCAGCAGGACCCTGCAGCTTTATCTGGTGGTGGCCAGTGGTGTGACGATGGACTAGCCAGTCCTCCCCATCTAACTTGCAGATTTGTCATGGCTGTGCTGATCTTTGACAGAATGATGGGGCTTCTTTTCTCTGAGGTTTTATGGTCAGGCTATTTCAGGGCTTCCAGGGCTTTCAGACTCTCACGTTCATGCAAGAAATCTTACGGCAAATCTGTACTATTCCATTACAAACTATAAAATTAGCTACATCGAAAGTGATGTTTGCAAACCCTACAGACAATTTGCAAGGTAATAAAACTCTTATATACATGTAAATAAGTGCAGATTTGTCTTGAATTGAAAATCTCACTTCATCAGCTTACCAAAGTTTGCAGTTGTAGTAGTTGAGTCATTTTTTACTGTTGGTCCTTGATGATGCGTGTTTATGTTGATTTCATGCTTTAATTTAGTATCTGAGTAGATAGCTATATGAAAACCCAAGTTTGTTGTTTATTTGAAGGATCCAGTTGCAGACTGGGCATATTTTTATTTGTTATTTTGAAAATGATAAATGTGTGTTTTGTAGGTCATACTGTAAAACACTGTTTTGTTTCATAGAGCAACAAGGAGAGCAGAAGCCCAAGCTGTCCCAGAAGCCAGAGCCAAGCATCCTGGGCCTGCACCGCATCTACATCCAGACCCAGCAGGAGAAGCGTGTCCACTTCACTGTGGGGGGTCGGGCCTATTTGCTCCCCAGGACCTCTGTGGTCATCAGGTGCCCAGTGCACCACTTCCAGAAGGCCCTCATCCGGTGGGAGAAGGACGGACGGGCTCTTCCAAGCTCTATGCGTATTGCCGTCACCAAATCCGGCTCCTTGAAGATCCACAGCCTGGAGGCCGGGGATATCGGGGTGTACCGCTGCCTGGCCGGGCCAGCTGCGGAGACCTTCGTCCTGAAGCTGATCGGGAACCCTAACAGGCTGCTTGAGATGGGCATGGAAGCCGATCGCCCAGGCGGGCGCCTAGATGAGAAGTGGAACCAGACAAATATGATGTGGCAGGTCGGGAACCGGAAGAATAAATTCTACCTGGATGATGGCCAGAGCCAGGAACAGGCCTTCCTGCAGGTTCTAAGCAGGTACCTGTCCAGCTCGACTGCTTCGGGTCGCCCCGTGCAGGACAAAGTCCTTCAAGGCGCCCACGGCTTGGAGCCCGAGCAGTTCGAGGAGCTGGTGCAAAACCTTGATCGGCTTGTCGGGAAAGGGGAGGTGACCGAGGGCCAGGTTTCGCAGCTGGTACCCGGGCCTCGGGCAGAGCTGGGCCAGGACGGCACCACGAAAAGCAAGGCTTCCGACAGGAACTCGACAGAAGGTGCCGGAGAGGGGAGCGCCGGGAGACGCCAGAAGCCAGTCATCATTCTGCAGAAGCAGCAGCTCCAAGTGACTTCAGAGAAAAGCGTCAACATAAGTGTCGGGGGAAGCGTGTTTCTGACCAACGCCACGCAGAGTGTCTTTCTGTCATGTGTAGCGTGGGAAGTTCCAAAAGCAGCAGTCTTCTGGATCAAGGATGGAGGCCCTGTTCAGCCTTCAGAAAGGTACAGAAAACAACCACCATTGCACTTCCTCGACGTTATATCGTAACACGCCGGCTATGTGTCATACGCTGAGACCCTGTCCTGGGGTCTGTATCCCCAATGATCTTCTGAGCTTCACTTGATTTTAGGCTTCGGTCCTGTTCACTGAAATCTGCTAAAAATGTGCTGCGATGTTGACATGAAGAATCTTTCAGCTCTTTGGTCTGGGTTGAAGATGATGGCTTACTTTGGCAATGCTATAGTAATTCAGTAAGACCTTTCATTCTGGGCCTCCTATGCCACCCTCAGTCTTGCGGTGAACATTCCAGAAGCGTATAATACTGAAGCACCATTGAATATCGTCCTTGGAAAAAACCAGACTGTGGCCATGATAATTTTACTTTTGTTGGTCTGTTGAATATTGAATTTACCCAGGCACTCATCAACCATTGTCTTTCTCTGTCCTTGGAGGTAACCCTGCTAGATCATCAGTATGCAATCATTGTCATATAAACACTGCAAAGGACTCTGCAGCCTGTGGCTTCGAAAACCAAAGAGAGAAGAAGTGAAACATCGGGACAGAGCAGTTCGGTCTGGACCCGCTAAATTAACCGTTGTGAACGTTTATTGGCCAGAGCTGTCTCGCATGGCGGGGAAAGCCACAAACTTATTTTATAAGCGGTGCTTTTCTTGGCACATGAGGCCACAGGGAATCAGCTCCTCCAGGTTCCTGACTAAGGACGTAGTGCTTTTTTTTTTTAAAGGCTTATAATGTTTTTCCTCTGGCCCAGAATATTCTAGCTGATGTTTCCAGAGTATTCTAGGCCCAAGACCGTGCCGGCCATTCCATTTTTCTCTTCCTCCTCGCTGAAGGAAGAAGCCGACCCCCCCCCCCAGCCCCCCCCCCCCCCAATCACATCATCCCTAACCCAGGGGGGGTCGCCTGATAAATGCTGATTAAAAGGCCAAACTCAGACTACTTCATTCGCCTGCCGCCCACCAAAGCAAAGCTGGCCCTGTGGAAGGTGATACAGCGAGGACAGGTCACACCCTGAGGGAGGCCGATTAATCCCCCGGCTCTGCTTGATCCCACGCTGTCTGTGCCGATCACTTCTCCGTGTGTCGCCTCTTCTCAAACCGTCTTATTTGTCTAACCTCTCCCGGCTTTCAAAGTGGGCCCCAAATCCCCCTGATGACAATTAATCCCTTTATACAGCTTCTACAAACAGTGTTATCAGATGACATCTCCTGAGTAATCTGACTAATACATAGTTACTCCAAAATGTGGGCGCAGAGCCGATATTCTTCTTACTCTCCCCTGGCAGGTGCGAAGCTTCTCGAGTGGAACATGATCCACCTGAGGTGTTTATCGCCTTCCAATCCAAACGCCTCCTATCTTGTTCTGCTTAAGCTTTGAGCTGCGCGTCTCAAACGACTGCTTTGAGCTTTGGAGGGGCTCTTTAGGCTGATCTCATCACTGTTTTAGTGTTTCTGGATAAGCGTGGTTGAAGCTCCGCCTCCCTTAGGCGTGTTCCCAACAGAGCCGACAAATAATCGCCTGACACCATGGATCAGATTCTCAGATTCAGAGAGTTATTAACTGCTGCCCCCCCCCCCCCCCCACCCCCACAAAACAACCTTTCAGTACTTTATTATTATAATTTAATAATAATGTAACTCAGTTAATAATGAATTATATTACTATCGAAAAAAAGGAAAATTCATAAAAAAGACAAAGTTGTTTACAAAGCAAGACTTCCGAAAATCCAAGGTTTCGTCTGTTGGACCTGCCAGCCTGCAGAATCTCCCGCTCTGGAGATTCTATGACCGCTCTGGGAGTCTTCGTTAGAGCTTTGCATTACAGATCTCAGGGGACGACCTGTCACGCATCTAACAGCCCAGATCTAAATATTGCACCCCCCCCCCAACCACACGTGCAAACAGCTTCCTGAATGAGTCTTGGAGTCATTAAGAAAAAGTCTAATTTGTGGTGGGAGTGTGGTTACGAAGAGGTAACTTAAAATATGTTGGAGAGGTTCTTGAGCTGGGATTATAACTGTAATTGTAATCTTTTTTTCCAAGGAAACTGAAAACTTTGAGGTAAATCTCAATTTGCTTTTAAATAGCTTTTTATTAACGAGGGGACCATGTTTTTGATTTAATGCCATATTGCTACATGTGCATTGATTTAACCCCAACACGACGCGCTTCAGGGAATTCGGCGTGTAATTATTTAATGCCTTGTGTGCCTGTTCATGAGCATCACGCGATGTAATTCCACTCCGCCTGCAAACTCTCCTGATAATTAGCTGTGCCTCTTCCTTCACTTAGGGTATCGTGGGACGGTGCTGGAGTCCTGCACATCTCCAAACCCGGCGTGGGAGATGAGGGCGAGTACAGCTGCGTGGTCGCCAATGAGCTGGGCTCTGATTCTGCGACCTCCCGGGAGCTGTTCGCTGGTGAGCTGATCTGTGTGTACAGCCTTTGCTGGGATACAGTGGAACAAGGGACAGGCACAGTGAGACAGGGAGGGAGAGAAAGGGACAGTGAGACAGGTACAGTGAGACAGGGAAGGATGGAGAGAAAGGGACAGGGGGACAGGCACAGTGAGACAGGGAGGGAGGAGTGAAAGGCAGAGTGAGAAAGGGACAATGTGACGGGGAAGGAGAGAATGGGATAGTGAGACAGGGAAGGATGGAGAGAAAGGGACAGGGAGACAGGGACAGTGAGACAGAGGGAGGAGTAAAAGGCACAGTGAGAAAGGGACAGTGAGACAGGGAGCAGAGACATAGGCGGGCAGTAACAGAAATAGACTGAGGCACAGAGTGACGTGACTGATGTTAAACCCATATCTTTGTCACAGAACCCCCAACAATCAGAGTCACCTCAAGGGACATGTCTGACCTGAAGGGCGCCACCCTGCGGGCCATTGTGAGGGGGCAGCTCAGTGCTCATCGCGGGGCCAACATCACCCTGGAGTGTCCTGTTACAGGTCCGTTAGAGGGAGCGCGTCTGATTGCAAACGAGAGTGTTATTTTATGCTTGTGGGGGTGTTGTGGGGGGGGAGGGGGGTACCACTCAGTTAATTGCAGCTTTAAAACTTTAAAACTTTAAAGTTTTTTAAAGTCTTTTAAAGTTTTTGTTCCTTTTCGTGTCCACAAATTTTTACAAATATCCTGCTGTATTTTTCTTGTTAAGATTAATTAAAAAGAACCATTGAAATATCAAAGGCAACAGCTACATACAGCAGTTTGTGATTTAGCTTAATTTTGTTTTGTCGTAATTCATGATTTTTTCTTTTCTTATGAAGCGTTTGTTTATCCCAAAATTGTTTACAAATGAAATCATTTGAGGGGGCAGGATTTAACAAAACCGCCTCAAAAAACATCTTTGAACATTTCCATTTCGGATCTTTGACTCAAAGACCGAATGCGAAAAATAGATCAGGTCCAGGGAATCAGCTCCTCCAGGTTCTTGACTAAGGACGTAGTGCATTTTATTTAAAGGCTTATACTTTCTGAAGTCTCATTTAAAAATGGCAAATTTGTCTAGTCGGGGGGTTATTTATGTTATTATTGTGCGTATTTGTGTGTGTAAATGTATTTATGGGGGGGAGGTGAGTTTAGTAGTCATGGTGCTGAATTGCCCAGAGATTAAGCTACAGCACCCCCTATGGGACACAAAAGCACAGGACATTCTATGTGAGTCTGTGAGAAATGTAACCTGGCGTTCTATAGAAAATCTAAAGTTAGCTTCACACTGGTGGTATTGTACAGCTAAGAGGTTGCTGGTTTCAATCCCAGTTAGGCCCTGGTGTACTGATAAAATGTGTGAGGCGTCTTCTTGATTTAGGTGACTATTTGCACTGCTTCGCTTTAGCTTGTTCAAGAGTGAAGATGAATCAAAGAAACTAGTTATTTTCGGGGTGTCAGACGCTTATAATGGATTCTGGGGGGCCGCAGCCCAGTGTAGCTTAGTTCTTTCCTTGTTCCACCACAAATCATTCGGCTCAAGAGCTGTGTGGTAATTAGCAAGGAGTTGAATCAGGTGTGTTAAATGAGGGGAAACCCAAAAATGTGCAGGGCTCCGCCCCCCCCCAAGACTGGAGTTTGAGGCCAATGTGTTAGTTTGGTAATTTTTTTGCTCTCTGAAGGGCATAGTAAAGTGAAATTTTTCTCATTTACACCAAAAACGGTGTCATGTCTCCGCTGCCCCCATGTCTCTTTACCCTCTTTCAGGTGTCCCACAGCCTTCAGTGACCTGGAGCAAGGATGGAGGTGACCTGCCCCCAAATGCGGCCCCTCTGAGGAGAGGCTCCTTATTCCTTCACAACGTTTCCATGGAGAATGCGGGATCCTACTTCTGCCGGGCCTCCAGTCCACCGGGGAGGTCTGTGGCCTCCCGCCCCCTGCTGGTGTCGGGTGGGTTTCAGATATGCCCGTGTCTGTGCTTTAACACAAGCCTTATGGGAAGCTCTTGGTGGAAAGCACCTGGGGTTTTATTGTGAGATGTAGCCCTCCTGTCACTGTCAGACCTTCAGGATAATCAGGTTAATAGCATCTGTCACACTGAGAAATGTAAACACAGAGAGAGTTGCAAACTCTAGGCTAAGGCCCGAGACTAAAGTGTATTTAGCTGTATTTTCTGTACCATTGCATTATGGGTAAGCACCCGGCTCCTGGGCTGTCTGTGTAAGTGAATGTAAGTGTTAAAAGGGCTAGAATGTGTGGTGAGCCTAGTACAATATTTACATTTATTTGGTCAGCTGATCTCAGATCTTTTTTGTAGCTAGACAATGTTCTGGAGTGGTTCTGGGTAAGAACTTCACTCAGGGGTTCAACAGCAGCCCCCTTGCCAGGAGGTCATTAAGGCACGACCTGCGGGATCGACATGTTTTGTGAACAGGGGCTGCCCAGAGCAGGACGGAGCGGCCACACAGGAGCCAGAAGAGGGTGTTGATGGCCTCCCATGTGGGTACAGAGTTCGTTGCCAGACACGGAGACGTCCTGTGGATAGGTAGGTCCCCTTGCTGAACCGCCCATGCCGGAGTCAGCATTGGCTGCAGGTCTCACCTTCGCCTACCACTGTTGTTCTTGCCCCCCCCCATCAGGGTGTCCAGTCCTCCCCAACCACACCCAGGCTATCGGGTGGACCTTCCAGAACCGCACCCTGCTGGCGACCCACGGCCCGCAGCACAGGAGGCTGGCGGGGGGGCGCTTGCTGGAGGTGAACACGCTGCTGGCCAGGTCCAGCGGCACCTATGCCTGCCATGTGCCTGCAGGCCACCAGAGGGCGTCGGCCTGGGCCCGTGTCCACCTGGAAGGCGAGTCTGCCACAGGGAAACATCATCACCCAATACCCCAGCACTAAATGATGAAAAACAAAGGATCCTTATAACCTAAGTCTTTCGTCAACCTAAATGTTGATAAAATGATCCAGTACGGTCAGTACGGTTTGTTCTTTGATCGTTGTCAGATAAGGGTTATAACAGGACCAGACATGCCCATTTAAAAATAATCTTATGAGACACTAAAGGTACAGTCACAGCACCTATTTGTACCTCATTCTGTTCCATTTTAGCTGATTGATGCGATAAGTACGAATTTCGCTTCTGTTAGCTAAGTGAATTTGCAGGGCATTTTCAGTCCAGGTTCAGTTAAACTTTAAATTTGTGTAGCTAAACCAATGTGCGGGGGCGAGTTCCCCCCCTCAGTTCTCTCATTATCATGCCTGTTTCTGGACACCCCCTGCTTTTTGATTGCAAGCTGCTTACGCAGGGCTGCCGACTTCAGTCAGCCGGCTGGAGTGAGATTTTCAATTTGAGACAAGTCTGCACATGCATTTACATATATGTAACAGGTTATTACATTGTAAATGGTGCTTTTTATGCAGCTAATTTTTGATTTACAATGGAATAGTATAGATTTGCTGTTAGATTTCTTCCATCGGCATGAGAGTCTGAAAGCGTGAGTCTTACGCCAGATGCATGACAATTTCCAGCCCTGTGCCTGCATATATAAATATACTAAAATATTGCAAAATAAAATTGCCGCTGGGCTGGCAGTAGGTATTAAGATGGAGCTCAAGGGAATGACCTAAAGCATAATTCCGAAACATTTTATAAGCAGGGTTTGATAACTGGTATGCAAGTCCGTATTGGTAGAGGATTAAATGTGTTAGTAATTTTTCATCATATCAGTTCATATGCATACTTATTTAATGCTCGTTTGCACTGTTATGAAAGAAAAGTTTCTTAATAATAAACATATAATGTGGGAGAAGAACTTGAGTATCAGTTACCACAATACCTGATTTTAACACAATATTTGTTTGTAACGTGATATCTGTTTGTAACACATTATTAGCTAGTGTGTTTCTTGCATGCCTTCCATATGGTATTTTCATAAGTAACGGTATTCCAGTATTCTGGCTGAAGGAAAATATCGCGGTATACCTAAGGCCTGTATTTACCATTCATGCTCGACACTGTGAAGACACTGGATATACATAAGTGTCACCGTATCTAAACCAGCATTTAACCAGAAATTAAGAATAAATAAGATGCAGATTAAATTATACATTCAGAATTCTATTTTGAAATACTTCAAGGGTAGACTGTGAGAAAGATTCCTTTGGAATGCCGGTTTTCGGCAGAGAAGGTGTATAAGGCATAGCAGATGAAAAGGGCCGTGTCTGACCAGCCCCTCTCTGAGGAAAGAGCCACGAGCCATACCCCCCCCCCCCCCCCCCCCCCCCCCCCGCTCCCCCCGTCGGTTCCTCCCTTCCGGGGCTCCCTCTCGGTTTTTGTTTGGTGGCGGCGCTTGGCGGGGGGCCCGAGGGGGG
>JAABNY020000008.1:6876973-6890923 GCA_015164015.2 Brevimyrus niger | reverse complement strand
GGGTAATAAAGGATAACAAAAAAAAGGGGCCGTGTCTGCCCCCCCCCACCCATAAGGAAAGACCCCCACCCCCCCCCCCCCCCCCCCCCCCCCAGTTGTGCGGGCGGCCAGTGTGCTTATGATTCGCTGTTCATCAGCTGATGATGTCTTGTGGTGAGCAGAGTTGGCCTGGAGCCCAGGGGAGTGGACCGCCTGCAGTGCCACCTGTGGGTCAGCTGGGACCCGCTCCTGGAAGGCTCGCTGCGTCAGCCCTGGGGGAGAGGAAGCTCCCCCGTCGGCATGCCATCACCTCCCCAGGCCTGAGGGGAGGCTTCAGCCCTGCAATGTACAGGACTGTCCCCCAAGGTGTGCTGATATCGGGCTTTCACTACCCTATTGCTGTATTTATGAACAGAGGGCACCATCTAGTGGGGGCAGGAAAAACAGCAAGTGGTTCATAAAGTTACATTTGGTCATCACTAACATTACCCGATTGCTGGATTGCTGTTGTCCTGTGTATACTTATGTGACACAGACAGAAAAGCACAATCCTTGGTGACTAGCATAAGTGATGTGTGCTCACTTCTGGATGTTATTTTTGCGCAGCTGGGGGGCCACCTTGTGGTCTGGCTGCTCTGATTCCTGTGGTGGTGGAACCCGGCGTAGGCAGGTGTCCTGCCAGCAGCTGAGCTCTTCTGGCAGGGTCACGATCCTGGCAGACTCCGCCTGCTCCGGAACGCCGCGTCCTCTCCACGTTGAGGGATGCCATGGACACTCCTGCTCAGGCTGGTTTGCGGGCCCCTGGGGGCAGGTGAGTCTCTGCCCTCCTGCTGTAGCCACGGCGATGGCCATGGGAATGACGGTGTCATGATGTCACACCGCTGCAGTGCTCCGGACGGTGTCTAGGCCCTGCCTCAGCTACCCAGAGCCGGCCAGTGATTTGCAAGCATCGCAATGGCTCCACCCTCCCCGAATCTCACTGTGATCACAGGAACAGGTGTGTGACAGACCGGTACCACTTAGTTAGATGGTGCAGGATTATCATCTTGGTCTGGCTGAATGTAACTATTACTGAGAATTACAATTAAAATAAATATGCTGCAAATAAAAGCCTGCTTCACTTCACTTCAGCATCAGGTCTTGTTTTCTGTTTGTGATCACAAATAAGACTGACTTTAGAAACTATGGTTGATAGAAACTATGAAATGTACTGATCATGAACCCCAGCTTTATTTATAGCCCTGAGCTTTTTGAAGTACATCATATCCTCCTGAGACCCCATCCATTCATTTATGTCCATTGTAGTGGACATTTTGCTTTTGCATTTATCTGTACACTCATGTAAGGAAACATATGTATTCATATACACTGAAGTGGGCATGCTGTGAAATTAAAAATAAATTTGGAAAAATCTAAATTGTAAGATGTCTTATTTCCTCCAAAGACAAATAACCTAAAATTGAAGGACACTTTTTTCATTGGGTCTCAGGAGGATATAGCAAGATCCTATATGTATTGTTTGGGTTATGTATTGTAAATATGCAATGCCTTTGTTTAACTCTGACCTCTGCTGGACAGTCTAGGAATTACATTTTGTTCAGGTGTTGAGTTGTGGTGTTGCTATATTGGGTGTCTTTAGGTTAGCCTCCAAGCGGAACTGCACGTCCGAGCAGTGCAATGTGCAGTGGAGGGTAGGGCCCTGGAGAGCATGCAGTGCAGCCTGCGGCAGCGGGATCCAGTCACGCAGGGTGGATTGCATCCACAGGAGGACAGACAGGACCCTGGCACACCAGCGCTGTGGGTGGCGACGACGGCCAATCACATGGCGGCACTGTGTCATCACTTCCTGTGGCGGTAAGGCCTGCAGACAGGCATTTAGTCAGGGGCCAACTGCCCATAATGTATGCCTCTAAATGAGAATTTTTTAATGGTGAAATGCTTACACAGGACTGGAATTTAAGATCGCCCACTGGCCTGTGGCAAGTGATTTAGGGGAGTACAAAGAAACAGAACACTAGTACTACTGGCTGCTAAATTTTTAATTTTTTTTATTTAAGTTTTTAGGCTATTTTCAGCTGTTTGTGTAATATAGGTTCTTTAAATTTCGCCGTAAATGTGGTCTGTTTTTGCTTTCAGGTGCAGCTTTTTCAATAATGCCTTTTATTATATTTTAACATGTAAGATTTGTGTGATGTGACTCCTCTGCAATATCTGGACTGATGTGGGTGGGACTTTTTTTACCCCTCTTTAGAAACACCTGCTGATTTCCCTGTGTGTTCCTTATACGGAGCTCCTGTGTTCCATGATGCTCTGCCCTTTGTTGTGTTTTTTTTTTGCCTCAGGTGAATGTATAGATTCGACCCATTACTGTGCTGCTGTGAAGGAGCTCAGCCTGTGTGTCATAAATCTGTACCGGCAGAGGTGCTGCCGGTCCTGCCAGGGGAAGGAGACTCCGCCCATGCAGTGACGAGATCTGGGATTGGTTGAGGCACTAACTGGACGGCCAATGAAAATAATGGACTGTGTAAAAAGATAGACTTATAGATTGCTAATGTTCTGTCACTAACATCAGCGCTTGTCAATAGTATTGTTGTATATATGAGGTCTTTTGCGTCTGTTTTATAAGAAGATGGTGAAGAGAGACGTGATTTGTTTTTAGCGTAGGGCAGGGGATGACCTAAGCAAGAAGCCCTGACTGACCCTTCCTAGATGCCTTTAATGTCATCACATCTCCCTCACATTTGCTGGATGGTCTGATGAACTTCCTGCATCGCCATCGCACCTGTGCCATGGCAGTATTGTTTTCCAGTTCGAGGTAATATAATCTTGCCGTTCATATCTGTTGCTAACATAATGCTCTCTCACCATAGCAGAGGCTCAGCGACCAAAGCTTGCAAGCCTGGCTTGATATTATAGTGGAGTTCAAGGTTGAACCGGAACTAAAGTTCACTGAGCTCCTCGTGAAGCAGCAGCCTTAAGACAGACCATGGTGTTTGTTGGAGATGCACAACAGGGCAATGTGTCAAATCCTGTGAGAAGACAGGAAATGGTTAAACTTCTTTGATTATGTTAAGAAAGGCATTGCAAGAAAGTTCTGTATTTTAGAATATATTCGGTATTTCACAGCACTGTTTCTATGCCTGTATATAATTTTTGACAGTACACTGTATAAACCCCACTGCAAAAGAAGTAATACATGGTCAATTTTTAACGAATTAGCCAAATCTTATTTTAGGCCCAAACGTTTGCTAAACTAAACACAGAAGAGAAAAGGGCCTGTGGTTATGTGCTGAATTTTAAAAAGTGTTTTGAAATGACATTCTTCGCCTGGAAACCATCCTAACTGGCACCAAATCGTTCACTGCGTGTTTGGTTCAGTTCCTATCAAGCTGAGGACGATGTGCTTGGTGGGAATCCACAGTGCTTGCAGATGTGAACTGCTTGAACTATTTTTACAGACACAGAGAATGTGACAAAGAAAAAATTCTGTGCCAGTTAGATTGCTTTACAAAGATTTTACAAACTAAAATGAATGTTAAAATGTATTATGAACAAATCAAAAAAGTGAATGATGTTTCTCTGTGTTTTTGGAAGAAACAGACTGTATGTGAGGGATCTCAGAAAGGTGCATGGATTCCATCCGGCCACCAGGGGTCACCCTCACTGGCAGCTGGTGCATTCCTAGTAATGGCCTTGTGTCCTTTTTTCAATTGTGTTTCAAAACTTGTCTTTTATATATGACTCTTAAAAGTGCAATATTGTACCCTGTGTGTTACCTGGCACTTTATTTTTTTATAACCAAAACCTGAAGATTGATGTATCTTTCTGCTCTGTATCTGAGATTTAAGGCCGAGCACCTTCCGAGTGTAGTGTGACTTCCTGCTTCCTGAGGCATCTTCCTGGCCTGAACTTCCTGTCTCTGCTTCTGATTAGCAGGCTAACCTGCTGTTAGGCACTGGGCCCTGTCAGAGAGACTGTATTAACAAAATAAAGACCATATTACCACCAAATCCACTACAAACCTTGTATACGCTCTTTATTTTTAATACTCTCCAATAGCAATTTTTGTGCATGTTTAAACAATATGTGAATACACTTGTGGTAATGAATTCATATCATTATTTAATTCTAAGCTTGGCACATAATAATTAAGCTTTCCCTTGAATATTTCAAAACTTAATGCTAAAACTGTACTTGACATTTGCTCTCATTATAAACGTGAAATGTATTGAATGAAATCATGTCCAAATGTAATACAGTAAGATAAAGAATAGTGTTTGAGTAAAATCAATGTAATGGAGTTAATTGTTAATGCTGTAATGTGTTGCAGAAATATTTCTTCTAAATAAATGTTGACCTGTTGATGTTTTTCCATTAACCCAACATTCTATCTGTGGTATATTTATGACGGCTTCTATGTGACCTTGATACCTTAATACATGTGTAATAATGATGTTCACGACCCGGACAGCATTGTGGGTGACTTTTCAACACATAATCATGGTTACGCTTCATGAGATCGCAGCCAGCTCAGTAGCCGGGATCTCAGGTGCCCTGGCCTCGTCCTTCCTTTCCTGAGAAGACAGCTTACGGTAGAACCTATGGCCTCGTTCATCGCTCTCCTGGAAGACGTAGCCGTGAGGAGAGTGGAAGCTGGCCGGGCACCTGTCTGTCTTCTTGGCTGTGAACTCCGTGCGGTACATCGTTCTATCATCAAATGGAGACTGTGTTCTCATGGGGACATCTTTGGGTTTAAAGCTTGGGTTGGCTTGGACCTGATGCTGGATGTAGTGCAGCTTAGAGGTAGTCAGGTTCTCCATCTTCTCGCTGGCTTTTGGTACTTCTTCTGGCTTGCTTCTCTTCTCTTGCTTCTGCACCATCCATGGTCTGAAGGTCTCCCTCGTGGTGGTGTTGCCTTGGAAAGGAGCCGTGGGCCTCTTTGCACATGAGGCAGGCTTGACAGGGATGAATGGCTGGACGTTGTGTCTGATAAAATCATTTTTGGTGGTTGTGCTTAGGTCCATGGGTTCTGTGGGGCTTTCATGGTCCACTGATTTTGAGAGCTGTGGTAGAGTCACGGGCCATTGCTGGAAACTGTCCCGGAATTCCGTGCGACTTTCAAAGGGGGCATCCGAGGTTGCCTTGGTGACCACTGGCTTGCAGCTCTCTGGTGGCTGTCCAGGTAAGCCTTGGAAGTCTGACTGGTGGGAGGTATGACCTTGAAAGGGCTGGTTGTTGGACTTGTTCTCCTCTGGGGGCCTGACATACCTGGCCTCCAGAGCGTGAGGCACGTATGAGACGCGGTTGCTGGTGAGGCCGTCAAAGGGAACGCAGGAAATCTTGGCTATGCTGGGAGGCTTAAAGCTTTCCCGAGGTACCAGACCTCTAGGAACAAAAGCATCCTGGAATGTTGTTGCATTTCCAAACTTTCCAGATGGAAGGCGGTAGGTAAATTCTGGTTTCACCAATTTCCTCTTGCTAATTTCCCATGGTTGGAAATCCTCTTTTAAAAAAAGAGTGTTATAGAAGTGAGCATCTTTAAAAATGACACTGAAGACCTTTTTATGTAAAAAAAAACAAAAAACAATAAGGTGATTTGGTCATATGTATGCTAAAAAAACTAATTGCTCTACATTTAGATCAATGTAGAATGGATACATTTTAGGTGCCAGGAAATACGTTTATTAAAGCAATCAAATTAACGGGTACAAAATTAACCTTGGAATCATCACCTTTGTAAGTGGGCAGCGTGTCCAGCCTCCCCTCGTTTAGGTGGGATCTCCGTGAGGGTCTCACAGGTACGAACGGCCGCACCTGGTATGTGTTGAAGTCCAGCTTGTACGTCGTCCTGAGATCGATGTCTCCACTCTTAGGCCTGTACTGCTCTTGGCGTCTCACATACTGGGGTGTAACTTCATGAGGGATGTAGTCGGACCTGGACAGGATCAAGAGGGAAGAGATTTAACCCCTTTGTTTCAGGCTAGAAGATGTCAATTTCAGGGCACTTATAAGCATGTAAAATCACTTGCATGCTTATTACTTGAAGGTGCTGGTTCCATCCATTCTCTCCCAGTTCTCCTGGTACTCCAGCTTGGGTTTCCTGCTCTTCGGGGGGGAGTAGGGCCCATATGATGGGAATTTCTCTGCATATTCTGTCTGAACATGAACCTTGGGTACCTTACTGTACAAGGCAGTAGTCTGTTGTTTGCAGCGATGACGTCTGTAAGGACAGAATTTAATTTCTTTAAACAACAGAGGAGACATCTTGTAAATAGAAAAGCTTAACTGTTGACAACTTGACCAAGGTACCACCTAAGCCTGTAGTATTCATTACAGTTTCTTGAGCTCAAGTTTCAAGTTTCGAGTTTTATTGTCAGATGTGTTCTGGGCAACACAGTGAAATTCTCATGTCACAGGTGTGGATTTGGTAACAGGTGAATGAAGGGACAATAGGAACAACAACACTGTTTTCCTTTCTTTATAATAGCAGATGATGCATCATAGACATGTTACATGGCTACATATTTATTTATTTTTAACATTGTAATTGTGACTCAAAGACTTTCGTGACAGAAAAAACTGCCGTCGAACAGGTATCGATTGTTACCTGATACTGATTACTGGGACTTCGGTGTCAATGGATAATTAAAGCAGTAATAAGCCTAAACATTTCCTTCCATTCATCTTCCAACTGCTTATCCTGGACATAATTAATTTGTTAAATAGTATCCATAACCTCAATATAAAATTATAAGCTAATTTAATTTTTCGTAAAATACAAATTTCACCTATGAAAATTTTTTATTTTACAATACAAATTTTAAAATACAAATTGACTGGACATATCTTAGATGCAGAAGTTCTCAAAGCTAGGTGGTGCTTTTAATTTCCTTACCCGCAGTTACAGATATTACAGATGCATGATCGTTTCATGATTTATTCTCCTCGTAAAGATAGTTTTCCCTGCCGCAGCGACAACCCCGACCGACCCTCTTTACAGCCTGTACAGCCACCCCACACAACACAATCGTTTCCAGGGAAGCGTCAGGTCTCCCAAGCAACCGGAAAGCGTCCTAGCGACGACGTCGCGTTATCCGTACGTGCGTCAGAGGGCAAAGTTCACAAATTGCAACTTATTTCCGGAATAGGAGATCAACGTGATCTGTTGTAAGTTTGATCTTCGTAGTAGCAGCGTATGACTGAATTAATAATATTTTTGTGTATTTGCGAGTGTGTACATTAGTTGAATAGATGGGATAACTGACTTGGGTTGATGGAATTTTTAGAATGTGTCACCTCACGTGTAGTTTTTCCACGTTACAGTTACTTTAAGTTTTTAAATAAAATTTATATAGACACTCAATTAAAAACTGACATTCCGAGTCGAGAAATGCTTGAATTAACATGTGCGTTCGTGCTGTCCTACTGCGGGCGTAAAGTTGCATGGCAGTGTTTCCAAAAATGTTATCTAATTGTTGTGTTAAATTTTCAGTTATCTTTATTGTAGTAATGATCATTATAAATTAGCTGGATCAAAACAAGCCATGTCATCGGAGTGAAGAATTAATGCAATAAACATTATTAAGAATATTAAGAGAATCATAAATAAATTCTGTGTACTTTAAACGCAATATTTTCTTTACAGATCAGCTGCAAATCATCGATTCAGCCTTCGAATATGGGGCACACAAGTTTGGAAAAAATCATTGCACTACAGAAAAATACATCGAATATAAGGAACCTGTGTATTTTAGCTCACGTGGATCATGGTACGTTATGTGATTAACGATCGTAATTTAGTTGTTTATTGTGTTGAAGATGAAATGCCGTTTCCACCCGGGTCTGTTTATGAGAAGAGATTCAAAGCTGATACGAGGAGTAGTTGCACATCACAAATTTATTCTTTGCAAGATTGCAAAGTGAGAGCCATCAATTGACATACATTCAGCATGTACAGAGAGGTATTCTATTGTGTACCAGCTCTATCTTTCTTATAGCCCTTTTTGGGCATGACCCCCCTTTCTCTGGTTGTTTTCCACCTACGTGATATCATATTTCAACTTTGTTCTAGTTAGTCTGTTTGTACATGTGCTTTCACCCCCCCTGCCCACAGTTCTCCTTCTGGTGGGCTAAAGATAAGTCTGGGCCGTCTTTGCTGTTTAGCTACTTCCTCCACCTGCCGGAGTCCGGTCATCCTGACCTGCCAGGATGCCATCTAATTCCTGCTCAGTTTCGGTCTTATGTTTTTAGTTCCCAGATTGCAGCTTTTCTAGACTTCTTCATATTTATTATTAGATGTTTACTGACCTTCAGATTTGTTCCCAATTGTTAGATGGTTTTATGGCCTAATAGGCCTTGTATATGTATCCCCACCATTGTTAGTTAAGGCCTTATAGGTTAGTCCCCACAATTGGTACTCAGGCAAAGTATTGCAAATACTTCAGGGGCCTAAAGTGATTCTTGCTTTGTCATGTGTAAATAGAAAAATTAATTTCTTATTTGCGTGCTAGCTGCATTCAAAGAAGTACAACAGAGAGATTAGTAATGGTAAATTGCAAATAAAGAAAAGTAACACGTCGTTAGATAAACTTGAAAATGTACCGAAGGTGCGTTAGAGGTAGAACCCGGCGGATGAAGTATCAGAGTTCATAACAGCAGGAATTGATAGTTTGTTGAGGACCTGCATTGCTTACAGCTAAAACCCGAGACAGTTTCTTATGTCAGACGATTAGACTGTTGAACTCTGGCCAACGAACCAGTCTGTCATCCATATCAGCCATACCCATTCCCGCATAGCTGTTTTTTTAAATTGTATTTATTGTTTGCCCACTTTTTAGTACAATGCCATATATGATCACTTTATGTTGTTTTGTCATATTCAATTTTTTTGTTGTTTCACTACATCCTTGCTATTGTTTGATTTGTGTAGCTCACTCAATTGTACTGTGACAAATTAAGTGATTTAATTATTTGATTAAATGTGGCTTTTAGGGAAGACAACGCTTGCGGACTGCTTGGTCGCCAGTAACGGTATAATATCCAGTCGAATGGCGGGTAAGGTTAGTATTTTAAAATCTCACTACCCAGTTTAACTAGCTATTTTGGTGCTTTTTTCATTTTTCTGTGTTACTATGGTGAGATGCAATGGTGGTAAATTGTTGTTTTATGCAAATTCATAGTTGAGGTACCTGGACAGCAGGGAGGATGAACAAATCCGAGGCATAACAATGAAATCCAGTGCGATATCACTGCATTACGCCACTGGTAAGTCAGAGTGATGAGTGCCTATGGCAATGGTGGCCAGTCTCGTCTGCAAAGGGCCGGTGTGCATGCAGGTTTGTGGGGTAACCTGTAGGGCAGCTGTTCAAATTCAGGTGTGAGGACCTTTCAGCCAATCAGTCCTCTAATTAGCAATCTGATTAGGGAATTGCAGCGAAAACCCGCACACAGAGCGGCCCTTTGCGGATAAGATTGTTCAGCCATGGTTAAAGAGCTGCAGTACTTGAATAGCAGCATGTGTCCCAGTGTTTGATCAATGGATGCAGTAAAGTTCCCAATTCATAAATAAGACAAATCCTTTATTTGTTGTTTGCACAAGTACCAGTACAGGTACATTGGATTGCTTCTCTTTGATGAACCCAGCTAGCTGTACGTAGCTTAGGGATCACATTGCGGAGTCAGCTGATGTGCGGCGCCCCTGGAGCTGGGGGGGGGGTGTTAAGGGAATTGATCCAGGGCCCACTAACATGTGACTGTTCGGCCGAGGTCGGGGCCTGAATAGGCGATCCTCCGATCTCGGCACAGAGACTTAGCCCAGCTGTCTGCCTTCCTACCTCAGGGGGCCAGGAATACCTCATTAACCTGATCGACTCACCGGGCCATGTGGACTTCTCGTCCGAAGTGTCAACAGCAGTGAGACTATGCGACGGGGCCATCGTTGTCCTGGATGCGGTGGAAGGGGTCTGTCCTCAGGTGCGAGTGAACGGCCACATTCCCAAAAACCAGCCAGCAAACACACCCAGGGTGCCTCCTGTTTGCTGCCTCATGTCATTTATCAGTGCGAAATACGTCTTTTTTGTTTGGAACGCGGTCATGTAAACCCGATGCCGGTGGACTCATGTATAATGGTTCCTCATGTGTTGTTTTAGACCCAAGCAGTGTTACGACAAGCCTGGCTGGAGAACATCCGTCCGGTTTTGGTCATTAATAAAATCGACAGGCTGATCGTAGAACTGAAGCTCACAGCACAGGAAGCGTACGTCCATCTTCAGAAGATACTGGAACAGGTGTGTCACGCAGCTGTCAATCAGTATTGTTAGTTTTATTAATTAGCTTTTATTTTTATATTATTTTCAATTTTTGTTCCCAGTCTAGTTTGTGATTTTTAGTTAATTTACAGTGTAGTTTTATTACTTTTTATTTTAAAGATATGCAGAAACCCTTCACATTCGTGTGGGTTAGGGGCGATTTAATACTTGGGCACCCCTCAGCCTAAACCTAAGCCTAACCTGTAACAGTCTGCAGGCATGAATGATGTCATAAAGGGTCCATTTATTGCCAGTCTCTAAACCAGATTTGCGAAGTGACTTCATTTTCCATCAAGACCTATTCATATCATATACAAATCATCTAAATTATTAAGCCCCTGTATGAACAAAGTCACTACTGTAGACGCTGAGAGAATTACGTTTCAGACCGATTAACGACACTGAAAAGGTAAAAAGTTATGGCTTGAAACGTGAGATTTTGTAGTCATAAAGACCTAATGATATTAATTATATGATTTCTTGTGATCCAAATCATTTTCAGTACTGCGTCATTTGTGAGTTTTTGCTACATTTTGTGCATCTCCAAAAATATTCCTGCTTAATTGATGACGGCCAACTCGCTAATAACCAAAACTGCAAATGTCAAATGCGCGAATGTGAAAGGGTTACTATGTTTCTGTTTTATATGTTGCAGTTTCCTTTTAAGTTTTAGTAATTTTATTTCTATGGATAGACTGAAGCTGTAGAGCTGATTTATGCAGGGTTGCCAGGATCCAGACTCACGCAAGAAATCTTTCGGCCAATCTGTATTATTCCATTATAAGCCTAAAATTAGCTACATCAAAAGCGTTGGGGTGGTTTGCAAACCCTACAGACTATTTACAAGATAATAAAGCTGTTACATATAAATGGCTGTGCATGTGTGTACAGACTTATCTCAAAATGAAAATCTCACTCCAGCCGGGTGACCGAAGTTTGTCACACTGTTATTAGTGATCAAAGATAAATCATTACTTTAGTATTATAGCGGTAATGGAAAGTATTTGATGTTTGTTTTTATCTTCAGTGAGTTTCGGCAAGTTAGCGTTTAGTTGTATTTTATTTGCGTATATTGTTTTATTTCAGTTTACAAAAATGTTAATGAAACATTAAATGGATGCCAGGTAAAACATCCACTTTTGTTGAGCATTCACTGTTGATTGTTCAGGTGAACGCCGTCACCGGCTCCCTCTTCACCTCCAAAGTCCTGGAGGAGCGAGCGGAGAAGGACATGGAAGCTGCGGGCACTGGTGATGGAGGAGATCAGGTCTATGACTGGAGTGCCGGGCTGGAGGAGACTGATGATTCTCACCTCTACTTTTCACCTGACCAGGGGAATGTGGTCTTTGCTAGTGCCATAGATGGGTGGGGTTTCAGGTACCGTCTCTCTCAACTTCTCTAGGTTTTAAAGTGACCCTGCCGTTTTTTTACTTAACGACCACCAGGGGGAGCCTTAAGCTCGCTTTTTAAAACACTGCAGCCTGTCGTTAACACTTAATCTAACTTTATGTAAGACAAATAGTGGCATCTGAAAAACATTATTTGGAAACAGTTATATATCTGAGCCAATAGTCTTGACTTAATGGTTAATAATCCGATGTTGTCATATAGTAAATTAGAAAAACGTTTACAATCGCCATGCTAAATAATTGTTCTGTATAAGATGTAGGGTACATGTGCATGTTGCTGTTCTGTTTCTGTGTTGCTAAGATTCTTGCATTCAGGAAATGTCAAGAAAAAAAAGACTTTATGATGATTTAAGTATGTTTATAGAGTTACCAGTGGGCCGCGATGGGTTTGATGAGAGCGTCAGACTCAGGTTAATCTGTCAGTGTTAATGCTGTCGGAAAAAAAAAAAAAATAGTTAAAATTTTTAGTGAAGACCCTTTCTGTTCTGTGTTCTGCCAGTTTATTTCCATTTCCACAGAGCCAGTATGAACAGGTCGGGCAGATGTGGTTGTCTCTTTTGTGAAGTTTAGATTGAGTCTGGCTCAACATTTTTGTCTGGCAAAAAAAATAGCCGGCAGAATGCTTCCCCAGCACACGCTGTCGTGCGGGTTAATAATGGGGTGCGGTAATGGGTTTGGAGTAGAGAACCGAGTCAATTTGCATCAAGATTGTATTTTATTTCAGACGGCGGATAAGTAATTTAGATACTTCAAATCAGGTCAGTGCAAGGTTGAAAGAGTGATTAATTTACTTTGCCTGTGCTTAGTAATGCTGCTTAATGGACTTCAGGAAAAGAGCAGGCTGCCGTGGGCTGGTGTGACTGGAAGATCACAGAGGCTAAGGGGGGTGGGAGGACGGGGGGGACCAAGCTTAAGGGGGAGCTTTGCCATTTTGATTGCTAAAATCTAAAAATAAGGCCATTAGCACATAGCTAAGGCAGGCTGGCCAGTAATCAAGTCATTTTATTGTCACACTGTCTTCTGCAGTTTGGAAAGATTATGGAGGGAGTTTTAGTATGAAATGCAGTGGATACTGTCTCTGTAGCCAGACTCTAATATTCCACATCGTGCCTCTGAGCTGGAAGATGGAGGGTTTTTTTTTTTTCTCTCTCTAACGGGATGGTTATTAAATTGGCAGAATCGCGTCATGCTAGGCTAGTGCTGAGTCCGAGCGAATGTAGCGCTTCCTGATGTGAGCCACCGGGGCACCGTCTCAGAGCGCTGCAGGTCCTAATGACAGAAACATCTGGGAAAGATGAAGGTCAGATGTTTAAGTGCGCGGAGCAGTACAATTCGAGACGTAGGTCCAAACCAAAATCGGAGCACGGGGTGACTGGAACGTAACGGGGGGGGGGGGTGGGGGTGCAAGCCGGTAATGGGAGGGAGGACGGTGACTTGGGACGGCTGTAGGAGGTGATCAGGATCACGCCAGTCTCTGCCTTCCCGTGTCGTCCTGTGTTTCAGTGTCCGGCAGTTTGCCCACATGTACAGCCAGAAGATGGGCGTCAGGTCTGAGGTGCTGCTTAAGACCCTGTGGGGTGACTTCTACCTCAACACCAAAGCCAAGAAGATCATGAAGGGAGCTCAGGTGAGCAGGTGCGGGTTTGGCTTGAGGCGTGGAAGCCGTCTGCCGCATCGCTGTCCCATCTGTGTGACCTGCTCGCCTGTCTGATGACGCGGTGATGATTTATCCATAAAAGTTTTCTCCTGTATTGGGCTTCTGAAGCAGGCTGCCACCTGAACTGACAGGAGACATGCAGCCAGCCGGGCTGGGGGGGTGTACTGTGGCCGTCTGTGGGGCACTAAAAATGATGAATGTTGTTTATCATCTGCACAGCAAAATCAAATTAGTCACTGTGAGTCACAAAGCCTCCCCTGTTTAAACAACCCCACCCCTTAAAGATAATGTCAGTATCTGGCAGGCTGTCCTTTTAATTATCAGCCCTCTTAATGAGACGCGGCTGAGCTGGGTGGTCTGGACGTGGCGAGGGGTGTCGGCCGCGGAGCTGTGCTCGCGCGTTTCACCCAGGGGCTTAGCTCCGCCCCAGAGGCTTAGGTCCAGGCCGATGGCTGCTGATAGGTTGTTTGGGCCTCTGTGATCCCTCCTTAATGAGCCCCCCCTCTGTCCCTCGGGGCGCCCCCCCCCCCCCCCCCCGCGCTCGCATCCGCGGCCTGCCCCGGCGCCTGTGTGCTTTTGTTTTTTGTGTGCGTTTGCT
>JAABNY020000008.1:6848385-6862454 GCA_015164015.2 Brevimyrus niger | reverse complement strand
GGGGGGGGGGGGAGCAAGCGACATTTTCCGAAACGGCCAAATGATGCTCACTCAGGCGAAATTGCAACACTTATACCCGGCCCAAGAAATTGAACGTTTTGCGTTGTGAAATTACAGAGTCGCGGCTTTTTTTTCTTTTTGCTGCTTTCGCCTCTCAGCAGCATGTTTGTGAGAAAACAATGTGTGTGTGTGGGGAGGGGGGGGGGCAGATTACCGGTGATAGTGGTAAACACGCAGGCGGGGTTGGGGGGGGCCCACGCCACGCGTTTACCTTCTCTGCTCATTTGCTTCACGCTACGCCGCTCGGGTGAACCCAGAAAAAAGGCTATTTTGTGCCGCTGTCCGGGCCGCTGCGTCTCCGGCCTGATCTGCGGCACGGCACCTCCCCCTTCAGGACTGTGGGGTAAGGAGGCTTTGCTGGGGGTCACCGCAGGTGCATCGCCAGAAGGGGGGGGGGGGCACTTCCCATCGCACGGATCGTTCACTGAAGCCCTCATAACACAGCACCTCTGGTAACGCTGGCAACGTGGCATTTCTATGGAAACGAGATCCTGGAGCACGCTCTCCTCGTGCTTGGGGCATGATGATGGCGGCGCATGTGCCCGTCAGCCCAGTGGCTACGAGGACACACAGGCAGGGGGACGAGTCACATACTCAGCCACATACAGCCACGCACAGCCATACACAGTAACACACACACAGCCACGCACAGTCACACACGGCCATATACAGCCACACAAAGCCAAACAAAGTCACACATTGTCCTCCAGTTTGTATCCCAGTGTGTTTACTATCCCAGTTTGTCCTCATCCCAGTTCCTAACCCAAATTATCACTGCTCCAATTAATTCCTGCCCCGATTAGTTTACTAACCCAGATTATTCCTACCACAGTTTGTGTACTATCTCTGTGACCCTGGAGTCCTCACAAAAAGGTGACATGAAGTGGGGGAGAGGGAGCCAGAGGGAGGGGCAAAGCAGGCCAATTGCTTGTGGCAGGGATCATGTGTTCACGCGTTCGACGGGGCTTTGAGCTGCTGCACGATTACCAGGAATCGCTTCTGGGTCGCCCCCCGACCCTGACGGGGCCTCAGAAAGACCCACATTCAGCACCTGCACTGGAGCTTTAATGCTTTTGCATCCACGTCTAATGTGCACAGAAAGCAGGATACCTTCATGACAGGTCACTGTGAAATATTTAGATGCAGCTTTCCCCTGTGACACATGACCAGGCTGGGGAGCAGCAAATCCACCAGGTCATTCAGTAATGAAAGCTTTCTCCTCAGGGGTGGGGCCAATGGCACACCCTAGGCTAGCACACACCTGGGGGTGCACCTGAGCTCACCAGCTCCCCTTCAGGCAGATTTTGGCAAAACAGGAGATGGTCCTGTTTCCGCGCCAACACCAGGTTCACGCTGGAGGCCGACGCCTCGCGGACACAGCCTCAAACTCTCTCCACAGAAAACATCAGTGGGACCGAGGGCCGAGGCAGCGTGTGCTCTGGAGATCGGACCCAAAGACCTCCTGACAAACAGCACACGATGGGGGAACCCACGGCGCAGAGAAGGCACAATACCGGACAAGATAACAAGGCAGCGAGGTCCATGTGAAAATGCGTGAAGAAGCTCGATCCAAACACTTAGCAGACAGCATATGCTAAAAGCTGCTTTAGACATACGGCAGTAGCACAGTGTAAACAGAGGGGCCAAAGGAACGCCGCCCCACTCGCTCGGCAAAATGAATCCCGCTTTACGTACATCTTAAAAGCCTAATTGGAACACAAAAGAAGAATATCCCCCTTTAGTAAACTGGCAGGTTATATAGGAGAGGAGGCCAGGCCGTTATTGGTATCACAGTGCCCCCTACTGGAGGTAGGAAATGCACACGGTTGGTGTGTTGGGTCGGATGTTTTTTTTTTCTTTCAAAGATAAATACGGAGGATGGTAGGAAGGCAAAGCATCCATCATTCCCCCCCCCGCAACACCCCTGCGTGGTAGAGGGTACCCCTCCCCATGGGGGAGAAGCACACCCGAACCACATCCTCAATGTTTAAGCACAGCGTGACCACAGTCGGGAACGAAAAGCCATGCACACAAACACAGCCTGTGTCATGGAGCGGCAGGGGACTGTTGCGTGACGCTTGGTGGTTCTTCGCGGCTGAGCCGCCGTCATCGACGAGGTCGGGTGTAAAAGCGTGTAAAAGCTCGTTTGATTTGTGCTGATCGGCGTCCCCTGTGAATCACCGCTAAAGTACACCTTGGAAATAACAGCCCCAAAAGGTCAGATTCATCATCTCATTATGCAGATACCGATCACAGCTAATCAATCGCCACGGCGACTGAGGGAGGGGCCGACGTCGAGGACTTGGTGTAGAAACCAAAAATCCATAACACCTAGCAGACCCCCCCCCTTGCCTGAAGCCCCCCGTCACTTAACCTCCCACCCAACGGCAGCTGATCCAGAACCTCGGCCACTGGCACGCGTGCAGGAGTACCCTGAGTCCCCAGTGTCCTGGGGGGGGCTCGATTAGGGAAATGAGCACATTTGTTTTCTGACACATCCAGTTATGAGCTTGTTTCAGACACCGGCCAGGGAGGGGGGGGGGGGGGGATAGTAACCAGTATGAGTTGCAGCACTTAAACTGTCAGTTTTAATAAGCAACACAAATATCTATGGCAGGATTGTGTAAGTGCTGGATAAAAGCCATTCGCATGTTTGTTAATGTGTGGGATTCTTTGGGCTTAGTGCGAGGAAGAGCCATGTTTGCTCAGGCTTTAAGGGCTCGGGAACCAAGTTTTGCTTGGAATTAAGGTGACGGCATCACACTCCCCAACTCCTCCTCCGTCTCCCCACAGCCCACCCCACCCCAGCTCCACCCGGCTCTGATCCAGGACTGTCGGCCCATCCTAGGACTTTGGATCGGGGCTCATGTTACACACACACACACACGTGCTGCGACTATGCCATGGAAGCTCTCAAGTGCTCCCCCTGCCCAGAGATGGAAGGTGGATAGGATCAGACATCCCCCTGTGCCTCTTACCATAGGCTATGGGTGGTGCCCAGTGACTAACTAGCCACTCGAAGCCCCACACTGTGTATGCAGTCACATTACAGACTAAATTCTTCTAATCTCTGAATACTACTCTATGTCGCCATTGTCAGACTAATGGTTACGCTTCTCCTGTAACCACTGACACGGCCGCTCAAAATGACCCTTTCCGACATAGGGACACGTTTCTGTTTGACAGAGAGCAACACGACACCAAAAAGTAGAAGCCAAAAGCGTATCGAACCGGGGGCCAGACGCTGAGGGAGCTGCGGCCATCTACCCTGAGGTGCCGGGGCCACAATGGGCCTCAGGGTCAGGCCAGAAAGCCCCACACTGCACCCTGGGTCTTCACATCAGAATGACACCCCCCTTATAGCATCATGACTCCCTGAGCCCCACCCCCTCATATCAACATTGGATGAGCGATAACAACAGGTTCTCCGAGACACTGCCACCGCATAATAACAGCAGCCCACATTAATGAGCAAGAGGAGGAGGAGGTGGAAGGGGAGACAGATAAATTCCATTGCCGCCCCCCCTTGACTTCACTTCCTGGGAGTGAGTCCCAGTTATCATGAGACATTGCTACGTTTCCCCAGAAAGAGGCCCCTACTGCTAACAGATAATGTGACCTCTAATCTACACCTCCGTGGGGCAGAACTTCGCCTGGGACTTCTGGCTACATCTTGCCAACGACCCAGCAGGGAAATGCGGGCAGGGGCTGTGTTAGGAAATTCGATCCGCCACATCAAATCGGACACCTCCAGCGGTGATTCATAAAGAGCCATCCCAGCAGCCAGAGATCGATTTGTTTACGTTCAAAATGAAAGTGCTTTGTGTCAGCTCTTATCTGATTGGTCGCCGCCTCTCAATCAAAAGGGGCGTCACTTTGCCAATAAACACAATTGGGTGACGGAGTCCGATTTCCTCAAGGACAGCTCCCGACCACATCACCATAAAGTTCCAACCGGCAGCGGCGACCGAAACCTCAGAAGCAGAGTGTCTGTAGGTCCTGGCTGCCCAAACCATGGGTATCCGCAAATGTCGCCACCAGGGGATAAATGCCTGCATGGAGCAAGAGAGCGAGGAAACGGATTCCCGTTGCGGCAGCCCAGGCCTGAGCACAGTACACAATCACTCTTGGTCCTTTAAGGAGCCCCTTGGACTCTCTACCGTCGTCACAACGGCTCTAATGGCACAGGGCCTGCTGGCCATTAAACACTTCCAGCCTCTCCTTGTGTCTCCCGAGTCCGACCTACGTGGGGCCGGATCCCATCGCCCCCATCAAGCAGCGGCCCGGAAGCGGGGGCAGCGGTGGTACATCACAGCTGTTTAATAAAACATGCTACGAACAGGGTGGGGGGGGGGGGATGCGCACCATCAGTAAACACAACGTTCATGGAGAAGTCAGCCGCGGGCTATTGCTGGGGTCATTTTTGAAATATACAACCTCCTTCTTAGTTTTATTTTTTTTCGCCTAAGACATCAACCCTGTATTTGGATAGAATATGCAACTGTGCAGAGATACGTCTGTGGTGGAGAAAGACGTGATGAAGTAACTCCAGCTTGCGGTGAAGGACATGATGAGCCAACTGCAGGGCGCAGTGAAGGACGTGACGAGCCAACTGCAGGGCGCAGTGAAGGACGTGACGAGCCAACTGCAGGGCGCAGTGAAGGATGTAAGGATGTAACTGCAGTGCGCGGAGAAAGACGTGACGAGCTAACTCCAGCGCACGGAGAAGGATGTCAGGATCTAACTCCGTTGCACGGAGAAGGAAGTAAGGAACTAACTCCAGCGCATGAAGAAGGATGTTAGGATCTAACTCCAGCGCGCGGAGAAGGACGCGAGGATCTACCTCCAGCGTGTGGAGAAGGAAGTGACTCACACATAAATTGTGTTACCAGGGAGGCCATTTTATGTATGAAAATAAGGGTCTGTCCATTTAGCCATTTACCATTAGTCCATTTAGCATTAAGTCTGAAACACACGCACACACACACACACACACACACACGGACACACACATACACAAGGACACACACATACATACACACACACATACACACACACAGGCCCTAACTCAAATAGAAATACCATCCCCCTACAGTGGGCATGCATTAGCTGGAAATCCACCACAGCGCCGATGGTCCAATGACTTAACCCACCCTGGGCCGCTCATCCTGTGGCCCGTCTTGGGCCTCTGCAATCCCCCCCTCCCCCAGCAAACCTATGGGGCCAAAGCAATTCTGTCCAACAGGCTCAAAAACAAATTAAAGAGGATAACCTGCTGAGGGCCTCTGGGCACCCATGTTCCCATTTTACTTTCTGCTGGAAAACCGCCAGACCATGTTGCGGGGGTAAGGGGTGTGGGGTTGCTCTCAGACCAGAAGGCAATATCACTTCTTGGACAACATCAGGGGCAGAGGTTACGTTTATGTGTAGTATAACATAAAGTTTATGTCACACATAAAACATCTCTGTCCAACATTTGAAAGAATAGGCAACATTTCAAATCAGTAATCAACCAGTAAAAAGCCACGGCCAATCAAACGCGTGCTCCAGCCAGCCAGTCCGAGACTGTGCACGGCCAGCAGTGTCACCACGGCGACAGCAGCATAAATCACGGCACGGGAATTCGGAAGACACAGGACTCACTCCGGGACGATTCCAGTTCTTGGTCCGCTGCCAAAGCTGAAACTGAATCACCTGCAATGGGTGCCGACGGCTTCCTTGTTGATCCCCCCTGACGAAAACGGAGTGGGGGTGTGCGAGGCTGCTTTCTCTCCAAAAACATCACGGCCACGTTTAAGCCGGTCGGGAGGTAATCAGGTCATGACGGAAGGCTGGGGAGATGCTAGGATACAGCCAATACAGCCAATGAAAGCTGTGGGGGCGCTTTATGGGTTTGCGGTGGATGGAGGCCGGATAAGCTGGGCGTGTACGAGACGGGAGGCCCCCCCCCCCCCCCCCCCCCCGGGCGCCGGGGGGGGGGGTGGGTGCGGGAGGTTGCCATAGTCAAAACGGGGGGGGGGGGGGGTTTGTAAACAGAGCGATGAATAACGCTGATTCAACGGTGGGGGCTGGGGCTTTGTTTCCCGGTAGGGCGCTCCCTCGAGGGCTCTGAGCACGAGACGTATCTGAGCAGGATCTCCCAGCCGATCGCTGTGGTGCTGCTTGTGGCGCTGCTGTAAACATCACGCCTTTGTTTGCCTGGTACCTGCCCTGCGTTGTGGGGGTGGGGGGACCCCAGCCACTTGTTTTTATTTATTATTATTTTTTTTTTATATATATATATTTTTATTATTTACACCAGGGGAAGTTCCCCAGGTATTTATTGACCAGTGAAGCAAATCCTCACTCCCCTGCTTCATCCCCCCCCACCTGGTGTGACCTAGATTCCAGACTCCACTGCTCCATTGAAATGTAGCCGTTCAGGGTCTGCTGTTCACATGAAAAATTCTACCTCAGAGCCTGTGGGATTAATGGGAAAAATCCCCAGTTTTTTTAAAAATTTTATTTTATTTTACTGTCTTGTCTTCGCCTCCAGCTTGCTGATGTTAAAACACCCCCCAGAGGTATGTCACTGTCACCGACAAGAACTCCACCCTCCATCCCGCTGCACCCGGTTATCATGCAGGCTATGAAGGCCCCCCCTTGTCTTAGGAAACCCTGGGTGTATTCACTCTTGGCCAGCAGGTGGTGTGAAAGAGGGAGAGAGACGGCGCATTTTTGCTTGTGTAACTTAATTGCAGTTTTACAATAACAGAAAGATCCAGGTACCTCAGAGGTTACCGTGTTTCTGAACAAACTTGCTCTCGTTCCTCCATGGAATGTGCTGGCTTCCAGTTTGGGGAGTGTGGTGGGGGGTGGAGAGAACCTGTAAGGATCTATACAACAGAATACAATACTGATCTCCATGGGGAAATATTCCTATTGCCAGACATACCGATACAGAGAGAGATCGGAGCAGAGCTGGGGGTCACAGTGCAGGGTCAGCTGGTGCGTTCTGACACTTAAAGATTCAGGCTTTGGGGAAAGAAAACACAGAAAGAAGACTAGAAATCACAGCCTGCTTGACAAATCTCTGCATTTGTCTATCTCGGGGGGGGGGGGAACGGTGCAAAGCAGGAAAAAGACAGATGTTAGGGATTCAAGATCAGGGATTGTTTGTTGCGTTAAAACGGGCGCCTGTGAAATCCCCAGGAACACAGGCGTACATCGCATTTGTGTGTGTGAGAGAGAAGGTAGCCCCCGGTGGCTAGAGAGGGAAGCGCTCTTGGTGTCATGTGATACCGCAAATGGGTGTGGCCATAAATCTCAGAGGATGAGTGCTTTACAGAGCAGGAAGTATTAGAGTCGGGGGGGGGGGGGGGTTATCGGTATCGTCGTTTAGAATAACGCGGGTGTGCTCCATGAGGCCCTCCAGCTGCCGCCGTGAGCGCAGGGTCGTCCCGAACCCCTTTCCACGCCAAGGAGGATGGATGATCACTGCTAAAGTAATCGTATGGTGTAGCTTTACTAACATCTGTGCGAGGGGTCTCAGTGTTTAAGAGTTTAAAAATAACCCTGGCCTCTGTTTCCTGGGCCGAGGAAAGGGTCCGGCCAATCATATTACTCCTGAATTTCAAAAGTGCCTCGCCAGCTTAATGTATGACCATGGGGGTAAGCAGAAGCCCATCACAGGGCTGCATGTTTGGTGCGAGCGATGCACTTATGCTAAGGCCGCTATCTAAAAAGAAAAGGCTGCTTTACAGCTGTCGCTTTAGAGTTTTCTCCCTTCGGTGTCATAATTTCCGTTTCCATAGCCGTACACTTCGTAGATTCATTGAATTAGACTTTAACACAGATTTGTGGAACTGTTAAAAAATAAATAAATAAATAAATAAATGCTGGAAATGAATGCAGCGTTTCCGGACGCTCGTCGCTGCCCCCGTACTTCTATGTTGATGTACCTCTGAATGAAACAGCCATAATTGCAGGCAGGATATTGAAGGCATCAGTCACTTTGATTATCTGTGATTGTACATAGTATCTCCTCTAGTGTAGCTTTTGGCGCCTTTCCCAGGATTCATAGCGGTATTTCCGGTTTAAGCTTTTAATTTGGAGGCATAGTTACCTGCCTGTTATGTACGACTTGCTTGTCAGGAGTGTTATTTTCCGGAAGGCGCTCTGGTCAGATGAATGTAAGCTCGCCTGGTATCCTGTCCACATGTCTATACAGAATTTGGCCTCTTTGATTGATGTCATGTGTTGATCATAGGGTGTGGGTTGTAGCACATGAAACTAAGAATATCTGGCTGCATGTCACGTGTTAGAAAATACAAATATCCAGCTAATGACAGTTTTATTTAGCGCTAACGGGCCCGGTCTCATTCCCCGCTTTCCAGGGCTCTATTTCTGCAAAATGTTGTGCTTTCTTTGCGCGGAGCCTGGTTCTGGTCCAGAGGGACTCGTGAAATTTTACGCAGGCCAGCCTGGACGTGAGGGCATGGGGGAGCGGCGCTCGTGCGTCTCTGAGGGGCGGGGAGGCCCGTTCTAGGCGGGGACTGAGGGGGTGGAGCTCCGCCCTCCCAATCGCTTCACTGTCCCCATATCCCCCACAGCTGAGACAGTGCTTGTACCTTTAATTCTGAATAAATCGTCTCGTTCTGGAGAAAATCCGACAGGAATGTTTTAAATTGGAATGGGATACCTAAAGGCCTAAAGTAACAGTTTTGGTGAATTGGGGGTGGGGTTATATGCATCTCCTTTTCAGTGGTCTGTGTAATAAAGCAGCTTCCCCAGGTAAAGTGGTCTGTGGCATTTTCTCATAATTCTTGCCTCTTATCCTCAGGGCTATAATCCATCTAAAATTAGCTGTGGGTTGGGCCCCGGGCCCCGGGCCCCAGGCTCAGGAGTGGCGCGGAGAAGCTGCTGCAGGGTGTCTAATAAGCATTCTGCCCCTCTGGACCCCTTTTAATAGCTGTGAAGGTTTAATAAGTTGCCAGTCCTGAGAGTGCAGAGCTGCTTTTTTAAAGGGCTAATGCTGCTTTCCTGGGCTGCTGTTAGGTCTGCCCTGCAGAAACCCCTGTCCCCCCCCGTAGCCCCCACCTTCGGCCCCAGTGGCTGAGGAGTGCACTTTGGGGGTCTGCTCTGACACCCGGCTCCGAGCCACTGGGCGGCCCGGTGCCTGACACGCTGGTCCCTGTCTCTGCTTTCCCCGTGTTATTTTTAATGTTTCTTTTTCTTGTCCGTTTCTGTGTAGCCTCGTTCCCCCCGTCATGGCTGGGAGGGCGAGGCTCGGCAGTGGCGGCCTGAGACCGGCAGCCGGCTGCCTCTCCTCATGCATTACACATGGAGCTCAGCCTCTGCTCTGCTTTAGCCTCGGGGCAGAAGGATGAAGTGGGGGTGCTGCAGGGGGCTGCAGAGGGGCGGCGGGGACTGCGCCCTGGCTTCTTGCTGTATGCACATCCGTATTCTTGCCTCCCCTTGTAGTGTCAGACATCAGCTCAGCTGTCACTGTAACCCCTGTTCTTTGTGCTTCTCCCTCCCCCAATCCAATACCACCTCCTTGTTCTTTCTTTCAGATAGACATAGAATAATCTGCTTGCACGTCATATGGAAAGGCCGCGCTCCACCTATCTGAGAATGCACAATAATTTTACTCCCACTAAATAATTAGCTTTGCATTTTACTGCAGTTCTCATCACCCGCGGCATTATTTTAGACACCGGCAAAGACGTAGCACATCGCAGGAGGTGCAGATGGTCCGTATGCTCGTGTGGTGGGAATTACCGTGGCGTCGTGCTGGAGTAGATCACGGTCCTTCCAGTCGCTTCAGTCACCTGGACAAAGGAAGGGCAGAGCCGCCGTCGCCCTGCAGGGGTCAGGGCAAGCCCATATGTGCCCCAGAGCCGCGCGCTGAACGCCGGAGAGACGACGCTGCTCCGGCTGGGGCTGCCAGACGGAACTCCCTCGCCGTTGTCTCCGCGACCTCTGCTTGCTCGCGGATGCTTCTCCGGCGCCCCGTCGGCTTGCCCCCCTCAGCGACGCTACGCCTAATCTCTGGGCACTCTGCCAAAGCCCTTCCTGCTTTCTCTTCCCTCCGCTCTCCCAGATGAACTGGGGACTTTCCGTAGTTGTGGTCGAGGTGGTGGAGTGGGGGGACTTCCATGATTTGTAGGCGAGTGTAAAGCCTGAGGTGCCTGGTCGTTCTTTGATGGTGGCTTTTATTTACAGTGAAGCTGACCTCCTCGGACACTCCTCTCCGCCCACTCTGTCCACGTTGCTTTTCTATAGCGCCATTCTTGATCCCTCTTCCCCGAAGCACTGAGCAGGGGTTTAGCGACAGCAACACGGCACATAATTGTCATGACAACAGCTATGCAGTGACGTCACACCCCGTGGTGAACACTGAAGCAAAAACACGTCTTTGCCCATAGCGCCATCCAGAGGTGGGATTAGAAATGTACCTAGATGCTATATGTGTGATGAGGTCATGAGCCAATCACATGCTTTAATGTTGTCTTACTTCTTATCAGACCAATAAAAAAAACAGAATAATTAAAGCTGTAATTAAATGTAACTGTCTGAAGTACTTTTTACCGGTGTCGTTGTGAGAGGGGAGCTTTAGAACAGGTACCCATGTAATTCTAAATAAAATCAAGCCCTCATTATGGTGGATTCTCCCTCCCAGATGAAGTGTGACCTGGTGTTAATTCAGAGGCTGGTCCACATACAAGGGGACTGGCACATATATGTGGGTATGAATGTGAGCCGGCGTCTCTCATTGTTAGTCTGCAGGGTATTTAGCGGAGGCACTGATAGCAAAACATGAGCTAGCAGTCAGTTATGACAATGAAATTGTGTAGCAGAGATTTATTTTGTATTTGGATGGGAAACAACTCTGCTTGAGCCTCCATCCCCCCCATGACAGGGCTCAGCGTCGCCCCACCGTAATAACGGACACCCCCGCAGACTGTGGGCCCGGCCCCTCGGTGCGATTCAGCCGTGACAGGCTGTGCGTTTCGCTGCCCGCGTCCATCAACGTCTCTCTGTTCCCCAGAAAAAAAAAACACAAAACAAAAAGGCAGCTCATCTCGCCGGCCGTGGGGACGCCCTGTGCAGTCGCTTTGCGTGTCCCCCCCCACTGCAGCGTGTTGCTTTTCAGCTCTCTGTTGTATTTGGCAAACGTCGGCTTATTCAGGACCTCCTTTGTGCTACCAGGCATCAGCCAGAAATGCTCCCGTTTTTCAGACGTGGGCCCGCGTGGCAGATACCATCTGAAATCACTCGCATAACTGTTTGTTTACACCCAGCTTGGGGTTTCAGTCATTCATACCCAACAGCCTGTTTCCTCTACGTTGCCGTTACTGCGTGTGCATTTATGTGTCGTGTGCGTTTCCTGGAATTTATGTACAAAATGCCCTGTTTTTTAATGGCTAATTATAATAGTCTTTAAATTTAGCAATTAGCAGAATGTATTAGTGATGTGCAGTCATACCCATGTGTTGCTTTGTTCTTGCAGACTTTACCCGCGTTTAATTTGTTTTATGCCGTGGTGTATAATTTTCCTGGGTGTGGCTGTAGCTGTGAGCGTGTTCCCATTGTGTTGGCTGTTAGCTGGCAGCCCGCAGATTGACTGACTGCTTCTTGCAGTCCTGCTTTGTGAGATATGTGGCTGTCATCTTGTAGGGAAGACACTGCACCTCACCTGTTGACAAATATTAAATTTTAATTAACAAGGGTTGACATCACTCCAAGTATGTTGTGTTTTTTTTTTATTTTGTAAAGTATTTGGGCTACTTAAAATTAAAAACTGAAAAAAACATTGTTTTGTGGAATGTAGTCAAATGCTCGAAATAAGAGGTCATACGTTATTACGCTGTAGTTGGCAGTTGTTGTTTTTATTGCACGGTAATTTTATTATGAACTTTCCCTGCTCCTCAAACTCGTGTCGTTCACGGCTGCTCGTCTGCTTGTCCTGGACGAGGTCCTTGTTAGCGGTGTCTGTTTAAGGCCGGCCTGCCTGTTTTACAAACCATGCTTTAAACCTGCCGGGGTGGGGGGGGTCACATGATTTGAGTCGCCACCAAATCACCACTAAGACTCCTGGGAGTCCAACTTTCTGCTTTTATGCCCATTTCCTCTGCCCACTCCCCTTCAAAAAGCCCACAGCTACATTCATGACCATGTAGACCATGGTCTTTAAAACCTGCCGTCGAGGCACCGGATGAATGACTTGCACTGTGACCCCAGACTCCTGTATCTGTGTGTGTCTCTTGGAGAGCTTGATGAGAGATGTGAAATGTCCCAGTACTTTGTACAACAGAAGTATGATCATAAGCATAATAAAAGTTCCTAAGCTAAAAGAACCCAGATGACCGGCATAGGTGGTGAGCCTGCACCGTGGTGGGACCAGGCGCATGTCGTGGGCCCGGTTCTGGCCCACTTGGGCCATCCGAGGCGCCAGCTTTGAAGGAGTCGCACAGAACCACAGCTGAGGGCGGGAGCAGCTGCCAAATACACAAGGGGGAAAATATGCTCTTTATATAACCCGTGTGGCTGCCAACTGTACTTGTGGTTTTTGGACACGTCTTCAGGCTTGAATCAGCGAGCGCCTTCACTCTGGGTCGGTGCCCAAGCGCTCGGGTGAAGGCTGCCGGAGCGTACGCCTGTGGGGCTCTTCAGCCACGCGAAGACGCCGCAAGCGGCCCGCCACGGGCTCCCGCGATCTGGCCCAAGCTTTCGCCGTTCCGGAGAGTCTCTCGGAGCGACGCTCGTCTGCCTTTCCGACCTCGGAGTCCCAGAAGCAGCAGTCAGGCTTTGAGCTTATTGGGCGGAGATCAGCCTCAGAGTCCTCATGAGCATTTATAATGTTTATTTTTTACAGTTAGTCATTTTAAATTGCATATATTCCCTTTGCACCAGACATGCTCTTTTGTCATGGGATGTATAAATACAGAAAGCTCCAGAACGAATGGTAGCTATTTTATTTTTAATATATATCAAACAGCATTTGATTATTCTTAAAGATGGTGGCACCTACAATAAAACTTCAGACCTATATAGTGAAATGATCCTGCCACTCTTTGGGTTATTTTCCTGGCCGGGACTCGCTCATTTTAACGTACAACTTTAGCAAATGCTATTAGCCACGCTTAACGTGTTTCACGACTTGGCAAGCAGAGGGAAGAAGCAGAGGGAAGAAGGTGGCCTGAATTAGATTTTAGTTAATGGAAGGAAAATCCAGGGTCACTCTACTTTTGCCCCAGACTATGTATCTTCAGGTAATTCAGTTTTTTCAGGACACGAGACGTAAAATGATAGAGGCGTGCTGCCAAGCCAACTGAAATGCTAACTGCTGCTAGCCTATGAGAGGTTTACGAGTACTTTACAGAGATACTGATACTGAAGATAGTTGTAGGTATTTTTTATTTAGATAATTTGGCTGAAAATCTCTAAAAGATCTTAATACATTAATATCAGTATTGATTTGTTTCATTTTCCCAATTGAATGACCATTCATATGTTGCTAATATCTTAAAATTTCTTAAAGTATAACAACAGAAACAGTTGACATGAATTGGTCAGCCTAGGCTGCTTAGAAAAATAAATTGTGATGTTGGTTTACCGTTGGACAGTCTGCCGTCCCCCGGGCTCCGGATTCCTTCGCGAGGTGTTAATGTGACAGAGATGGGCTCTTCTGCGCCCTCACATCGTCATTGGGGGGGGTGCCACGGGGGGTCGGCCTTCTCTGGAAGACGGTCCTGGGGAGGTTGCTGCAAGCCTGCCGTGAGCGATGGTCTCCGTTACATTTCAGTCTGCTGAGGTAATCCTGCGATCCAGCACTGAAAGCGCTAAAAACATCTCTGACCAAACTGCCTTTGATGCTGTGAACGATCTGTTTTGGCCATTGCTTTGGTTACTTTGGTTTGGTCGCTTTGAACCCACATTTCTCCCCCCTCCCTTCCCCTTGCCCGCCCTCTCCTGTCCCCCCCCCCCCCCACTCCCACCTTTTGCAGGATTCCAAGGTGGGCTTC
>JAABNY020000008.1:6826912-6836932 GCA_015164015.2 Brevimyrus niger | reverse complement strand
GGGGAGGGGGAGAGGTGCGCCAGGGGGAGGGGGGGCGCCGCGTCGGCGGGGGGGAGCGGCGGGCCCCCTGCCGTGCGGGGGCCCCCGCCCCCCCCCCGCAGTGCAAAATGAAGTGGCACGTCTCAGCTGGCCATAGTGTGAGTGTGGCATCCCATTCTACCCCGTACGGCTCTGTTCTGGATAAGTGGGGATGGACTGATGGATGTCACCCCTTCCCTGTCCTTAGTGGCATATACAGGAAGGCTCTGGCAGTCTTTAATTGCAAGCAGCTCTGAGACCTTGTTCAGCTGCAGTGATGTCATCCTGCAGTTCTCCAGGATAGGGGTGGGGGGTGGATGGGGAAGCTGCATCTGTAGCCCTGCAGGCTGTCGGGCATGCAGGTCCTAGCCTTGTGTGTGTGTGTGTGTGTGGGGGGGGGGGGTTCTGAATAAATGACCCCATTTTACCTCTTTGCTTTAAATGCTCTGCAGGTTCTGGAGACATTTCTGAGGGAGTGTTTCCAAAAAAGTGGCTTTTCAAAGACCACGTACTGCCTCGGCCTCCCAATTATAACATTTAATGTAGCGTCAGATTTTAGTTATTCTATGATCCCCGAAATGACAAATGTGGGACAGGCGGTGTTTTTAAAGCTAATTGTCAGGAAATTACTGAGACGCGTGTTTGACATGCGTGACGTTCAGTTTTTCCCATACAGAGCTGTGCTGTGCTGTTGAGGCTCTCTCTCACCTCAGGTTCTAGACATATTGGCAAAGTTTATGAAACGAGACCACAGATTCCCGCAATACTGTCACACTTCCTGTCTCCTACGAAATATTGGGCTTGGGGGAATCGGGTCTGTTTTTAAGGGCTACAGGGTGCACTTGATTGTGTGTCCTTTTGTTTGCACCCCCCAGGTCGTGTGTACGCCGTTCTGTCCAAGAGGGAGGGCCGCGTCTTGCAGGAGGAGATGAAGGAGGGCTCCGAGGTCTTCATCATCAAGGCTGTGCTGCCGGTAGCTGAGAGTTTCGGCTTTGCAGATGAGATCAGGAAGCGCACCAGCGGCCTGGCCAGTCCCCAGTTGGTGTTCAGCCACTGGGAGGTGAGTTTGGGGGCCGCTTGGAACGGGTTGGAGCTGGTCAGAACCGGTCAGAGGGGGGCTGCAGAACAGGCCGGTCTTACCTTACCACCGACGTCACAAACGCGTTTCTGCCGCATAATTCCGACATTCTGTTTTTGCGCTTCAGTCCGTCACAGAAGCTCTTGCAAGTTCTCATTAACACAGCTGGTTATCTGTGCTTCTGGTTCGTGTTTGTAAGTAGGGTGCCAAACACAAACTTCTGTAACGTAAGATGGTAGGGGGTAGCTCATTAATATTCATAAAGGAACTTGTACTTAATTGGCTGGTGATGATGCTTTTGGAAAATGGTTCTGTTTTGTAGTGCAAAAAAAATCAGTTTTTTGTAGCAGTGACCACGACTCTGAGGTCGCTAACAGCTACACAGATCAAAAGTAATGTAGCCTGGGGTAATGGGGCTGGTCAGGTACGTGCTGAACCCCACAAGCAGCCCGTGGCTCACGTTTCTGTCTCTGTGAGAGTGAGGAAAGCTGTGTTTCTGTGAGAATGTCACCCCTTCGGGTATTAGGACCTGAGCGGCTCCATGTGGGCTTTTACCCAAAGGATATGTACGATCTGCCTCTCCAGTCCCTGCTGCTCTGTTCTCTCTGTCTCTCTCACTGGTGCTTTTCCATCGTATCTGGTTCCGTACTTTTGGTACTTCAAAAAGGTACCAAAAGTACAGTACATAAAGATGGTGGTTTTCCACTGGTGTTGAAACTGGTACTGCCAAATGACATCGTAACGCGAAGCAGGGTATTTTGTACTGAATTCAAGAAATGGCTGTAGTAGGACTGGACGACGTGCAGTATTAATATCAACATTGCATGTTATGCACTTCCAATTCTTGTATTTCTAGTCAGCTAGATTACGATCAGGCTTTTTCTTACCTTCAATTTGGTGCAGATATTATAATGCAGAGAGTTTCTCAGTAAAACATTTTTAGTCTGTCATTGGAAACTCAGCAATTTTAATGATTATGCATTTTTAAGATTTTCTGGTATGTATTTAAAAATTGGTTTAAAGTTTGTTTGAGCGCTGCACGCATTCTCTGAGACAATCATTATCATTTTCATCCTTGTTGTTTAAATGACTTCTAGAGAGGTTTGTGAGAAATTTATGCTGAACTCCTTTTTTGTTTCATAAATACCCCAATATTTATTCCAACAAAATCACATTGCAATATTTGGGAAATTTTCACACTCCTTAATTGCAATCCTTAACAGGACTATAACAGGCACCCAGCAAACACCAGTAAGAAAACAGGGTGGTTAGATGCGGGATTGTCATGTTCATCCGCGGTGGGAAATTTACATGATGCTACATGGGCAAACACAAACGCGCCAATAAGGAAATTCAACTTTAATTATAACTATAACAACAATACAACAGGGGCTATTTACAATTGTACACAAGGCATGCTGGGATATTTCAACCCCGCCGGCCAAACACTCTCCTGATCTTGTTGTATCTGTTCTTCCGACCAACTAAAGTTTTTGTCACTTCATTTGTCTACACATGAATTATTTTAAATGTTATTATTATTTTTTACGTATGTGACGTAATAGGTCAACTGGAAAATGCCCAGTACTAACAAGCGGAAAGGAGCCATATCACTGCCTATTATAGTGGAGTTGGGCACACTTCGGTCAATAAATTGATTCCCCTCCCGTACATGTATACTGGGACAAGGACAGTAGTCCGATTAAACGGTCTAGCTATAACTGTAGCTCGACTTAGCTGTGCTGTGTGGACTTGATGGAATTAATGGAAATAATGCTTGTGGTGTTTTTCGTTTTATCTCCCACGCAACCTAAAAAAAATGACAGTAAACAAAAAATTATGCTTTTAGTTTGGTTTAAAAAATGCAGATGGAATGTTTTCAAGTGGCATGCATCTGTTTGTGGGAGTGGCTGCCTTTGAAGCTGCGAGGCGTTCGGAAAGCGGGTCCCCACGGTGTGACTGAAACCCACGCATGGAGTGTGTAACACACACACACACGCACACACACACACTCTGGATTGGGTGTGAGCCCCTACCTTGTAATTTGGGGGGAGTGGTGGAAGCGCCAGGTTAACGCAGAGTAATCAAACTACGTGCAAAGCGGGTTTACATGCTAACCCAACCTGCAGAGTGCGGAATGGGGTTCTAGGTTAGCCTCAAGGACGAGGGCTTGTTATCGGGGAAGGGGTCGTGGGGGGTGGCGTTCGGACACGCAGTGCCACGCGAGCTGGGCTGTTGTACCTGTGCCTGGCAGACGCCCCGCTGACATCCCACCATCTGGTGCCTGGTGCGTGATACCTGGGGCAACAGCACCATGGGGAGGGGGACCGTGCAAGATGGAGCGACAAAGCGGTGCAAAACCATGAGCGTTTTTAACGACTGGGCTCGCTGACACCTCCCCGACCAGGTCAGGGTCTGTGACCCTCGTTGTCCGAAGATCTTACACAGCTTTAAGAAACCAAACAACCCTTAAGACTTTTACCAAAACGACCAGATTTCATTTTATCATTGCCGTTCTGCTACACCTCACTTAGTACAGACGATCCAAGTCATCTCCCGACTTCTACAGAAACGGATGTTTCAGTGGAGCAGCGCAAGTTGAATACTTCTCTACGTTTAACAGCATGACCCTTGTGTGATTCGAGGCTGCACCTTCAGTGCGCATTAAGTAGCTGCCATCCAGGCCCAGCTCATTAATTACTGAACGTCTTTGTTTGGTCTTTTTACTTCCTGCTATAATTGCTCTCGTATCCCTCCGTCTTCATGCATATTGAAATGGTGTCTCACCATATATTTCTTCAGTTATTGCTCTGTTATAGCCGCCTTTCGCATGTGTTTGTTGTCTTTACTGTGGACCTGTTTTCCCAGGAGGGGTGGGGGTGCAAGAATTGGGCTGTGGCTGATTACATCCCCAGCTGAGACTCCACTCCCTAACACCAATACCCAGTCGCCCCCGATCTCTCTGGTTGGAATAAACGTGTCTGTCGCCAGGCCTGATGTCCGGCACGAGCCTCACGAGGCTCACGATGTTTCTGAAAAGGTTCTCTGTCAAGTCGGGAAGTTTTTCCCATCTGTGTGAACCTTTAGATTTTGTGTGTGAGGAACACTTTCACAGCGACGCTCTTTTCCCTTTGTCCTGTGCTCTGAATAACACATCTGTTTACCAAATGAAATCCGAATCAGTCGCATGGTAATTGTCCTGCACAGAGTGACTCAGCGGGCTAAATCTCCCTGCCTGTGTTCAGAAGGTCGCCAGTTCGAGCCTCCACCTCTACAGAACAGCCTCATGTCCATGGACCCTTGAGTAAGGCCCTCGACCCCCAACTCCAGGGGTGCCACATATTGGCTGACCCTGTGCTGTGACCATAAGCTATGTAGAACAAGCTGGGGTAGGTGAAGAGAACAATGCCAATATACCTGTACTTGTGCAGATGACAAATAAAGGATTAATAATAATAATGATGATGATGATGAGAGACTGTTTGAGGTGATAAACACCCTTGGGGTTGGTAATGATGTCCGTTGGGGGCCAATTTGAGTCCTGAAATACTTCTGAGGTGGCAGTTGCCCTTAAAGACCCTTGCCCAGCTGGGGAGGGGCTCACCTTCAAAACCCGGTTGTTTACAGCATTCAACTTTTCCCATGTCCCTTGAAACTGGTTGTGATCAGTCACTGCAAGGCAGACATTATTTGATTACTGCCACCTGACATACCAATTGAAGTGCAATCAAATGTAAACATTTGGGATGTAAACTAAGGCTGCATTTGTTCAGAGATGTAAAATAACAAAATACAAATACTCGAACTTAATCCGTTCTGGACTCGAGTTCTGATTGAAATTTTCCCATAAGAAATAATGGAAAACCAATTAATTGGTTCCCGGCCCCCCAAAATTACATTTTTGTTTTTTTAGCATTTAAACACAAAATGAACACGAAACACAAAATGAAAACAAGAAGAGCATTTTTTTCTTAATGGCTTCTAAAATGATAAAGATCTTATCCCAACATTACCCCTGTCCTGCCCCAATCATCCACTCCTTCTGTGTGACACACCCCCACGTTAACCTCGTGTGGGATCCTCATGTGATCAGCTGTTTCTGGTTGTTTTCATTAGTCTTCTGTATTAAGTTCGTGTTTCAGTTTCTTTCCCCAGTACGGTCACTGGGTGCGTTCGACTTGCTTACAGCGCTGGCTTAAAGCAACGCATTCTGATCCTGACGCAATGCATTACGGTTAGATGCATTACGACCTCTCACCCGGCTGCACAATTTGGAACCGCCTCCGTGACGACACACCTTTGCCCTTATTGGCTGAAGAGTTTAGTTACACACATGACGTTTTCTCTGCATGCAGGACTGCTGAGTGTAGGGCTGCATGATTTTGGGTACAATATGCATTGCGATAATTTTTTCATTCAGAGTCAAGATCTTGATTTTTCTCTCTCGAGCGATATATTTTGGCATTAAAAATTGTCTTTATGAAGATAAAACAAACAATTGTAGATGTGCATGATATAAAGTTCTATCCATCCATTTTCCAATCAGCTTATCCTACTGGGTCACCGGAGCCTTTCCGGGAAGCAACAGGCATGAGGCAGGGGGCCAGCCTATCGCAGGGCACATTCACACACCAGTCACTCACACCTATGGGCAATTTAGCAACTCTAATCGGCCTCAGCATGTCTTTGGACTGTGGGGGGGCAACCAGAGCACCCAGAAGAAACCCCACGACGGCATGGGGAGAACATGCAAACTCCACACACATGTAACCCAGGCAGAGACTCGAGCCCAGGTCCCAGAGGTGTGAGGTAACAGTGCTAACCACTGCACCACCATGCCACCCCGGATATCGAAGTTGCTTCTCTTGTTTAATGTTTTGTCATTTTCCAGAGATAAAAAAAACTCATTCAGCTTCAGGGTACTCGTCAATTTTCATGCTTTTGCAAAAAAAAATGCTCTTAACTGTCATGCACTGTAACTTACAACGTAGGGGTGTACATTTGGTTTGAACCTTGGTGGGGACCAAATGTTCTCTGAAATCTCCCTCCCCACTGAACACGTGTCCATACCATCCATACCTGAATCTACACCCTTGTCACAATGCTATACTCAACTCTGTCGTGACTTAGAACGGCCGGTTGTTTTTTGTAAGATCAGTACTTTTGAATGTACAGTAGAACCTTGGAACTCAAACGCCTCTCAACTCGACCAACTTAGGTGTTGAATGGATCTGTCAAATTACTTTGACTGAAGTCTTGGAATTTAGCCGTTCCTACTCAAAGATATAAAGGTCAACAGGCGTTCAACCGCAACTCGACCGACTTGGAAATCAATGAAGACAACTAAACAAATCAAACCTGGTTAAAGTTGTAGAGATGGATGTGCGTCTCTGATGGGCTGAAACAAAGGCAGATGGGCCTCTTGGGATGATGTTGCCTATATGTGGATTTTTTTTGTGCTTTTACCTATAGTACATTTAGTGATACAGTAATCGTGGCCCCAAACAAAGTAAGCAGTGATAGCAGCAAACCAAAGAGGAAAGTATTGAGGGAAACTGAAGAACTTAAAAATGAAATTGTAGTGAGACTTGAAGGTGATGCACATGTGTCTGCTCTCGCTTCAGAATGTAGGATTGTCATTTATTTCATGATTATTTCTTTGGTATTTGTGCTTATTTGTGTGCTTATTAGTGTCATATTGATTGCTAATGCCTTTTATCATTAGGTAGGTAGGTAGATAAGTTTAAACAAGCAATCATTTGAGGGTCTGGAACGGATTAAATTCATTTACATTATTTCTTATGGGAAAATTCAAGTTGGACCTCAACCAAATTGCAACTTGACCAGCCTTATGGAACAAATTAAGTTTGTGTTGTGAGGTACCACTGTATAGTACTTTTTACTTAAGCTCTTTCAAAACCAGATATATATTTTTTTTTTACCTTTACTTCAATATTATATTATTGGATGACTTAAGTAACATTATCGGTGTGGTAAATGTACTTAGAAGTATGACAGTTGTACTTTTTCCACCCCTGCATTTGTTGCCAGTTAACTATCATTAATTAATTGGCAATAACTATCAACTATTTACACACCTCTCTGGTAGTGCAGAGCTGATGCTTAACTTACACCACTAGGTTATTATAAAATGAAATAATTTTTCCTGTTTACATATAATTAATTATATACCTCCAGTTTCCTGGTTAAAAGCAGCAGCTGTGAGCAGGACACAGCTGTAATAAAACAGTAGTTAATGCTCTGTGGGAATAGTTCCTGAATGAGGTCACCGAGCCACCGCTGTTGTTCAGGGTTAGTCCACGTTTCTGGTTTCCGTGGCTTTTTGTCTGGCCAACGTGTCGTCCTGTCTCGTGCATTTTCAGAGTGTAATTTGGTAGCTATGATGGCATGCTACATTCATCAGGATGGCTCATCTGTCAGTACTGCCTGGTCATGTGACCGTGGTGCTTGGCATGGGCACCACTGTGTTCTCCCTAAGATTTAATCTCATCAGCTTTAGTGGTTTTCAGGTCTTGCAGGCATTCCTGAGAGATTTCATTATTTTCTGATTTAACATGTCAGAAGTAATAGTTACCCAAATATCTTTAAACATCTCATCGGACTGCAATTAATCATTTGCACTGGATTTTATGCAATTTATAATTTAATGTGTGCTTACATTGCATACCTAATGGTAGATGATGATATGCATATATCAGTGCTGTGCCTTCTGGTTATGGTTTAAAATAAGGAACTCTTAAGGGACTCATTTTTAAAAATATCCTTTTACATTTAATGTTACGTTGTCAACAGTGAGACTCTCTGTGTCAATCTTTAATATGTAACTTCACATTTATGTTGTTAATGTCACACCTCTGTGCTTGTGATATTTAACAAGCTTTCTGTGTGACACTGTAGGGGTCCAGGGACAATCAGTCAACGAGTCCAGGGATAATCCCTTCTGTGTCATTCAGCTGGTCCAGGGATAATACCTTCTGTGTCAGTCAGCGGGTCCAGGGACAATCTCCTCTGTGTCATTCAGCTGGTCCAGGGATAATCCCTTCTGTGTCATTCAGCTGGTCCAGGGATAATCCTTTCTGTGTCACTCAGCTGGTCCAGGGACAATCCCCTCTGTGTCAGTCAGCTGGTCCAGGGACGATCCCCTCTGTGTCAGTCAGCGGGTCCAGGGACAATCCCCTCTGTGTCAGTCAGCGGGTCCAGGGACAATCCCCTCTGTGTCATTCAGCGGGTCCAGGGACAATCTCTTCTGTGTCAGTCAGCGGGTCCAGGAATAATGCCTTCTGTGTCAGTCAGCGGGTCCAGGGATAATCCCCTCTGTGTCAGTCAGCGGGTCCAGGGATAATCCCCTCTGTGTCAGTCAGCGGGTCCAGGGATAATCCCTTCTGTGACAGTCAATGGGTCCAGGGCTAATCCCTTCTGTGACAGTCAATGGGTCCAGGGAAAATCCCTTCGGTGTCAGTCAGTGGGTCCAGAGACAGTCCCCTCTATATTACTCAGCGGGTCCAGAGACAGTCCCCTGTGGGTCAGTTAGCGGGTCCAAGGACAATCCCCTCTGTGTCACTCAGCAGATCCAGGGACAATCCCCTCTGTGTCACTCAGCAGATCCAGGGACAGTCCTCCCACAGCCTAGGGGGTCACACACCTGACTCCAATGGAGCTACGTCTAGGACATGTTTGCTAAGCTAAGAGCAACTAATTAAATTTAATGTTTAATTCAAACCTTACACTGGGGTTTTACTGCTCCATGGTTTTTGGAATTGCCTAAATGTGGCCTTTGTATTCTGGAGAAAAGGACCCCTATTTCACTCAGAAAGTTAAGACCTCTGTGTCTCCGCTTAAGAAAAGAAAAGCCAGTTAACCACCTCTCTGCCCCTCGCCCCTCGTCCCCCCACTATACATAAATGCTACCATCAGCTCTTCAGATACTACCGTACATTTTTCTTCCCTCTTGTCAAGTTTTGGTGTTTCACAGAGACAGAGAGCTACACAATTGCATCGCTCTCCTCAGGTACGTCAGAGATTTTTTGGGAAGCAAAAAATTATTTTTTTTTATTACTGTTTTTCTTTTGTTAAAGGGTAAAACAATTTCTTGGGTCTTCGTGATGACAGCATGTCCCTGGATTCCCTGAACGCCTGTCTTGTCTGTACTTTAACAATCACGTACAAACATCTTTTGAAACCAAAATTGCATTAGTGTTTTATAAGGCACAAGTTAAACACATTCTAATCTGGACAGAAAACTTTATGATTTCCCTTTTTCCCCCCTCCTTTTTAAAAACAAAACAAAAAAAAAAAAAAACTATGCTGCTTGGAGTGGGGGTGTGCAAGTTTGTTTTGTGTGTGTGTGTTGAGTGTGCGTTTTTAAGGTTAAGTTTTCAAGCTGCCATCTTTTCCATGACAGTTCACCCCTCTCTTCAGTGCTTGGGATATTTAAACATCTGCAGGAACATCTGGGCTCATGTTGAAGTATCAATTTGAGTCAGTTGGCTCTGAGGCGCAAAGCTTCTGGAACGTTCTGCCAGCTAACAAAAGGGCTGACATGTTGAAATGAAAAACATTATAGGCACATGGAGGATAAATTGGGGACAGAGTGTTTCCCTCCCTGCCCTTAAGTAAAGTCCCTCTTCTCCCTCTCATGCAGCCAGGAGGAGGGATTCCCAAAACGGAGCGAGATTGGCGTCTCTATGGTCATGTTTTTATTAATGGGGGGGGGCAGGCAGAGGTAGCAGAGGATTCTGAATGGGGTCGTGCTCTGCTAGCTGCTTGTCCGGAGTCGTGGCCTGGTGCTATGGCTGCCCTCCTTCAAGGATCTGGAAGGTTCTGGGAACAGTAGCTTTAAAACAGATCTTAGGGAAGCTTCAGTTAGATGCACGTGTGCATGGGGGAGGGGGACGGGACGGTGG
>JAABNY020000008.1:6798933-6809797 GCA_015164015.2 Brevimyrus niger | reverse complement strand
ATCCCTACGATCCCCGCCTCCACTTCCACGGCCCCCTGGGACCCGGCCGGCGAGCTGTCTGCGTCCGCCGCACCCGTCGGGTAGCCAGGTGGAGGCTTAAACCCCCCCCCCCCCCGCTTCTGGACTCCTCTGGGTGCATGGCACAGACTGCAAAAGCAGGTCCATGCCCCCCCCAGCCCCTGCTCCCCCCCCCCAGCCTGGCAGCCAACCGGCACGTCTGGGTCACGCCAAGCTAAGCTGCTCTTCCTGTCATTAAAGAAGCAAGCTAGTAATCTCATCTGAGCAGCTGGTCAGTTTCTAATTCTAAACAGAAAATATCCATTACAGGTGGTGGGGGGGGGGGTTACTCCTTGGCTACCAAATTAATCTAAAGCAAAGAAATAATTTCTAATTTATAAGAGTGCAACATTTCAACTGGACGTATCTCAGGGTCCTTCCAAATGACAAGTAACAAGTCTGTGGCCTTAACCACTGCGCCCCCTTCTGGCCAATAAACCAAGACGAGGTTTACAGCAGGACAGCAACAGCTGCACATGGGCCAAAACAATCAGAGACTCCGCGTTCCATTGTGAGACAAACAGAGCTGCTCGGCCCTTTGTCACGCAAGTGTCCCAAGAAGGAGAATATTGACACAAAGGAGCAACACGACGCAGGTAAAGGAATGTATTCGGAAGGACAATGAAAAGCCATGACACAGGGTAAAGGCGCCATTATCGTTCCTCCGCTGTGCCACTTGGTAAAGGGGAATGGTGTGTCGACATCAGCTTTCGGTAATATTAAAACGGGAACAAAAAAAAGCACCCCAACAGAATCAGAGGGAGGACGTTCGGCTCGCATGATCTCAGCCAGCTGGGCGGCAGTGTGGAGCTACAGCGGGAAAATACAGAGGCTTTGTTCCCCCTCGCGACCAAAATCCCGCTAATTAGTGCTGGCCGAGCAGGGCAGCTTCACAATTGTCACGTGAAGGAAGCGCGTGCAGGGTCCAGGACGTCCGTCTGGTGTTTGCCAAGCGCAAGTCGGATGGAAAAGCAGAAAATGTGTAAAGAATTGTTCTTGAAGAGGGGTGGGGGTGGGGGTGTGGGAGCCGAGCGCTGGAGTCACCTTTCAGCTTGTTTTGGTCGCTTTAATCGCCGTGGAAAACCTGACCTGCGCATTCACATGAAGAACGCAGACCTCAGACCGTTAATCAGTATTTATAACGTAGCAAACGTGTGTCGGCTGAATTGTAAGGGTGTGTGACTCTAGCATGTATCAGCAAGGATAAATGGTACCATTACTGTGTTACTAGTCAGTAATTTACTGTTGTTCACCACAATGCTGGACACAGAAGGGGATTTTTCTGCTTTTCAATATTGTCAACTGTCTTCCCTCTGAGTTATAATACTTTTAACCCAGAACACACACTTTCTCCTATGCATCATAGTGTTTATATCAAGCAGACTGTCACATCTAGTAAAAACAAGATACCTTTAATGAGTGTGCTTATTTTTTTCTTGAACACTTTATTGATTTATGTAGTTTTAATGTGGATTTCATTAAAGCTGTTTGAAAAAGACAGAGGAATTCTCGGAATACAGTCCATAGTGAGGGTGTCTAACTGATATTAATAGGGTAATAATAAGTTAAAGCTAATAAATAAACAGCTATATCAGGTTACTCTAGAGAGAAATAGAAGAACAAACAAGGCCATGTTTCACTCTGCGTGGAGGAAAAACCACTCCAAAAAGACAGCCACAGTCTTCAACTTAAAGGTCACCACTATATAATTGCAGTGGGCCCTTAGATAATTGCCTTTTTGCCTCTTGTGTTAAAAAAAAAACCTGAAACATTTACTGGTTTGCATAATAATTCTCTGAGCCACAAAACATTATCACAACTGCAAGTAATATAAAATGATTAGCCTGCTTCGGTTAAGCAATAAAAAAACGGGTTTCCTTTGTGAAGATTGGTGCTTTTATGTGTAATGCATTTCTGGGCTTGAAAACATTTCACTGGCTAATTTGTGGCTCAATGCAGAACCACGGTACATTTTAGAAACGGAACAGTAACTATTCTTAAGAGTCTGCACTGTGTCAGCTCTTGAATGTTGGGTGCGTGTGAATTAGGCAGACTGTTTGTGCAAAAAATTAGTATTACAACAAAGGTCTTAGCTGGAAAACATAATGACGGACTGGGGAGAGTCTTCAGATTTCATATCCACTTGTAATAAGCTGAACATGTTCCGGATCGTTCCATTTTCACTGATTTCCCGCATGTCTGACAGGCAAGGATGCTACAAATCAGAGGTCAACAATTATTTTGAAGCACAAAAACTTACATAAGCCTGATGTCATTATACAACAAAAGAGCACTTATAAAGGCCACAGACCAGTGCCTGCTTGGGTCAAGAGAGTTTACCCACCTGCCAAAGAGAGGCTGATGGGATTGTCCTGCTTCATACGGTGGCTGGTCCGTTCAGTGCACTTCCCGAGCCTATCAGATCCAGACAGAGCTGGGATTACGGCCCGTTTGACGTCGGGCTGCATGGTCGGAACCTGAGAGCAGTAATCCCGCAGCTAAGTGAATCATCTGTAGCAGCTGTGCGTACTTATAACCAGCAGAATAAAAGTATTATGGGATACCAGAAGTAAGAGTGGTGTGTGGCTGTGTGCAGACAGTGGCTGGTTTCTGTAACTGGCAGTAATTTCACCGTTGGACCCTAATCTCTAGGGACTGTGGTCTCTAATCCTCACTTGTATGTTGCTTTGCCTGCTAAATAAATAACTGTAAATGTGGTGACTGAGTGGGCAGTACTGTAGCCTCACACCCTCACCGTCGGGGGTTCAAAGCCCTGCTCTTCTGTATGTCCTCCCTCCCCTCCCCTCCCCCCCTCCCCAACCCAACCCCTCCCAAGTGTAATAAAAACCAGTAACTTTTTACCTTGTAGGGACATTTTTTTCAGTCCCCATAACCTCATTTTTAAAAAATCTGTAAACGGAATCAAAAAGCAAAAAATTTCCAAAGTATTGTATTTTGTTTGGTTACTTATGGTTAAGGTTAGGGATCGGTAGGGGTTAAGATTGTTGTTGTTGGGATTAGAGTTTTTCCCCATAGAAACTAATCTAGAGTCTAGATATGAATATATGGACTGTGTGTGTGTGTGTCTGTGTGTGTGTGTGTGATGAACTAGCAGCCTGTCCATAGTGTCCCCTACGTTGTGCCCTCTGCTTCCTGGGATGAACTCCAGGCTCACCCTGTACCAGATAAGCAGCTATGGAAAATGGATGGATGGATGGAACAGCATATGGTCTTATCATTGCTTCTTTTCCAAGTGAAGCTCCCCCAACATGCTCCTATGCATGTGTCTGCTTGCATTGGCAGAACGGCTGCTGAGTTTGCTATTAGAAAGGCACTACACTCGTCTTCCTGAACAGGAACTGATCCACACGGTACGGCTGAGGACGGCCGGGAACAATATTCGGGCTCAGTCCGTGGTGAACGAGTCATCTTTTTGACATCTGTGATTTCTCACTCTTGCAGAAGTCATTATCTACACAAATTCTAAAGTTTTCTTAATGGTACATTTTCAGGCTAGTTTTATCACAAAGGTCACCAAATAAATCATCCCAATCGATTAGTAAACACTGACATTTTTCAAATTTAGCACTAAAGAGAAAACGGGTACAGGCAGTGGGGACACTGTGCTGACTTTTGGGGCTCAAACGGCAAACAGGGTGCAGTGGGGTCCCTCCTCATGGTCTGTGGTCCTGCGCCGTTAATATTAGCATATGTATTGTAGCATAGATCTTAAGTGACAAGGCCACTGCTTTCCGTTTAAATGGCTCTGAATTGGGTTGAGATGTCTTTTGTGTAGAAGATGCGCATTCCCCTCCTTCCCCCCACACCCACACACACACCACGTCCACAAAGGATGGATTTGTCTTTAAAATGTAGCAGTCTTTGGAAAAACCTTAACTCCGTCAGTGCCTCTCATGTATAAGTACTGACCTCTCCATCCAGTATAAAATATAATGAAAACCAACAGCCAGCAGGCCTTATTACTATCAATTAAGATCAATTTTGATAACACCTATTGTTACAAATATTACTAGTAATAAGTACCACTGCTGTTTAATACTAATCCCACTACTACTAATAGTATTACTTTATAACTGCATATATACTTTTTAATAACGTGCAAATGATGTCTGAAATTAATTATAATTGGCATTATTTTCCAGACCTCTATGTAAAAATAATACAAAGGGCACTCTTTGTGCAAACAGTTGGAAATTTGTCCAAAAATAAACATGGTATTAAAAACACACACACAGCCCGTTAAATGTCGGTTCTGCTCCAGAAAATAACGCTTTCTCCCTCAGCCCTGTAACACGTTTCATTTTCCCTCACAGCTACAGATGTGTAGCCATTAAATAAGCACTTTTTCTGCAACCTTGTATTTTCGTTTGGTTTCATTTTTGGGTTTCAGCTCTGTTGTTCATTGTCGGGCCCCCGAATATCTCGCATTCGCTGTTGTAGACACATTTCCTTAAATGTGTTCAGTGGTACCGGTTCCTTATTTAGTGTTTCTTCAGATCAGATGCGTTGTCACTCTGCTGCCTACTGTGTAACTGAATAAACGTCCTGAGGAAATGAGCACAATTTCAAATCCACAATTACCTGTAAATCCTTTCAAGCGGATGAGTGCTGGGTGGGGGTGCCGTGTGTGTGTGTGAGGGGGAGGGGTGTGGGTGCAAGAAAAACAGCAAAGAAAGAAGCACCGTACATGTCATCGGGCTTCTGTCTGTTATTTACCACCGATTCGTCTCAGAAGCTCTCATTTCTGCATTAATCAAGTGCATTTAATGCGACTGCCTGCCGATGTCCGTGTTTGCTCGCAGTAATCGGTAAAGCGATGACCGTGTTTTAGCAGCATGTCCGGGCATGCGGCAGCCTACGCGGGCGTCTGGGCTCTCAGTGCAACTGCTTCACTTACCCCTTTTTCATTCTTATAAAGATATAGGTCTCTGTCTGATTGATGCAAGTAAACACAACTTGGGTTGTGTTCATAGTATCATTAAATCATATAGTCTGTTTTAGAATGAAATTATTATATATCCTCAGTGTTTTCGGTGGATGCCGAAACAACTAAATAGAAATGTATTGTTCGTTTTTAACGAAAAATCCGGCAGTGATCATTTAATCGATCCTGGATATTTTACAAATCATATGATTCTTAATAACGAAATAATTGCCAAAACATAATGCCAGCAAATCATGAATGTAGAATTTATGTCATGTATTAAAAATAAGCAGCTTATATTCGGCTAACACTAATATATAATTAGTCCAAATGTATTTCTGCCCTGAGGTTATTAACCTGTACTGGTCTTAATGTTTGTATGAAATACAGCTATATTGTGCAGTGGGCATAATGGGATTTGAAGGAAGAAACCGCGAGGCAAGCGTGGCGACTTCATAGCCCGAGGTTGATGTCGACACAAAAAGAGAATTGAACCAATGCTCCCCCCCGTCCCACCACCGCCCCCATAAGCGGCTGGCCGTCTTTAATGAACAATGAATTAAGGCCTCCGATTACTGCGCGACTAGACAACAAAGGAGAGTCGCGAATTTAAGGCAGCGAGCCCTCTAGGCCACGCCCCATTGCCGCCGCTGGCCAATGGGCCGCTGGTATGCAAATAGGGCGCAGCGCCGCACCGTCCCGTCCCAGCCCCTGACGTCACCCGCGCATATCCCTCGGCAGCGCTGTCTGGCTGCGGCGAGTCAGACGGGCGAACAGAAAAGCGCTGAGTGAGCCGGGGAGGGGCGCCTCGGAAGGACACCGCCACCGCCGGCATCCCACCAATTTAAAGTCCTCGACCAGCGATCCGCACGTCCGCAGAAATTTGGGAGCGGGCTTCCGAGACCGTCCGCCTTATTTATTATTTATTTTTTGCTGGGGTGGGGGAAACTGGATTGCACTGACTGCTGAGTGCCAGGAGAGAGGCACTGATTTGTACGACCGGTTTGAATACGGTCCCCCCACCCACCCCGGGCTGCCTTACCAGTCCTACCCTCCTTCTTTAGTTTTTTTCCTTCTCCAACCCCTCTTTGTCTGAGACTGCAGAAATATCTCAAGATGCCAAGCTCGCTTTTCGCCGACATGGAGCGGAGTGGTGGCAATCAGGGGGACGCCCTGGATGACCAAAGAGCCCTGCAGATAGCACTGGACCAGCTCTCCCTGCTCGGCTTGGACAGCGATGACAGCTCCCTGTATGACAGCGAGCCGAGGAAGAAGAGCGTCAACATGACCGAGTGCGTCCCGGTTCCCAGTTCGGAGCACGTAGCCGAGATCGTGGGCAGGCAAGGTGCGTGCATGGATTGATTTAATTTACGCGTCTACTTTTGGTCGTCATTTTGCTTTTGATTTCCTTATTTTCGGTGCAAGACTTTGGAGGTGTAATAGTGAGCGTGCAGACGCCTGAATTTATGCAGGGTGGGAGCCCTCGCTGAGCGCCACACTCCGCAAACACAAAGGCTTTTGCGGAAGCTGCAGGCGGGGCGGCGAGATGCCACCCAAAATCCGCAGTTTCTGAATGTTTTGCCGCCCCGTTTTATACACCTTAATCATAGCAGCGGGGATGGGGCTCCCCGAAGCCTTGTTCGGCTTTGTTGTTTTCTTCGCTCTGCACGCACCGCGCATGAAGCTGCATTATATTCAGTGAGTGCAGTTTTAATGCGGTTTTAAACGCCATCCTAGCTCACCTGAGACAAGTACCTGTTTTTTGGCACGGTGGTCACGTAGATGATGGTAGTGACCCGTGGCGAGATGGGTTTTCTCCTCTTGTTTTCAGAGAGGTGCGGGTGAATCGGGCTGCTGTACAGCCAGATACTGGAGCATGTGGTTTTAATTTGCCCTGTGCAAATATGTGCGAATTAGCAAATCTGTACAAGGGGTCTAACTCTCCCCTTTCGTCAGCAATGTTTACTTCAATTTCAGCGGTATGTATTGTGTTCACAAGTAATCTTACGGGATATGTTTTCCTTACTTATTTTTTTAAACATAGGTTGTAAAATCAAAGCACTGAGAGCAAAGACCAACACCTATATCAAGACTCCAGTCCGCGGGGAGGAACCAGTCTTTGTTGTGACAGGCAGGAGAGAAGATGTAGCGATGGCCAGAAGGGAGATCATCTCTGCTGCAGAGCACTTCTCCATGATCCGGGCGTCCCGGAACAAGAACAGCAGCATGAACGGAGGCGGCGCGGTGCCGGGACCGCCCAACCTGCCGGGCCAGACCACCATCCAGGTGCGTGTTCCCTACCGGGTGGTGGGACTCGTGGTGGGGCCCAAGGGGGCCACCATCAAGCGCATCCAGCAGCAGACGCACACCTACATCGTGACCCCGAGCCGCGATAAGGAGCCGGTCTTCGAGGTGACGGGCATGCCCGAGAACGTGGACCGGGCGCGGGAGGAGATCGAGGCCCACATCGCCGTGCGCACCGGCGGTCTGGTCGAGCTCGCCGAAGACAACGACTTCCACGCCAACGGCACCGATGTGGGCTTCGAACTGCACGGCCACGCCAGCCTCTGGAGTAAGGCCACCCCCGGCGTTACCCCCACCCCTGGCGTGACCCCCACCCCCGGCGTGACCCCCACCTCCGGCCGCAAACCCTTCTCCAACTACCGCAACGACAGCTCCAGCTCGTTAGGGAGCGCCTCCACCGACTCCTACTTTGGAAACGGCGGCGGGGGCTCCAGGTTGGCCGACTACAGCCCCCCGAGCCCGGCCCTGAGCTACAGCGCCTCCAACAATGGCAACAACAACAACAACAATAACAACAACAACAACAATGCCAACATCACCACCAATGGATTTGTCTATGGGAGTGATGTCATTTCCCCTGATTGCACTGACCTGTCTTACGAGTCGTCTTCGGCCTTCGACCCCACGCCTACGCCGCCGGGTCTGATCTGGTCCGGGTTCGACCGCAGCGTGGCCCCTGGGGGAGGCTCTGCCCCCACCGTCTTCACCAGTGGCACTTCTGCCAACGCCAATGGGATACCAGGGAGCCAACGGAGGGGCAACAGTGGGGCGGGCCAACCCCGGCTATCCCCGCCTCTGCATCATGTTGGTGGGGGGGCTGAGCATCCCCTGGCCCGTCGCGTGCGCAGCGACCCCGGGGGAGGAGCTCTGAGCTTCCCCGCCTACTCCAGCTCCGGCCTCCCCAACGGGCTGGCCTGCCTCGCTGGGGGCCACCTGGCGGGGCTGCCCTCGGACTCCTCGTCCTCCTCCTCCTCCTCCAGCTCCTCGTCGGGCACCAGCCGCAAGGGCAGCCGGGACTGCTCCGTGTGCTTCGAGAGTGAGGTCATCGCCGCCCTTGTGCCCTGCGGCCACAACCTCTTCTGCATGGAATGCGCCAACCGCATCTGCGAGAGGAACGAGGCCAAGTGTCCGGTCTGCCACTCCGCGGTCACTCAGGCCATCCGCATCTTCTCCTAAGACGCGTCACTGCGGCGACAGCAGGTGCCCTCATCCTGCGCCATAGAGACGCGTGACGTATGTATAGTTGTATGTGTGAATGTATACATGTATTGCGCACGTGCATACAGGCCTGGGGCGTCCCTAGAGCTGCAGTGCCGCAGAAAAAGGGACGGCTTCTGGCTAGGCCGTGTGCATGTCCCGTAGCTTAAGAAAAACTAGCAAATGGAGGCCCTAGTTTGTCAGATTGAGTGGAGTCTGCAAGTAGCTTTAAGAGGTCTTGCTGCCACTCAAGGTACGCGTCGTGGGGGGGGGGGGGGGGGGGGGGGTCAGTGAAGACGCAGCGATCCTGCAGCTTAAAGAAAGCAGGAAAAATACATGTATCACACGGGATATGCACACGCAAAACCATACAAGAGAATAATTCCATATTAATTACATTAATAAAGATCAAAGTATTTTATTCTTTTTTTTTTTGACTTGAAAAGATTATATTTCGTATCGCAAAGATGTTTACAGATATTTTAATTTAAGTTCAGTGAACTTTTTTTGTAGCGGAGTTCATTTTAGTACAGCCTTATGGCGACTAACACTGTATTATTTTAATATTACGCGGCTGTGAGCGGAGTCACACCGCAGTGTGTGTGCGTGTCACATCAGAACAGTATTCTGCTGGGTCGGAGGTTTTACATGTTCAGCAAAAAAAAAAGAAGTCTTTTAACCCTCTGTGCCCAGCGTATTTTCTATTCAGTAATAAAAAGCCTATTTTATTCTATAGTATTACAGAACACAAAATGTATAAAACATTAAGTCGGACGGAAAAGGAACGTTTATGCTTTCTAAAAATTTGTATGAATTAGATTCCAGTGGAAGTTACAGGATTCTGTTCCACCGCTATAGTTTAGTACTTCTATTTTAATACATTTCTTTATTACTTGTTTATGTATATGTAGGTGAAGTTACTTGAGCATAAATGTACTTTATTGAGCAAAGTTTAAAAAAAAAACAAAATATATTTTATTTTATGATAAAGGGCCTTTAACCTCATGGTCAAATCCTAATATTATATTTGCTGAAACAAGATTTGAAAATGTATCAAGAGTTTTATTTTTCTGACATTTAAAGTTCTACATGATAAAGGTAAAACTTAAGGTGCTACTTTGTGTTTTTTAAGTATTTCTATATAAATAAAATAAAATGGTACATGAAATAAGTGTGCTTTTCTTATTGGAGGGTTGCTGTTTTGAAACCACTTATTTATCTGACTGTATAGCTGATGCTGCCTTTTGAAAGAAAGCTGTGTGTTTCGTGGTCTTTTAACTGGCTGCTCTGTGGTCTTAGTGGTGCCGCTCACCTCTGTCCGGTTGGTTCTAAAGTCCCTCCAGGCAGAGGCAGAGGCCCACATGATTCTCAGTGCTCTTGGGGAAGGGGACGAGCTCACACTGGTGACCCCCACTCGCCTTCGAACAGCTTCTGAGCTGAAGCTGACATCGCAGGCTTGCTTTTTCCCCGAAGACATCGTCCTGCAGGCGTCATGACCTGCATTCCTCATAAAATACTCCAGTTGTCTTCATGCAGAGCGTATTCTTAATTTGCCGACTTCCGGTGTAAGAGTTCAGCTTCTTGCAGTCTGAAAGTGATCAGTAGCATCCCAGGAAGTGCAGAAGGGTGACCCAGGGAGCCAATCCCTCCCCCCCCCACCCCCCAGCATTGGGTGGCGGCTGGTTGGATGGGAGCAGAGGCTGGGGCGTGTTTTCGCCTCTGTGATGCGGGAGGAAACCTGAGTGGCCGGGCAGACGCCCTGAGGCTCCTAGTCGCACACTGCTCTGTCCATCCATTCAATGTGATGTGTGTGAAGTCCAGGGAAAGTATGAATGATGCCTTTTGTGTGGCAGCAAGTGTCTTTGTAGTGTGACGCTTCGCACGAGGCTTGTCCGCCTATTGGAGATAAAAGGCAGTAAAATGCGAGAAAGCCCACCGATGCTTTTAGACAGCAGCCTCCAGGCTCTGAATTGAGGTAATTAACTGGAATGGGGAGGAATCTGGGGTAACGAAGGCGGTTTTGCCGACGTACAGCAGCTCCTCCACTAGAGCGGGGTGAATCGGCAGGGCCTGCGGGCCACTCGTCACCTGGCTTAAGACACAGCCGGCTGGCTATGATGTGTCTCTACAGCAGACTGTACGCCAAGTTAAAATTGGAGCCCGATCTGTGTCGGGGTGTGCTGCACGGCATCTTCCAGGAGGAGGCGCTCTCACACATTGCTTCCTGGCTGGCACCAGGCAAGTGGCATCTGGATAAATAGAGCCAGAGGTCTGATGGGCTTCCAGATTGGTTGCGGGGGAAGCGGGGGGGCTGGGGGGGCTCGATCTAATCATACACCGCGTACATGCCGTTTGCAGGAG
>JAABNY020000008.1:6768257-6781671 GCA_015164015.2 Brevimyrus niger | reverse complement strand
ATATATTGGAAAGTTGGAGTAAGTACAATAAGTGTTATCATTACACAGATATCTTGCTTGGTTTGTCCATTTTTAATGATGTCCTTTCTCCTGTATACTACCGCAATCTATATTTCATTAAATTCAGTGGTTTGGCTAAAGAATGTGTTTACAGATTTATTAAGTAAGACTGAAGAAGGAATAACAAATGTGAATTCATCTTCAGGAGTACTGTAACTCTGAAGCCCTGACTAGGATAAACAAACAGAATTACGATGGATGGATGGATGAAGTGTGTAGACATTGGGAACAGAGGAGCTACACAGAAAAAGTAAGGTACATCCAGGGATGGGAATATTTGTGCAATGCCAAAAATTACAATTTCACTGTAAGAAAAATGCTGTGAACGTCGTATCTGGAAATAAAAACAGAGGAGACAGAGACATATTGAGCAATGGGCAATGAGTCAAGAGACAGACAAAAAGGAATAGTGTTCTCAGATTAGAAAGAGCAGAATGAATAATGCTATCATCTTTTTGTGTGGAATGCAGCATAGATTGGGAATAAAGAGATACAGAAGAGAGAATCTGGCAAAACAGTCAGACCTGAAAATATACTCTGAATGCTTGGAAATTGTCAGGGGATGTGTTTATTTGGAAAAGTGTGTGTTCTGATATTGTTCATTTCCACCTGTTCCAATGATTGCGAAATATTAACATTATTGTTATGTCTACTTGTTAACACAGCAGGATTTGCTTCAATATTGCGGCTATCAAGTTGTGCCATCCATACCAAACGAGGACCTTTTAACTACCAGAACAACATATTAGCAGATCTATGTTGACAGTCAGGTTTTCATCATGTACTATATAAAGATTTCCAGGATGTACAGTTGCTTTCTCATTTAAATCCACACATATGACTCTTTCTCTCTTCAAAGCCCATCGCTCTCTCTTTGCCGCAGGCATGAACCAGTGAAATGACATCAGACAAACATGATTGTGCCTCAAATTTATCAGAAATGCATCACCTTTCGGCAGAGACTGGAAACATTCCCAGCTAGGATAACTGCAGGGACTTCCTGAAATCTCTCTTTCAGGTGGTACAACGAACTTCAGTCCACGTTGACAACATTCTCGCCACAACTTACATAAATAAGATTTTTAAAAAAATATTTGTTATTGGGTTAGGAGAAGAGCTTTACCCTTACGTTTCTGGTTTCTTACCATTAACTTGCATCAACTCTAGCAACAACATTTCCTTAACATGTCTCGATGATGGGAAAAAAGGATCTCAGCTCAAAAGGTATGCCTACTGCTAATGTATCAAACTATTCAGTAGTTTCTGCCTGATCTCTAAAAGTTTCTTGCTGGAATCATCTGCCTCTTTGCCTAACTCCCAAATATAGATGTGAGATTTTAGTTTACCCCAAATTCATTTCAGTGTTTACAAGTTCAAGGTGTGGGCTTGCTGCCTCACAAGTTCTAATACTGAGAAACAACCAACCCGTAAACTGATCCGCCACCCGCCCTTGAACATCCGGAACAGTGTCTTTGTAAAAAAGTAGTTGGGGGTTATTATTTTTTCCAGTGGAATGGCATTAGACAAATGCATTATTGGATTAAGAAATTAATTTTAAATAGAATCCACTGCCTCCCATGGCATGTAGCATGTGGCTGCTAAAAATGCTTAAAGTCTATAATTAACAACTGACATCTCTTTATATAAGCAGAAAGCAATGTGTCAGGCGTTGTTTGACTTTTGTACACTGCTAGCCTCCAAGCCCATAAAATAAAACACAAATCGCTGAACATTAATGCACAGCGTAAAAGGTTATTTGTTTTGATGCACAGACAACACCAAGGCAGGCGGCCAGGATAAATCAACTTGCTGTTTGCAGAGTTGAGTTAATGCTGGTTTTGAAGACGCTGGCATTCGGTAGCATGAATCCAGCTGCTACAGCGTTACTTTACATCACTGTCTCATTTCCATTTATTCATACACTGCATATGTCAGAACAAATTTCATCCCATGCCTCTGAACCGAGTCCTCGCACTATACACTTGTTTGTCTGTTGTGTGTTTTCTGGCTTTCAGAAGGAATGGAATAAAGAGAAGCAGTCACTACATGAACATGTCAAACCCAGGCATGGAGGATTAATCAGTACTTTAGTTAACATTTTCTCCTGGTACCAAAGCGTCGTATTACTACAAATTCCTGTGCATATTGTAGTATATAGCTGTAGATTTATAGAGAAATATGATGCGGCATTTCTTTAACTGGAGAGTAACTGGGATTTTTACCGATTGGCGGTTTTTATTTCGCAAATAAAATGTCTCAGTGTAGCTCCATCTGCTCTGGGAAATGAACCCCAACTTGCCTGCAGCGACGCGACACAGGATGCCTCAGTGTCCAGCCCTCATCTCTCACACACCTTTCCAGCCCCCAGGGGATGGGACGGCTGGTCATTGCTTGAGCCGTCTGCGCCTGTTCAAATTTCCCTCGTTCACACTTCATTTTGGCAGTGATAGCTGGCCCTTTAGCTGCGACTGTGCATCAGGATTTGGCATAGGGGGCTGGGTGGGGGGGATTTGCATGCCCTACCCTACACATGAACCAGCTCAAGACTGAGTTCCCTGCTTTTCTCCCCCTGCCAGCTGTTATTGATTATACATTACATGGTTCATCAAAACACTTATTTCCATCTGCTTTGATGCACTCTCCTGGACATATTTGTGAGACGAATCGGTAGTGGGGACTTGTCACAGAGAGTCTGCTTGACTCCCAGAACCAATCCGAAGATTATAGGTACAGCTGGGCTTCATATTTAGCTGGGTAGATGGGGATCAATGGTTTATTAATGTATGACTGCCCATTTGCTCTCATCTTTCAAAAATCACTCAAGCCAAATCCTGCCATACCTACAAAGTCAGTGTACTTTATGTGGGCCACTTGAAGTGAATCCTTGTGTCTGTGTTCATTCATTCATTCATTCATTAATTCATTCATTCATATCAGCAATGATCTCAGGCCAGTAACTCTCAACTTTTTGTCATCCCTGAACTGATGTACCTTCCAGCTCTTATCGTTTAGTGTGGGGATGCAACATCAAGTGAGGGATTCTCCTTCCAGCTCCAGCAAGCTTGTTTCTCTGTACACTTTGATAGCATCATACATAATTTAATAGCACTGTAATGTCAATGATTTCATATGAAACCTTTTCGCTGGGTGGGAAAAGGGCTTTACATCTAGTCAGATGAACGTAAGCAGAAAAGGGGGGGGGGAGGACACCTCGTTCAAAGAGTTGAGTCTCAACACATTCTGTCTTGGGTACCGTCGATTTTGGAGGGGGGATGCAGAAGGAAAAAGAGAGAGCGACTCTCAGGGATTGTGCTTCCTGTTACTCCCTCCCACTATTTATGGCCAGAGAACGTTCAGGAACAGAGAGACATTAAAAGCCGTGGGCTCAGTATTCAATCGATCGCGGAACCACCTGTTCAGGAATAATGTCACCTCCCAGAGATGCCTGTAACTGCACTAATGTCCATTTCTTCTCCTCTTATCCCTCTTTTCCAAGCTAAAAAAATATTCTATACTTACCAATACTTGACAGACAGACAACATGCTGATTTGGGAGAAGAAAGTATGTAAGATATGCGATAATCCCTCTATAGCTGAACTGTTCGTGTGCAATAAAACAAGCATGCAAACAAACAAAGTGCAATTTTCAAATGTGTGTGACAAATGCATCACAAGTATTAAACAATATTATTCACCTGAAAATAAACTTGTATTTCAGATCATGTAAATGTATATCAACTGTCAAACTCATGCTAGGTTCAAGACACTGCATTGAGTGCGTTATGGCTTCACTGGTGTCATGGGCTATTTGGCAGGATTGTCGTCAAATAGGAAAATAAACACGGATGTTGAGGACCCCTGATTACGACATGCACGTGAGAGCTTATTGAGGTCAGCATAGCAGAACAGCACACGGGGCATTCGGCACGTTTACGTAACACAAACAAACTTTGAATAGCAAACAAACTCGGAAGAGATCCGTCGGAGACAAAAGGTGACTGGAATGATGGCTTTGGGATGGGTTTGAACTCTGTGGTTCAGGTTACTGTGGGCAAACCAAAAGTGAACCGACTGATATTCGAAAACTGCTGAGAGTGAAGAACAGGTGAGGAAAAAAACAAGCAAACAAAAAAAAGAAGCCAATCGATATTAATAAACACTGTCACCCGAATCTCCCTCCCCAGATAACTGGGGTGCCCCATTCCCAGACGAGATCATTAAATAGAAGGCAATATGTCCAAGGAAATCAACATTTTCAATTACTTTGCTTTCTCTTGCCCATTGATACAAAATGAAACCGCTCTGAACAGCAGGCTAATTATCCTCATGTTCTGGTCTGCTACTCACAGACTCACCTCACACGGGCTGCAAATAACTTATTGAATTCTGTAAAATGCTTATCAACCTATCAGCCAAGTCCTTCCATATCCCATGTATGTCTGTCAAGTAACAATTTTAAGTTTAAAATGTATGATAAAATATATGCATATACCTAAACAGAGAGGGAAAGGAGGACATACCAAAGTACATCTAACTGTGTTACTTTGAATATCCCATTGATCATCGATAATGAAAATGGATAGCAACAGAACACAGAAACCTCATTCACTGATAATAATGAGAAAAAAAATGATTTTTGTGAAAAACAGCTTTCAAAAGAAAAGCATATGTGGTTACTGAGCTAATATCACGAGCTGTCCTGCACTGTCCAGTGCATGCAGGTGTGTGACTCCGCAACGCTAAACCTCAACAGGAAATGATGCTTTATTTCTCATTTGTACGAGTACAGATACATTGGGATGCTTTTCTTTGCAAATGGCATCTGTTATTGTTAGTTATTGTTGCGTTTGTTAGAGTTTTATGGGAGTGATCGTCTTTTTGTTTCGTCTTTGTTTTCTGCAAGGTAACAATTTTTTTGGTTTCTCAAGTACATGTGTACAAAGAATTCCTCTTGGTGCAGGAGTCAATGTACTGTAGTGTCAAATAAAGTTTTTATTTTTATCTTTAGATGATAAGAAATAAAAAAGCAAAGTACAAGATATAATACATTATTATATATGTGTGTGTGTGTGTGTGTATATATATATATATATGTGTGTGTGTGTATAGACACACACACACACACACACACAGTACTGTGCAAAAGTCTTAGGCAGGCAAAGAAAATGATGTTTAAATTATCCTCGTGTTGGTGTAAAACTATATTATGCCTGTCAAAGTGTGTCAGCGTAGCCATTTCAGAACCTCTGCTAAAATTACCCCAGTATTTGCAGCGACCGTCCAGTGCAGCCGTGTATTTTTTGACTTGGCCACTAGCACACCTCATACAGCTAGTCAATCTGTCACTGACATTTTAAAGCAATTAAATGTATTAATTAATTGAACTGCTGGTGAAATTTAACAAAATCATGGAATGGCTGAGGTGCCCCTGAGGAGAGGTTTGGGAACTGAAGCAGTGTTCATCTAGCCGTCCAACAAGATATCAGTAACTTTTTATAAAATAGAAGAAATTAATACTGTATTGTTACTTTTTATTGTGCTACTCTTAATTTGCACATGATCTAATATTAAATTGTGTTTTTTGTTCTAAGCCAAAGTTACATTTGCTACCCAGATAAACAGCTTAAAACGTTTCATTGGACTACACAAGACTTTTGCACAGTACTGTAATTCTATAACATTTTGAAAATGTTTTGGTTTTGAAAAGACACTAACTTTAAATTTTCCTACTGTTTTTCAGTTCAAACCATATGCTAGAAAAATCCATGTGACCCAAACACACAATTTGATTGGCTTTTCAGTTTAGCTCTGAAATCGGAGGCAATTTCTGTTTCCCAATCATGTAACACGATCTGACTGGTTCCTCCAGTGTGAATCACGTGGCTGTGGAGCTCTGCACCTAGACTCTATTGGCAAATTCAGGGTTAGGGTTAGGGTTAGAGGGGAACCTGTGTGACTGCTGGGATGGACCCGTGCAGGTCTAAGCCTGGCAATCATGCTCCTGACGCTGTATATATTGTGCTCTTTTGCACTCTTCTGCGCTTTTTGGATTAAATTGCCACACTGCATTTAGTTCTCTGAGTACTTGTACATTGTGCAATTACAATAAAGTACAATCTAATCTGCCCGAGCCACACAGCGACGGAGTGCATTAGTGGGTATTAATGCGAGTTGGACGGCCTAAGTGTGAAATGACCTGGCCTAAATTTTTCGCAAGAAGATACACTTAATAATTCAAGTTGTTGGCGAGCGCCGTGGCCTTCCGTTATGTAATGTTAACAAGGCAATTGGTAAATCCTCCCTTGAAATAGGAAATGAAGAACCCTTTTCTTTTCTAAGATGAAGCAGAAGCGCGGTTTGTCCTGTGGCCCCCCCGCGATCCCATTGGCCAGGCCCCCCACAGCCTGCTGAGAGGGAGATTGCTTTGGCCCATCTCTGCTGGCTTTCAGACAACCACTCAGGTGCCAACGATGCTCTATCCACAGGGGACTTTTCCCTTCAGATCCATTATTCAGCAGTGCTCTCACATTCAAATGTGTCGGGAGGGGGGAGGGGGGAGGGGGGTGTCCCTGATGCTACATCAAGTGGATAATGCAGACTTTTGGGTCTGTTTACCCGCCGTATGACAATGGTGATTGTCATGCGGCCTTTCGAGGGCATTGTATAATCAGCATGGATGGACCCCCCCCCCTGCCCCCACCGGGGGAGACCCCGTGCCATCCTGGGTAACTCTTTTTTTTCTCAGATAATGTGATGGGAAAGTGGCTTGAGGAAGGGCTCATTATCATTCAACGTCATCTGGGGTATGAAGGAGTGCTATAGCTTCTGAAGGGTGTCGGCATAAGGGGTCGGGGTGTGGGGGTCATGCTGATTAAGTGATGGTGGGGGGGGGGGGGTGATATGAGTTGGCGTGGCGGGGGAAACGCTTCTCACATAACCGGGCCGGCGAGCGTCAGCAGGCGTGTAACAGAGCGACAGTGACAGATGCAGTTCCAGGGCCGAGCGAGGCTCTTCCCTTTCTGCACGTTTTTAAACAGTCAGTAATTATTTCGGGGGCAATTATACAAATTCATGTATTAAAATGTCTCTGTTTCTGTAGCGCTTCATAACTTAGAGGGAACTAATGGCGTGACGCTGAGAAATGATGCTGGCTTTGCAGTCCTTCGCACTCTGATTGGCTGCTTTTATTCGCCCAGGCTGCACATAGTTACAGATACAGTACAGACCTCGTGAACTTTTAACATGCTGGTTATGACATATAGCTTCTTGTCACGTGTCGCCATAAGGTTAGTCTCCGTAAACTGGGCGCAAATGAGGTGAAGAGACACATCTGAAATGGAGGGGGGGGCATATCTTCTGGCTCTCTTTTTTTTTTTGGTGGGCTATGACGCCCCCTCAGGTGACACCTGCGCTTATGCGTCATGCTGCTTCGCAAAATACAAAACAAATGAATAAAACACCGAAACAGAAATGAAGTCAGGGGTCATTTGAAAAAGCATAGTGTGCGCTGATAGGCTGTAAAGGGGCTAAAGACTGATTATGGAAGGTCTCTTTGGAGTTAATGACGTCCGTTTGAAGTGTCTAAAGCACCACACCTGCATGAGATCAAAGCCTCGACGGGGACTCCACGTCGTTAGTCAGCACTTTTTATCGGTGCCACTTAAAGCTTTCTGTCATTATAACCCGCAGTTTGTGTAGCTAATAAGGATAAGGACTTTTTTATCGAAAAGTGAGATTAACTTAGGATCCACAGCTAGAGCTGTATCATACGAAGCGCTAAACCGAGATCGTGAGTCAGCCGCTGCCTAAAGTGCAACGTTGACCTGACACAAGGAATTGCAGCATGGAAATACTTTTTCAAAAATGTTCATTGCCTGTGTAGCTTTGTGTTAATGGCTGGACAATTTTCAGTCCTAAATTGTTTGTTCAAAAATCTCTGGCATAGAATGGAGGGGGGGGGGAAAGAATAATGCACATAGGTTATATTCTTCTAAGAGTTTAATAGTGTTTTAAGACATTTAAAAAGGGCAGAGGTGCAGACTAATGAAATGCCTTTGTGTGTGTGTGTTCACTAGACGAGCGTTCAACAGTGACAGAAATGGGCCTCATAAAAAAACGAAGGCTGCATTTATGCTCAGTGTGTGTGTGTTCGTGTGTGTGTGTGGGGGGGGCATGAAATGTAGGCCAATGGATGATGTGTGAGGGTGCACTTTAAAGAACGATAGCAGAGTGCTTCTAAACAGGAGTTCTTTCATGGTGCCATTAGAGCAGACAGGGTCTGCACATTGGATGTAATTTCAGGCGGATTATTTGAGACTTCTCACACTTTGAACACCGACGCCTTTTTCATGTTTACCATTTAATAGTCCCTTTGATCTTGTTTTGGCCGTGATTAATATATAATTTGGCTTTATGCTGCCATTTGCAAACTGGGCGTCCCGTGACGGACCTCACCGGGATCCCAGGTTCTGCCTTTTGTGAATAAGCAGTCTGGACTCCAACCTCAATCTCCACATGCCTTGGGATTTGCTGATGTCGTTAAACTTGTTTAATCTCCAGGGCTGTGTAAAAATGTTATGCTGAAGGGAGGTCATTTAGAGTTTATTACAGGATTGTCTTTTAAGATAATAACGAGGTGGTCTTTTTATTGTCCATAAAACCAATAGAACTGAAGCAAGCAGCAGTGGTCTTGGTTCAGCCAATAACAGATAATTGTTATCCTTTCCTAACCCTTAACCCTGCTGTGACTAATACCACAACCAAACTTGCCTGTCGTACTTCTTACTGGCAGAGGCCTTCTGTCCTTGGCTAAGTGCAAATTCATTCTTAAATTACTCCTAACTGAGCGCCAACTGAAGAGAGTCTTTTCTATGCCATAACGTAAGGCTGCTTTTCCACTGCACCCAGTGCCATTCTTTTGGTACTTCAAAAAAGTACCAAAAGTACAGAACTTGTAGGTATTGGTTTTCCACTGGTGTAAAAACTGGCACCAGCACTGAATGACAACATAGGGCAAGGCATGGTATTTTGTACTGAATTTGAAAAGTGGCTATAGTATATTACAGGGCTTGACGATGTGCATAATAATACCAACATTGCATGATATACACATGCAGTTCTTGCATGGTAAGGTTGCAAGGACTGCAATAGTTAGATTGAGATCAGACCTTTTCATAATTTATATTATACAGACATTATAGCTTCAGTAAAAAAAGTAGCCAGCTGTAAAGTTTTAATGAATATTCCATTTCAAGATTATCTATTATATATTTTAAAATCAGTTTAAAGTTTACCTCCTCTGCTTTTGCATGCGCTCTGCATGCATTCTCTGAGACAATCATAATCATTTTCATTTGCTGTTTAAATAATTCCTAGACGTTTTGAGAGAAATTTAGGATGAATTCCTTTATAAATATCTCAGTATTTATTACTACAAAATCCCAATGTTTGAAAAATGTACAATATCATGCCATCCTATAGTATTAAACAAACATACTTTCTTTTATTTTGTGCCATGCCATCCTGATTGTCCATTCTGAGCAGATCATCATACGTTAATATGACTTTTAAAACTTTGTTTTTCATTATTTACTGAGTTTTTGTAACTGCGTTTAAGGTGCCATTTGTATTGTGCTTCAGAGACAGTTGATTGCATAACCAATTAACAAAGAAAGCATTTCAAGTCCTGCCCAAAGCACCCCAGTTGGTTTGGCACTGTTGGTATTGGAACTACGCCGGAAAAGTACCAAAAGTACTGTACCTAGTGCGGTGGAAAAGTGCCCTAAGTTCTTGGAGTGACCTGGAGATCCAGTCCATTTTTAGGGGTGTAAGTCTGTGTTTTGCTGAAACAATTCAGGATAACAACCAATTACACCAGGGTCCTGCGGCTCGGACATGGCTTAGACCCCCGAAACCCCTGGTGTATTTTTGCAGATTAGGAATTTTTCACAAAATGTCATTTAAGGTCAGTGGTATGTGGTTATATGAGGATTCCTGTAGATGCACCATGTAACGGCATGGCTGTGGACCTCCCTGCCCCCAGTGGCTCGACAGTCATTATAATAAACCTGCTGTTCATAGAAATCAGACACCACCCCCCTCCCGCCCCCGCCATGTCACTGAAACAATGTTTAGCGGAACAAGAACGGCCCACAGGCTTAAGCGCCAGGCAGGTGTCTGGCACACAGCCAGCCTCAGTGGCAGTGCAGACAGGTGATTGGCCAGCATATGAGGCGTGCTGTCTTTGGCATGGGGCGCTGAACCCATCTTTTACGCAGATTCATCTCTTTAATGCACATGGATGCCATGTCTGGTTGCTCCTTGGATACACTGTAGTTTTCGGTCCCTTTTGTCATTCCACAAAGCAGCCTCGTCTTTACCCCTGCAATGAATGTTTGGAAAGTTATTGATTTCACTTATTAAAAAATTCCCAGCTGGCCTCTGAACGGCACTCTTCTCACTTTGCAAACAAATGTTTCTGTTTTCAACTGAAAACTTCTTCTCAGATGGGTCAAAGATAATTAATCTGTTTGCCTAAAACATTTTGCTGAGTCAAAATTTTTGATGCATTGAAACGGAAAGGGGTGATGCATTGTGTTTACTAGCGGATCACAGATGCCAGTGGCAGACCTTTAGCTACCCATGTCTGTTGTTTATGGGTAGTATAATAATAGTTATAATTTATAATTGATACTTTATTTAGTTTATTTAGTAGTGTTGTGTGTGGGAGGCCTATGGCATTGTCTGTTGTGTCCATGCATTGGATGGGTTGTAATGGAAAATATATCGCTACATTAATGATCAATTTACCAATTAACATGGAACTTTAGCTTGGAACTCGTCTTGAGGGGTTACATGCACAGCTAAACCAGGAGCATACAATGGCATACAGAATACGAGTGCAGTGGTGTTATTACTGAGCTTAACGCAGTTACTCTTTAATCCACAGCAGTAAGCTTTCCTCCTACAGCGCTGTCAGTGTTTGGTAGAGGATGTGTACAGTGTGATTTACTGTCACACCATTCCTTAACCTTATCAACCTCCCAAACACAAGAGTGCAACTCTGGAATCTAGATCTTACCTACGTAATTGAAATATTCTTTTTGCATGTCAGAAGATATTAAACGTAGCAGCATGATTTTCATCAGGGACGGAGAGTAGATAATGTAGGCATTATGTTATAGCAACTTTCTCTTATAGGGTTGAAACAAGAGTGAAATGCTAGACCTGCCCCAACGTGATTTTTCACATCACATCATTACTTCCAGCGACTGCTGATCGCTTAGAAGACCCATTGAGCACGTCATTGTTTTCCTGTGCAGGATATAAAATTACCTCTAACATGATTGGCTGTTGCATGTATCTAAAGAGGCTGGCTGTCGGAGATCATGTAGAAGAGGGTGTAACTACAGCCGTTGATGCTTTTTGTGGCTCATTCAGCCATCAAGTGTGCGGCACAGTCTGAAACTGCCTGCACACCGTGCCAACCATAACCCAATCCCGACTGTCTCCTGGCATCCTGTCGGTCTGATTGGCTCGGCCGCGGGCTGTCTCGGGAAACGAGCGTAATTAAAGGGACCCAGCGAGCCTCCTGCCAGCGGCAGCGCCAGCCTTGGGGGCGGGGCTTATCACCCTCCAACAGTGCTCGCTGCTGCCACCGTTGGAAAATTAGCACACATAAAAAGAGGGAAATGAGAGGGTGTTATCGAAGACTCCGGCAGGGAGACGTCCTCCCCCACGGGAATTGTCGCCCATGTCACCCCAGTACTCAGACGGGATTCTGCTGTAAAGGGTGTTTACATAACCCTCAGCAAAACGTTCTTCTCTCTGTGTGATCAACCCCCACCTGCCCATTATGCTGTTTCACAGAGAAAATCTCATTGAGCTCCCTCTCTGAACAAAGTAACATTTCCATTTTGTGCTGGCCCTTGTCACTCGTTGACAGGAGTGTAAGATTATTCCAGGATCTGTGCAGATTTTCCCGTTTCCCGCATCACTAAGGAAGAGCATATACACAGCAGCAAAATTAAATATTGAATAAAACTGACTGATTAATAAATGCAACAAAAAAATTAAAAATGCATAAAGACGTCATGCCATACTGTGAAAGCATCTCAGTTCTTGCTTATTAGTCAGCTTCTATTGGCTGGTTCATTATTGGAAGGCATGTCAGTGTCCCAGCTGCTCATGTGGTTGGTTGGCGGGGCTGGGGACATGCGGTCAGACATGGCATCATCCCTCTCAGGGCCCAAGCATTCCCCCAGGGACAGTTGGAACTTCTACTCTGCTCTGGTTTACTTTCTGTAACTCTGCAATGTGATCGGCAGGTGAGCTTCCACTCAGTGCTTGACAGGACAACCGATTTCAGTGAGTAGGACACTGACCGTAGAATATCGCTTCAGGGGGCAGTGGTGGGGGGGGGTTGGATTATTTACTGTCTGCATTTCATGTTTTGTGATGCCGATTTCAAGGTGGATACGGTTCCTCTGGGGTGCACTGGGCTCACGCCGATCGGCAAATCTCGCACCCCGCTGTCAGGCTATTAGCGAGCGAAAAAAGGGAGCGCCATTTCAGAGAAGTTTAATAACTGTGAAATTAAATTTTGAGTTCAACATGCTCTCATAAATTAACGGTGTATCCTTTTTTCATTTAGCTGCTCTGCCCTGATGTTCAGTTAAAATCTGCTTCAGTTGCCCCTCCCTTTTAGAGGTTTAACTGTAAAAAAAAAAAAAAAAACAAAAAGTGCATTGCGACTCCCATATTGGATTGATGGAAGAAAGGAACTGAAGTCTACCTGCTGTTCATGTCATGTTTAACAGATAGATGTGAAAAGCTGCCCCTAGTGGTAAGACAGCCAATGACAGTGACTTTAAACGCTCAGTATATGTTACTGCTGTCAGGTAATTTGTGCGTACATACAATTTTTATATCGTTTACGTTTTTGTCTGCATTTATGACAGGTACGCTAAACGTGTAACATAATAAAGCTCGCGCGCTCTTGAGAATGTTCCGTTTGAGACACATGGGAAAAATAAAAGTGGTTTGTGGGAGTGCTGGTAAACGACAGTGGAGCACACGTGTTTATGAGCGTCGTAGGGATGACGAGTGCAGCCTGGGGAGACACGGGGGGCAGGGGTCTGGCTGGTAGTGGGGAGGGGGGTACAGCATCTTCTTCCTGGATCAGGTGGGGTGGTGAGCAAGTGGCAGTGGGACCGCAGATGCTGCCTCTTCCTGCAGCTGGTGTCTAGGACTCAGGCAGGTTGCAGCACAGTCTGTCTCCACCATTCGTGTTGATGCTCTGTATTGTGCGCCCCCCCCCCCCCCCCCGCCCCCGCCCCCCCCGCCCCCCCCCTCC
>JAABNY020000008.1:6748121-6768157 GCA_015164015.2 Brevimyrus niger | reverse complement strand
CCAGAACGGCTGGCCCCCCCCTTCGTGTTGGAGGCTTTTTTTTTGCCCCCCCCCCCCCCCAGCTTCAGCCCCACTTTCACATACAGACTGCTGGTTTTCAGTTCTCCCCTTCTCTGAATAGTAACACGAACGCATTGTAACATAATTTGTTAGCCCGAAAGCCTTAATGGAATGCATTATGATCATACTTAATTAAATAGCCAAATCATATTTGTATTCTGCTCAAATTACATTAAACTCAGAGTATTTGTGGCCTAATTAAATCAATTGTGCCTTGCCAAGTGGTGTTAAAAGCCCCAGAAACGCCCACTTTCTGTAAATGGCTCTGTTTGCCCGCTCCACTTTCCAGCTGCTGCCTCGGACAACAACATTTCCATAGATTTTTCCGCCAAGTTTTGAGTTTTTCATTGACTTTGAGGCGTGCAGCATGTCAGGTGGCGAGCATGGCTGCTTTTAACTGACAAACAATAGTGTCAGTTTGCACGGGGCCATTTGTGATGTAAATTGTATCATTCCACTACGGGCCAGATTTCTGATTGGATGACAACAGATAGCTGTATATTTCTACACCCCTGGGTCAGTTGTCATGTGATACTAATTGTTTTCATCATGTTTCATTTGTGCTGGCCAATTGGTGCCCTCAAGAAACATTCTGTTCCCAGCCCTTATTCTGCCGTTATACTGAGATAGCTTGCATTAGTTTGGGTGCCGTGCCCCTGTTTAGCACCCAGGATAGTTACACTGACTCAACAAATTCTGAAGCCTAGCATTAAGCTTTATGGAACCAGGGTTATTAACTTTGCCTTTCTCTCCAGCTATTTGTCATGGTGACATCATCTTCTGTAAAGAAGCATCTAATCCATGTTAATTTTTGTGGGTTAATTTTTTTGCAGGGATATTTATGGTATGTTTCTCCATAATCATTATTCTTTTATTACTCATGGGCCTCGTTGGGCAGCTAAAGAAATGTGCCTGAACAATAGCCATTAATGAAGCTTAAGTGAAGGTCCTGCAAGGAATAGAGTTCGAGGGGCTCTCGGCTTGGAGAGACACTGTGGAAACAGGGCTTGGGTGAGAGGCTTGAGGTTGGTTGGGTCCTGACACATCGGGAAACAACCAATTTTTGCTGATGTCACCAAAATTTTGATCCTCATTACATGAGGCCTCTCAGGCGATGTGTCCGTTTGGAGGTTGTCACTGATAATGACTCCTCTGTCTTTCCGCATTCCCTGCAGGAGGAAGCCTGCAGGCAGGGAATTTCTCACAGCTTGACGAGTCTACATGTGATTAGAGACAACAGGTCCAGCCAGTGCTGGACAGGCGGAGTTTCCAGGAAGAGCATCATCTGCATTGTTGGGGATACATTGAATCACGGCTGCATGTACCCAGTGGCCGATAAAATCCAGGAGATGGGGTTGGTGGCTAGAAACAAAGCAAAAAATGACATCACAAATGCCGGTGTTCCTGAGATGCATCTCATAACTTCTACGAGCAGAAGAAAGGTAGAAGAAACAATATCCATTGTCTTTTCAAAGCCTGGTCAGCTATGGCATGCATAACCCTGCAGATCCTCTGATGGCCAGCCTAGATTTGCATTTGTGCTTAATTTTTCTGTCCCAGTTTCTACATCTGGAGAAGCAAAAACCAAAAGAGCTTGGGATGATGGGTGCTTCAGTTGATGTACTCCTGAATCTAATTGAGAGTCATTGAGCAATAACAGAACAGTAAACATGGTCAGTAACTGATGGAAGCACACGAGAATCAAATGAACCAAATGAAACAAAGAGACTGACGGATACTCCTGGGGTCTGCCCCCCCCCCCCCACCCCGCCCTGTTCAGTGGGTTCGTTAATATCATTTTCCAAAGTAAATATGCAGATGATTCATGCGGCCCTCTTCAGCAGCCAGATCTCAGCTTCTTGGCTCAGCCGTGACCCGGTTACTCGCCCTGCGAAGGGATGTGGCATGGCGCTCCATTTGGTCAATTCCCACGTCAATATATCAGCCTGTACATTCTGAGAGTGATAGCCTGTGCTGCAGGCCTTAAATTTATTTTCATAACCTTAGGATAAACATTGGATGACTGTGCACTGAAAGGGCGATTTATCGTGCAGCTCCCAGCAGCAGCCAGGCTGTGTTTCCGTTACGTTCTTTTTTTTCTCTCCTTTTGGCGTGATTCAGTGCAGCCCGACGCACGCGTGTATAAATATGTCGCTCTGTAAAGAACTCTGGTCTGAGAGGTTAAACATTGAACACAGCGATCGAACGTTCGTTCGACATTTATGTTGCTAGATAAAAAAGTAAGATAGATGAATGTCTAGCTTCTTTATATATCTAGTCTTGCAGTCAAAGGAATCAAGATGATCTTTGAACATCTGGCCTTGGCTGCTGAGATTCTTTTGCTTAAAAAAGATGTGAGATGTGTGTGTGTGTGTGTGTGTGGGGGGGGGGGGTCATGATTGTATTACATTGTCCTCACAATATGGAAAAAAACTGTTATTTTGATGTTTTTCAGTCACTTATAAAACTCAATTTTATAAGAATCTGTGACTTCAATCAAAAAACTAAAAATGTGAAAAGTCTTGTATTTTGTTTGGTTACTTATTGCTGAGATTAGGGCTGGGTAGGAGTTAATGTGGTCATGCTGGGAGTAGGGTTTTTACCGTAGAAATGATTAAAGAGTCTCCACAAAGATATTAATACATGGACTGTTTGTGCGTGTGTGTGTGTGTGTGTGCGGCTGCGGTAATCACTTATTCATCTACCAAATGGCTATGAGCCAAATAATTCAAAATAATTCATATCACTGTTTCTTACCTGGGATGCCTTTGGTTAAGTTATAAAGCTCAATACACTACTGAACCAAGTTACTTGCAATCCTTTTCAAGTTGGCTCTTTCAGAGCTTTCCATCTACAGCCAATTAAAATCAGTTTTATTTTTGATTAAACTTCAAACTTAAATGTTTTTTTTTCCCTGTAGGACGTTAATGCCTAATGAGATAACATTTATTCACATCGGACATTGAAAAATGAAGCCTGGTAGTTAAAAGTATAATTTCTTTGTTTTTAATGCTATCAGACGGTTTGCCAGCTTTGGTGCAACTTTGATGTGGTTTCATTGTTCCTGTGAGAATCAAATACAGCTTTTGTTTTAAAAACTGAAATATAAAGATGATATGCCTTTTGTACTGCTTTCCTGAGCTTTTATTACAGAATTTCAGAATCTTTTAGGGTTCAATATATACATTTTCAATTTAAACAAAGAAATGTATTCATACTATATGTTAGGGATTAGCATCAGTGTCTTACTGGTGTGTGCCATCAACCTTTGCCTCGTACACAAAGGCCAGGGGATTGCACGGGGCCACACGTCACCACATGATCTTCAATCCGCTGCAATTCGCCGACCGACACGCCAGGGCTTCTTTCAGCAAGCAAGTTCCCCTAGTGGGCCAAATGTTTCACAAGCAAGCAACAATTAAATGCTAAATTCATGACAAATAAGTGACAAAGGCATTTATTCTGAAACTTTTAATGATGGAAAAAATTAACTCTCATCTTTCAGTATTTTGTAAACTAATTGTTAGTATATGACACTATTTAAATTAGCATACAACAAATGTAAAACTCAAGTCACCTTTCTGATGAGAATAATGTAGCTAGGTTTAGGGTTATGCTTGGGGTTATGGTTAATCCTCACCATTTCTGATGAGAATAATGGCTCCCCAGCCTTCCATTAAACCAGTTTCTATGTTCTGTCCTTACTGGGAATCCGTATGGAAAGTAGAAAGGTCAGGGTGTGCTACCGGTTACGGCAGTGCTGTGCTCTGAAAACACAAGCTGAATTTATATAGATATGTATTTTCTAATCAGTGCCGTGTAAACATCTCTGCATAATTGATGTTTATTTATTTTAGAGTCCATAATGGAGGGGCAGAGTCGACCTCTGTGTTTTTATGGGGAGGGGCTTGTGGACTGTAGATGTGCTGTAGGCCTGGAGCCTTGGTGAGTTTCTCATCTCTGCACGCATTGTGCACGTATGGGAAGGGCACATATTTGGGTGACATGCCCTCATGAGCCACCAGGGGGGTTTTGGGACGCCATTCTCAGATGAAATCACTCTTGCTTCGGCTGCGCTTTCTCTATCTTTACAAACTTGTAAACTGTCTCTCAGAATTATGCCCAACTCCTTGGTCTCTTCCTGCCAAATGTCACATATTCACTCTCATACTTCTCAGTTCCTTATTGAGAGTAATGGGTGCCTAGAGGTTGATGCCACACTTAGAGTCATGGCTCTTGTTTACCATAGTGAAGACAGATGATGCTCAAAGCAGTCTGAGAGGGGATTAGGTTGGGACTTTCTCATGGCAAACACACATGTGAAGTGGGGACAGGGTAATCTATTTCATAACAAGGCCTATCTGACATGGAAACAAGATGCAGACTCTCATGAAAAACACAAGAGCATGTAAGAAATAACCTGCACATGACAGTTACAGGAGGCAAGCTGGGGTAATGTCACCTGACAGTTGCCCAATAGGAGGCGCAAATGAGGCTGATGGGGGAGACAGAGCCGGTGGGTTCCCTAACGCACCAGCTTTTGTCTTCATGGGTGTATGATGAAGCGAAGTTACCAGGAGGTCATGCTGATAGGTGTCCTGTACAGTCGCCCCAGTGGTCCTTAGTTTGCGCTGACAGCCAAACCGGTGTTGTGTAAAATGGGTAGTTTACACCAGTGTCCTAATGGCACCTGTTGGTCACCTTTGCTTGTCATTCCACCTCTTGCCCTGACCACTTGCATGCATGGAAGCCTTGATGTGGCCTGTGCCTTTAAACATGCCGTGGCCACAACAAAGGAGCGCCAGAGGTCTGGCTAGTAACGATGACAAGCGGCAGGTATCCGCGGAAAACGCTGCCCTATCCCCCCCCCCCCCCACTGCCCCAGCCTCCTCCCATAGATGCTTGTCTCTGTCACATGCGGTGCGAATGGGATGGTTTGATCGATAATCTTTCTTATGGGGGTCGGAGTTTGCAGGAAGCACTTTCTCCGTCATCACTCCAGACCCTCCAGAGATGAGAGCTGCAGTGTCCTAGAGGTAGGCAAGTGTGGTAAATATAGTTCTCTCGGGACTTCCTGGCGGGCCATCTGCCTCCTGTCTCACTGGTAGGTTCGCCGTTTTTACCCCCCATTCTTCCGGCCTGTTGGCGTCGCTCTCCGTAGTCAATGGCCAGATTGTTTCACTAATGGGCCTCATAAAAACATGTTTGGGCTTTCCCAGCCTACCTCACTGAGTCTTGCAGCTGGCTTTTACTGTCTGTCAGAAACTACTCTGTAGGGAGTAAAAAAAATCTGCGGGGCTGAGAGAGCTGGACACGTTATTTTCTTTTACACTACAGTGGTTATTTTATGTACCTAGCATTCCAGAAAGTGATGTTTCACAATATGGACTGGTTTTATTGGTTAGGGTTACAATGGCTTAGCTGTGGCAGTCACTGACTCGTACTATTGCTTTCTATTGTTTGACTCCCCTAGGAAAATCGTATGAGAAGTCTCATATTCATACCGCTTTAAATGACCAGACCAGGCCCCAAAGGACTCTTGTTTTTCTTTTGCCTTTTTTTAACCACAGGGCTGTTCCCGAGTATGCTTTTCATTTTCCTGGTCCTGCTTGAGCCATGCTCCGCATCCTGTGCCTTCCTTTCATCCCCCCCCCCTGCCCTTCCCCGGAAAAAGCAGAAAACGCCACACTCCTCGTGAAGTGACGGCTACGTGTTTATTTGAACTGGGTGAGAACTTCCTGCGCGGGCACTGGGCATATAAAGGGGGCCTCTGTTCAGAAAGGCCTGCAGCAGGAGGTGGGACATCCCTATGGTGCCACAGGTATGAGGTGCGGGTCAAACTGAGCCAGTTCCTCAGTGGTACCAGATCCTTTTGAAGGGGAATTCCGAGGCCCGGGGTTTTGTTTGTGGTCCAGGAAGTCTCCATCTGCCTTGGCAAGAAACATGTTCTCTTGGCATAAGCTTGATATATAGAAAATATATTTCTGATATGTGTAATCAGTAAAGTTTTCTTAAGAGCTAAAGGCCTCCAAACAATGATCTGGCAGGGATGTTACTCTGGTGAGGCCAATGTTTTTATCCTGCCGAGGAAACGAAAGAAGATTTAGAGGTTAGCTCTGAGTCGTGTCTTCAGGCATGGTCAATTTGGCTGAACAGCCACAAGGTGAATGACTCCACCCGCAGTTGTTAGAAGTTCAAGTTGATTCTGCTCGCACTTTCTCTCAGCCTGTGTTCTGATGTGACTCGATAGCCATGAAATGGTTTCTGTGCCTCTCTGGACATCACACGTACACTGTGGTAAATGTCCGCCGAGTACCTTTCGGGAAGTGTGTGGGGCCTCAAGAGGCTTTGAACTGGCCTTTCTGGAGAAGAAACTTGGGGCTGTAGATTGAGATCTGTTCCTACACCTCCTGTGAGTTTTTTTAAGGGAACAAAGTCAAGACATTTTACTGCCAGTGGAAATTCCAGCCGATAAGGGGCTGTTAAATGCACAAACTACCCACTGCCTCCACGTACACCGTCCTATGATGCATACCCTGTGACTTGGCTCACTGCGTCCACATTGGGGACAGAATTTTTCCCTTGAGTGACCCTGAATATGCTGGGGGGAGGGTTCAGAGGTCAACTTAGTCTTTAACTTGACATCAGGACAGCTCCCATATGTCAAGAGAGGGAGGTGGGGATGCTGAGAGTCCCAGAATGTAAAGAGGATAGAAGCAGACTAAAGATCACAAACAAAAACAGAAGTGCTTTTTTCAATGCTGTATAGTTAGCGATGCTGTGTTCCCGGCACGGATAATTTCACATCTTATCGTTTCCCTCCCTTTCCGCGTGTCAGCCCGACAGCTTCCGCGCTTTGAGAAGTCTTCTGTTCCGTTAGCGAATTCTGCCCCAGCGGCCGTCGCTGCAGCGGCACGGCGCTCCTCCTTCTCTGAAGTGTCAGTCTTTCAACTTTTACTTCTTTCTTTTATTCCCTTTTATTCCGGTATTCTTTCCCAGACTCTGCATCCCTCTGAATATTTTAGAGAGTCTAAAGTCGCCGAGCGGTCAGCTCCCGGGGAATTTCCACGACATCTGTTTTCGAATCGTCAAATAAAATAAAAACAGGACAAGTTGGCGAGACTGTGATAAAGCGCCGCTGGTATTTAGAGAATGGCGGCGATAACAGGCGGCGTTGAACGCGGAGATAAACGGCGATCGCCGGCAAGCGACCGCGGCTCCGGAGGTACCGCGACACATGTACTGCGACACTTTAATTTTTTTTAAAACAAGTAGATAGACTTATTATGCTAAACAAATAATGCAGGCTATGTGTCTAAAGGGACCGGGTAGTTTTTAAATACACCCTTTTCCTAAACGCTTATAAATGACCTAATCGGCTGCTTTCCTCAGGCTATAGGAGCTCTGTAACTAAACCTGTTCTCTACACATTAATTAAACAAAATAAACAGTCGGAGGGCTGAGAAATTTGACGTCTTCCCCGAGAGGAAACCTCGTCGCCAGGCTTATTAATCCTCCGCTGGTGGGACGGTGCCCGTCACCTTCCCGCTGACCGGAACGCGGGTCTGACGTCGCCCGTTTGCCTGTAGGCGCGAAGACGGAAAACTTGCAGATTTTGCTAAGGTGTTTGTTATCGATTTCATAATGGGAATATAAATATATCATTAAATACATTTAAGGGGTGTTAGGTTTTATTCTTGGTAACTATAAAGTCTCTGTTTTTGATAGATTTATGTTTTCTGTATTAACGCGTTCTATGTTCATCAGGTACCCTATGGTCTCCTTTATTATAACGAACTAACTGAATTTCCTGTGAGGTCCTCGAGAATCCAGGGCCGACCTGACAGGGTGTCCAAACAAAGACAATGCGTTTCCTAATCCCGTTTATAAAAGAACGAAAGCCCGCCAACACGACATGTAATTGGGACAGATGAGAGTACTGTTTTTCTGGACGCTTGCTCTCCATAGAAAACGATTTAATTACTGTCATTTTTGGCGTTGCGAGTTTAGGTTTTTATTTTCATTGTAGTGTACAAATGGTCTCTGATTGCTCCTGCTGGAGATAATAGTCTGTACTTTATGAATAATTGCTGGTAATTAAAAATCCTTAAATTTTCACTGCATTGCATGGAGAGATACCGTGCAGCTAGAGGGATAGTAATCAATTTAGCAGCAAATTTAATTGCTCTGGCTGACATTGCTTGCGTTCCTTGGGATTCTTCTTTTTTATTATTAAAGAGCACTTTGAATAAATTAAAATTAAATTTTAAGCCCCCCCCTTTCCCTCTTTAATACAGCAGGAACTATCTACTTTTCTCAATATTTAACCCTGATGAGGATATTCTGCAGTTTGTTTACTCAACAGAGGCCTACGATTTCCACGTGTAACAAATCCTTTCATGGCAGAATAAGGAGCCTTGATCATTTATGTTGTGGGAGGGAGGGATGTGGAGGGGTAGGGGGGCATGGCTTCCTCCAGAGGGAGAGTCAGCTGAATGAGTTTATTTTAACAGATGACCTCACTCTCAATACTAAAAATTAAGGGAGTAATGTACATTTTCCCCGGGGGCAGCATGGTGACGTGGTGGTTAGCACCTTTGCACGTTTCCCCCGTGCCGTTGTGCGTTCACTAAGGTGATTTAGAATTGTCCATAGGTGTGAATGATGTGTATTTGGACGATGGTGGTGCAGGAGGTAGCGCTACTATTTGGCAACTGGAGGGTTGCAGGTTCGAGCCCCTGGTCCTTCTGACCCAATCGAAGTGTCCTTGAGCAAGACACTGAACCCTAAATTGGTCAAAAGCACTATATAAATGCAGTCCATTTACCATTTGTGCCCTGTGATGGGTTGACGCCTCATCCTGGGTTATCACCGGCTTTAGCTTCTGATATAGGCTCCATGCCCCCCACCTCCCACTGACCCTGGGTGGGATAGGCAGGTTTAAACATGCATGATGAACGTTTTCACTAGTTTTTGTGTCTGGGTTGTTATGTTGAGAGGGAAATAAATATATGGAATAGATCCTTACCTCCACAGAGGCTTAGAAACGTTGTAATAAATGTGGTAATTGTCTTGCTCGGTGCTTCTCACCGTGTTGCTAACTCCGGAATATTGCACTCAGTAATCAGTGAAGATGTTTATTGCTCTCTTCAGTGGGAGCTTTATTTTAATGCTCAGGCTTTTGTTTGTGCAAATGCTGAGTGTCTGCAGTGCTGCTATTCTTCTGTTGTTCATTGCTTTTGTGCTTATTGTCTTGTGTTTATTGGAAATGTAGTCTGAAGTAAATGCGAACAAGAACTTTTTAAAGATATCTTGCTTAACTGCAGGGCTAAATTAAACTAAAACAAACACACTATTGTAGCTGATGAATTTCTACATGCGTATCCAGTATCCATTTATCCAATCAGAGTAGCTGTGGCTCGGGGCTTGCCTCAGTTTGGGCGTATCCGGGATCGAAAGGCACTATGTATCTGCATGACAGAAACTCGAGGTGGACATGTTGATGTCTTTCATGACCTTTTCTTCTCTGCATAGCTATATATAAAGCTTTTTTTTGGCATGTCATGATTTTGAACATTCCAATGTTTAATCTGCTTACGTCTTGCCAGTATCTCTGACATTTTCTTTATTGCTTCTCATAAACGCCAGGAATAAATAGCAGATGGAGAAGTCAAAGATTGTAAAAGTATTGTCCAGTTTCTGTACACTAATCGAATAAACACAGCATGCAGCTTAATAAAGAGGAAGCAGTGCTTTGTCCCGTCTGGCTCTTTTGTCATTTTCAGGGATGGTTTGAACAGCCCTGCAGCCTCTTTCCCCAGCCAGCTCTGTTTAAAAGTTCACTGAATCCTGATCATTTTCATTTAATATCAACACCTTAATATTTATGAACAGCATTAAACCAAATTGCAGGAAACAAAGGAGTTATTTAAATCATTATTCGTCAGTTCATTGTTTCTAACATCTGAACGATTGTGTGGCAGTGTGACTGATTTAAGCCCAAGCTGAGTACTAGTTTGAGGTATTTTGGGAAGCACACTACATTTTGTAGTTAGTAACGCAAGCTCTGTTTCTGGTTACTATTGATTTGAGAATTGGTAAAGAATGGGTATAGACCAAGTTTACCGATAAAACAATGGGACATTTATTGAAACTTCATGTTAGCCAGGTGGTCCCTGAGACCAAGAATGAGCCCTTTTCCTTAAATTTAGTGCTGCCTTTGCTGATTTATGTGTGATGCTCTCTGGCCCCAACACCCCCTTTCAATTGAAAGAGATAAGCGCTGTAGAAAATTACGTTACGTGTGTGACAGCTGCTGCCGCCTCAGTCTGCACGTGTCAGTTCCTTGGTATCTGAACGTGAGACTGTCCGAAACATAATTCCCCACACCCTGCAAATCCCACAAATCTGACAGAGGCTGTTCCTGAGCGAGTCTATCACACGTACAGTATATTGACAGGGGATTATTTTTCCTGGCTGTTTAACGTCTGTCTCCCGGTTAAATGGTTCATCCTTCTTCACCTCATGGAGCACATTCATCTAAATCTGACAGGTTTGTTTCGCCCGTTCGGTCTGACTGCCTAATGAGCCCATTCCTTCAAAAAATCTGCACGGTCCAGCACAGTTTGATCAAATCTGTCTGATTTATTAGTTTATGTTTTCAGGTTTATGATATAAACCTGAAAACATAAACATATTTGAAAGACAAATGTCTAGACAGAGGAAAATGGAGATATGCTCCTCATATTTAAATTTACAAAGAAGTCCTATCCGATCGAGCAAGTACAAATCAATGCAGTAGGTGTTGCCAGCGAAATGAGGTGGTAAGGTTCCGTCTCCAGCTTAGGTGCGAACATCTGGTGGTATGCTGGCCTGTTTCACCTTAGCCCTACTGCTCCTCTGCAAGCAAACTGTCTTGTGGGCAGCAAGGACCTAGAAGCCAAATCGAAGGAAAACCAGACATAAAGAGGAGTGGAGCCAACAAGCTCTGCCCATTACTGAGTACATGAGCTCTGTGATTGGCTGACTCTGACCACACCCAGTTCCAGGGGGGTTTCTAGCTCTTGAAAAAAATCAGGGGCTAAGTTGTTACCTGGGGCATGACTTTTTTTTTCTTTTGAAGGAAGGCTGGCATCGGAGTAAAATAATCGGAGAAAGGTATAAAGTATTTGGGGCTATGGCCCCAAGTGATCAGACCTAATGACACCCATGTCCGTTTCTAATTTAGGCTGACATCAATCAGCTGCTGTAACTACTTTTCTGTTTAAAATAATTAAACTCCTGTAAAGGGACTAAATGGATGGATTGTTCCTAATTACGGTCTATGAGCTATTATGGTAAACATACCTAGAGAGAGACTGCAGTGTGAGATGAGGGACACGAGAGTTGTGACTGGCGTGGTGTTTACTGGCCTGAGGCCCTGATTCTCCCATCACATGACTTGTCTAACAACATTTTCATTAGGTGTCATTTCAGAAAGACCACTTCATAAAATTAACGGAGCGTGATTATGATTATTACTCGTTCAAGACAAATTAGGGATCACATAAGCTTGAGGAATGGATACCCCCTACAATTACCTGCCCTGCGTCATTGTACCAAGTCTGAACTTGAGCAGTAAAAGCCTGGATCAGCCTTTGTTTTCCCAGTGCGCACTGTCCTCTGAGGACACACGCGTTGCTTTGTTGAAACATAAATGGTAGTTTTGGCTGGAGATGGGCGATCCACGTTTTTTCAGTTCCGATCCAATTCCGATACACAACTGCCAATACCGATGCAGATTCCGATACAAGAGCTCTTTTTACTTCGTTATACTTTAGGCTATATATTATCTTTTTAAGCTAGTAAATACAGATGGAAAAAATGTATGAAAAAATAATTAGGCTACTACAAACATACATAACGGACTGTTCCACCTCGTTTGTTTTAAGCATTTTTGAGGCATTTACAGTTCAATATGAATATATTCAAAGCAAATATACACAAGTGGCGAATGCTTAAAATTTTAGGTTTTTCTCCCATTGGCGTCAGCGCAGTTACACTTTTGTTGCTATGGCAGCCCCTCTTGTATCACAAGCTGCAACGAGTTCGCAAAATAGTCCAGTTAAGTTAGCGACTCCCAAATCATCCATTGCTTTGTTTTGTCTTGCAGTTGCGTGCGCTATTCACACCTCAAAACTTTGTTTTACATAGATTGCAAAACGCTGTGCTTCTGGTTTCTGTTAAAAACATAAAATACTCCCAGATCGTCACGTTTTATCTTACGCTCCTCGTACTGCGAAGGGAATGCGCATGACATCACAGCATGCGGAAGTCACTGTACTCACATCCACTCAGTAGTTAAAAAGACTGAGGGGCAGCGATTGTCTTTGATTTGAATGCCGCAAAAAAAGGAGAAACAAAAACAAAACAAAACCCATGTAAAATGTGAAAGAGCTGTCCTGCAATTTTTTTTTTTTGCCGAAAACTAAATAAGTAAGTATATCACGTGGATTGGTCACGCATGGCCGATACCCGATCCGTCAAATACTCTAGGTCTGGATCAGCATCTCTAGTTTTGGCTGGATGTTATTTCTCCATCCAGAACCTTTTATAGCTGCTAAGGTTATAGGGTCAATGGTCATATGTGTCATTATGTTCTTTTAGGGAAAACCGGAAATAGATGTCTGGGCTATGTTTAGATCGTATCTTGACATCCAGATATCTGCTGCTCTCATTTTCTGCATATCACTAATCTTACTTTATACACTGCTGCCTTTACCAAAACCATGAGCTTGCTAGCTAAAGGACCTTTGAACAACTAGAATATCATAATGATATGAGAACAACAGGCCTCTTGTCATTCAAGCTGTGTAGCATCCTGTCATCCTCTTTGAATCTGCAGCAACTGGTCATTTTCTGTGTTTATACTTTTGTGGAAGTAAATGGCAGTAGTGATGTATGTCTGAAACTGAGGGACGTTTGCGCCGACCCCCCTCAGTGTGAAGCTGGGCTTTGTCCTGTCCTCTTCACGGCGAGCTGCTGGGTCCTATGCCTTGCTCTTGTGAAGGTGCTTTGAAAGGGCCACAGGTCTGACACTTGTGCCACGGGCTTCAGTCTCTTTGTGAAATGTTTTACTTGGAGGTGTCTGAGATCTCCCTAAAAAATACTGTTGTTCCGTCTCTCTATACGTCACTTATGCTAAGATAAAAAAGACAGGATTCTCCATGGTCAGAGAACACTGGGATAGGGTGGTCTATGTATCCTAGTGAATACTTACTAGATGAGTCTGCAGTGTGTTTTAATAGTATTAAGGAATGTAATTCTAAAAGTCCATTTGATGCATTAGTATTTTTGCCTTTAGTGTTCATCAGTTCATCCATTGAAAAGACTTAATGTTACAGAGTGGAATTTCCCATTCAATATGAGTCACACATGGAAAGGAAATCCTACATTTCTGTCTTCTTACACTTTAAAAACCCCACATGTATCTGTGATGTATTGGCATCCTGTCCAAAGACTCCCCAATCTTGTTCCCATAGGTCCTGGGATAGGGTCCATGCTCACCACAACACTGTACTGGATAAGCAATACGGAAATTTGATGGATGGATGGATAGATTGTATCTAGGCATTATAATTAGGTGAGTTGTTAAAGGCTGTTATATTAATTGCATCTAGATGCTTGATAAAGAAAACATTGTTCATACAGAATGCAACAATATAAATGCTACTGGCAATTAAATGTGAACAGAAATTTAAATTGAAAGCAATGAGACATAATTTACAAATCTCAAGGTATGTGTAATTAGTAAACCAATTTGTTGTGCTTGGAACATAAATAATATTTTAGCATTAGAATTAGACCCATAGAATTAGAATTACAATGACTGTTTTTGAGAGGCTGGAAGTGAGTGTAGGCACACTTCTGTAAGAGTGAGATATTGTCAGGATTTCTTAATAATAATCTAATTTTACAGGGCTTTTATTGAAGGATGGCATGTTTTAACTTCAGCTCCATCTTATGCAGCCACCTTTTTTGGCTCAAAAATGACTGCAGAGTTTAAGTGTATCTTAAAATCTGAGATATAGCTATTGAAATGCTCATTTGAGTGTAGCTAGGAGATAAAAATTGTAATAATAAGCTGTAATAATGTAGGATATCTCCCTGCTACTATTAGATAATGAGTAACCACTAAAACATAATTGCCATTCCTGCTCTTTAGTCCATCTTCAGCGGTGCATGCAGAGTGACCCATACAGAGACCACAAGCCATTTTTGCCCCATGTTGCCCATCTCCTCATGCAGTCTACAGGAAGCAGGCTGCCATCTTTGTTACTGCTCGGATTCTGCCCACCATGTCACTGAGCCTATTTGCTCCCCAGACTCTGGAGCGGGCGACGCCCTTCACATCTCGTCATTCCATCGTGACCTTCGCATGTCTCGTGTTATTCTCTCGCATTCCGTATCAAGTATAGTATTAATGGGGTGCTCTGTCAGTAGATGAAGCCTTCATAAATGCACGCTGCTTTTCCAGCGTGGTGTGTTCAGCCTGTTTAATATTTTACGATGCGTCTGAGTGAAGCTTTCATGCCCTGCAGACACTAGCTGCTGGGAGAGGCCCAGCCAGGGCCTGGAAAGAGGCTAGTGTGAAGAAGGCATGAAGAATCTCCAAGCACACTGTTACTCTGCGGATAGCCTGTGTCTCTGTGGGACCTCATTTACTGTATATTGAAAGTGCATTAAGATTCAAGAAGTAAGAATTTCGATTTTTAAAAAACATTTCTAACATTGTTTGTCCCACTTTTTTTTCCCATTAATATACACGTCTTATATACTGATCTGTTTTAGTGATGCACTTTGCTGCAATTTCTTGCAAAACTGAATTAAAAGTTACTTTTGGCATTCAGATTTTTCCCCGCACATACATGTGTTTGTAACTTGAACTGGCTTGTCCTGGCTGTTTTAAAATTGGAATTGCACCCATCCAGCCGTCTGTCAAAAAACATTAATTGAAGTGGTTATTGACTGGAATGTATGAAATCAGAGAGGATTAGGCGCTCGATGCATTTGCGGAATGTAGGGAAGTCAGCTGCCTTTCCTATGAGTGCCTAAATCTTTGAGGTGACCTCTCTTTGTTCATCTGTGTAGGCGAGGGCCTTCGTAGAGCTGTGTAAATAAACGGCATAGCTACGTTAAGCTGCTTAACGGCATCTCACCCTCAGCGCTGTGCGTACCGGATTTACGTAACTCTTAATTTGTGCAAGTGTTACATTTGTACATGGATTATAACACCCAGTAAGCACTGGAATTCCCCCTGGGGGCTCCGATTCGCTCCGATTTATTTTTGCCGTTTTATCTTCTGTGATTTCAACAACTGTGATAAGACATGCCGTGTAAAAGGGGAAAAAAGGCCAGACTTTAAAGAACAGAGAGAATCTGTGAGAAGTGGCTTTACGCTTCAAGCTGCTAGTAATATGGAATAAACAAACACTGTAAATCGATAAATGTAGATAAACATGTCATCTTGCTGTATGACAAAGCAATTGGCCCTTTGGGGTGCACTGTGACTTTGTAAACAATTGCACTGCGGTTATAATTAAGACACAATTATGTGTCGTCATAATTGCATCACAGAAAAACTACATTTTGAGCAAGTTTTTTTTGGGTATTTTAATTATTCAAAAACTTGTGGCTGCCGAACAGCGAGGGCCTGAGGGCTTGAACAGAGAGACAGATGTGGCTCAGGGATTTGACTGGTTCATACTGGAACCGTGAGCTCTGGAAGGGGGTGTTGGCTGGGCAGGGAAGCAGGTGGCCACTGAGCTCCAGATGGAGATGCAGTGGGGAGATGCAGTGGAGAGGAGCTGAGCGGTAAACAGATGCCAGGAGCCGCTGTGCCGGATGGCACTGCGCCAAGGTGGCGGTGGGGCCTCATCCCTTTGAACGTGAAGGTCAGCGGTGGATTAGCGTCACCTCTGTACTGGGACGGCCCCCTCCACTGAGAGCGGCAGCTGCTTCCGGGAACTGGGTGCTTTTAGGGCATCTGGGGCCATTAACACCCGCGGCTCTGAGCGCGTCGCCGCGTCCCGACCCCTTCCTGATTTCCCCCTGCTCTGAGGATGGTGACACACGGCGCCGACGGAAAGGGTGGCGCGGGAAGTGGGCTGATTTGGTGAAGCCGGTAGCCCTTCACATGTGCTGGGAGAGACACTCGGTTGATCAGAGCGGAGGATTTGGGGAGTGGGTTAGTACCAACATATAGCAGGCCTCCCCTCAGGGCCCTTGGGTCTTGTCACACCAAGGGGATATTAAAACATGACAAGGATGTTATAATCTTTGGGAGCACAGCATGATGGGTAGGTACTCTGCTCCCATTCAGCATTCAGACGAATCCCCCATCTGACAAGGACCATAACCCACATGGGGCACCTTGAGATATCAGCTAACCGATTTCATCCTTTTTCCTAAGATCATCCCCAAAACCTCACAGGACACCTTGTCTAAATTTCATTGATAAATCTCTCAGCTTCTCCTAACTGTTAAGTCAATACTGGCCCGTCAAACGGCCAGATTAACTCCATTTATCCCCGATTTGTTTAGGGAACCTTCTGGAATTTTTTTTGCATGACAAAAGTATGCATGACAACTGTTTCTATTTATTATCTGCTTCTTTTATTACTGTGGATGAGTTACGATATCGACATCACCCGTGACATCCACTCAGGTTGTCAGGTATTGGCATAAATATTATGGTCTGTTTCCATGGCATGATCGTTTTCAGTGGAGCAGGAAAGTCCTTCTGTTTTATTCAGATCATTTAGACCACTGAGCAAAACTTTAATGAGAAAATCAGGAAGGTCTACGGGGGGGCAGCCCCAGCTAAACTCCAGCAAAGCATCAGGGATGCAGTGATTCCAGGTATTACCATGTGGGCAGCAAAAACAAGTGGAATGAACTGCCATTAGCTATGCATCATGTTTTGTTTATTTGTTTATGCGACTTCACATCTATGCTAGTTATTTTCATTTCCGGATGTCTGACACTCCTGTAGGAGGCTGAATCTCACCCTTGAGGGTTTATAGCCAAGGCCACAGTCGGGTTAGACAGCTTTGGTTGCAGGTCTTATGTGGACACTGTAAGAGTATTAAAATGAGCCTAACAGGACTGTTTCTATAACAAACACTGAGCTTATGCACATGGAATGTTCCTCAGAGCCAATGTTGATTCAAGTGTTGAGTAGAAAAGCATCCAAGGACAACCTATTCGTATTTATATCCAGATAATGTGCAGCAAAGGTAGCCGCATTGCACAAAAATGTTAGCATAGCGAAATGTCTCCTACGGCACATTATTCTGATTTCTCTGTATTTTTATTTTAGTGATCGCGTCTTTTGTGTTCTTAGGCCGTAGACGTAATGGATAAGCAACGAACACATAGGTGAAATGTAACTGGAAAGTGCTGGTGTAGAAAACGTTGCAGAGAACGTTGCGCCGAATTAGATGTGATAATGAGGGTGGTCTGGATCTCAAAACTGACAGTAGAGCGTCTGTGTCATAACAAGGGAGACGGCTTTACAATAAGTTCTTTCGGACACAGCAAAAGTGAAAGGTGTCATTCTGTCCTTAAGCAACCTTAACGACTTTTTGAAAGACCATCATCATCAGTAACAATTGTGAAGGATAAATTCTTAAGGTAATGAACTATTTCTGTAGTAAAAAAACTCCTATTTCAGCAGTCAGAGTAATGTCTGTGTCTCGTACAGAATACTTCAGGTCAAGACAAAAAGCAGACTTGCCCTGATTATTCCTAAAATCGGTTCAGTAGTATCTATATTTACATTTTTTAAAATACGGATATTACAGTATATAATAATTACACTGTTTACAATTCTGGTGTTACTGCATGTAATAAGGGACATGAAGGTTAAATATTCATGATGTTTTGTTGTTTATTGTTCCAGATGTAAACAGCACCCGGGGAAACATCACCACATTACATTTTAGGTTCATTCTCTCAAGCCATGCTTTCTCCCTGGAGTCTTCAGAATTCAGCTTATTTCCAAATTAAACTTTTAAATGAGGCACATATGGAAGATGCTGTAGGTTAAGTTCAGAATGCTCCCATCTGCAGAAGTTATCACAGATGTAATGCATATATTTAATGCAAATCTCCTGTTCAGACTTGTGCCGCAGAGACTTACATGGTGGTTTAGCGTGATGTGAGCGATACTTCACAGTCTGGGTCGCACTAAGGTATGTCTTAGCTCTTACTGTTAATATACCAACTTGGGTCATTAGTTTTGACAGATAGAGAAATGGTAATAGGAAAGTGTGCTTTGTTTCCTGAGTTTGTGTGGGGTACTCAGGACCCCCTACACGGTCTGTGCATTGACTGAATTGGTGTTTCCCAAAAACACGTTCTTGCCTGTAAGTGTGTGAATAAGTGTGTGTCACAGAGAGAGAAGTGAAAGGCTATTAAAGTAACTGAAATACTGTTTATATACAGTTAGGTCAGAGAGAAACTGTTTTTCCACGTTTCTCCTCTGAAAAACCCTCGTATGGAAGGCGAGGGGCACGGGATATCCGGCCTGTTCACAGCAGCCCAGGTTCTGTCGCTTTTGCAGGGGTTAGGATCACCTTCCGGATAGGGTAGCATGCAAATAATGGTATATTGCCATAATGTTTGTGGCTAGTTAATTAGCTTTTTGGCTGCATTAAACTGGAGTTGGCATATCAGTCCTGTGGTCAGGTTTACTTGCACTGTTAGGGGTTTTTGTTGATGCCAGAAAGTTCTTGCTGGGGTTGGGAGTTGACATTGAAGCTGAGAGCCAGTAACTAGGGCTGGGGGATGCTTTTTTTAGCTGGGGCTCGAGTTAATGCACATGTCGTCTTCCTTGTTTTGGTCTAATTGGCTTCGAGTTTAGTTTAGTTATTAGGCCACTTGCCTTTTTAAATTTCTCCTCCTTCCTAGTGGGTTGTAAACCAGGCAAGATTTATTACCCAGTAGTGGCTGCTTCTTTGTGCAAATCACTGAGACATCGCGCTGAATAATGATGGCGCACCATGGACTTCAGATAAATAAACATTGTAAAAAGGTAAACAAATTCACGGATACTATCGCTTACAGCCTTAAATTAGCTTTGTAAATCAGAGGTGCCAGATTTGAGTATGCACTGATTTTAGATGCTTTTAATCACACCGCCTGGCCGTCGTGATACGTTTTGGGATCAGTCATTCAGCTATGATCTGCTCGATCACAGAGATTCATTAAATGTCGTCCATTCCGCTTATTAATGGGATCTGTTTGGTTTCTGACATGCTCATGGTTATAATTTCTGTCATCATGTTAGGACCCACCTCGCTTTCAGAGGCATTGTTACAAAGGAGAGGCCAGCGCTGTAGTGCAGCTGAAAAGTAATGAAACTAACAATTCCCCTAGAGACTGGCTCTGCCGACCAGCCGATGCCTGAGAGCTGCATCAGGCACCTCTTCTTTTAGCCAGCCAGCTCATGAAGTATCTCTGCACCTGTAGTTCTCCACCCATTCCATAGGCCCCCACCCAAGCTGGTACCAAATGACAATCAGGTGCTTGAGTCAAGTAGTTCAGCAGCAGAATAAGAATCAATTCCACGTCCAAAAGGCATTTTAGGACATAAAACATTAGCGTCTTAGGTTTTTGTCATGTTGCTATAAATGTAAAGTTAATTAGTAGGTAAGCAGAATATGCTAATAAAGGGACAGAATAATTACATTATTTTCACATATTTTACTTGTACAGGGGCTGGTGTACTGCCCATATCCAGAAGGTTTTGAGTTTAAATCCTGCTTGCTGATCCTGCTCCTTTGCTCCATGCTTTCCTTATTGTGCTTTGTTTACAGCAGTAGCATATGCCAGTGTTTCCCAACCCAGTCCTTGGGGGCTGCCAGACAGTCCACGTTTTTGCTGTCTCCCAGATTCCAACGCACACTTATCAGGTACTCTGTGTTCTTAATTGG
>JAABNY020000008.1:6729951-6748021 GCA_015164015.2 Brevimyrus niger | reverse complement strand
GCTGCCAGACAGTCCACGTTTTTGCTGTCTCCCAGATTCCAACGCACACTTATCAGGTACTCTGTGTTCTTAATTGGCCTGGAGCTGGGAGGGACCAAAAATGTGAATTATCCAGGAGCCCCTAAAGACTGGGTTGGGAAACACAGGTATATGCTAAGTAATAAAGTAAATGTAATGTATACTGGCTAAAAGTTTTTATTTTTGTGTTTACTAAAGGAGAAAATATAACTATATTATATATATAATAACAAATATTACATGATTATACAATTATAATGTTTGTTATTAATGTATATTACAGCTGTTAAGGGATGTTAGGATGTAAAGGTATATGTTGTTGCATGCATGATGTTTATGAATGATTTCTGAATACTTAATCAATACATTATGAAAGTGTACTGAACGTTTTATGAATGAAATATAAAAGCAGTATGAAGGTGCAGTTAATGTAAAGCGTTTATTTGAAGATTTTTTAAAAATTAATTTTGATTTGGGATTTTTTTAAATAGTATTTCATTAAATTTTAGTTGCACTATTAAGAAGATGACACATTTTGCACAGTTTAAAAAGATAAAGGAATATTTTTCAATAGATTTGCCTGCAGCTCATTCTGTTAAAAAATCGTGAGAAAATCGTATTGTGAACTCAGAATTGTGAATCATATCGGATCGTGAATTGCGTGTATTGTTACATTCCTATTTGTTACTATATTTATATTTGTTACTATATACTATATCTATTAATTCAATTAATCTCTGTGAACTACTGAAGGAACAAGTAATAACACATGAAATACTGATCATGTTTTTTCATCATTAACTAATCATGAAGCATCCTGTATATCAAATAGCTACTGTATTTGTTCATAATTTGTACTTCAAACTGCTACGTATTTGTGCCCCGCCCTGTGTTACTGATTAGCAAATCTCATCAGTAAAGGAGATGCAGGGAAGGCCTTGGTAGAAAGACGCATAACAAGAGGATTTGCAGACTCACCACCCAAACCTCCTTCCCTTCTCTCTCCCCCCCGCCGCCGCAGTAATATATGGAAGTGCTCCCTTTGCACATGTTAATAAGCAGCAGCTCTCGGGCCTGAAGCCTCGCTCCAGACTCACTCTCACGGCAGAACAATCCTCTCAGCCTCTCTCCCTGTCTGAGTCACATCTAAAAGCAGGCTCTCTGCATGTCACACAGCCTGCCAATCGCTTTTACAGGAATAATTAGCATTCTTTCAGCAGAGTACAGTGCAAATTGACGGTCTAAAATAGAAACGTTTTCAGGGCTGTCATAACTCCAGACGTCCTCTCTGTCTCCCCTTGTCTTTCACACTGGAAAATCGGGTCCCTCCCTGTTGCTTTTTATCAGGCTTCATTTGCCCCTTTTGTCACTGTATAAGGCATCTTCTGTGCCGCATTAATGGCATTTGTGAATGACTTAACGTTTAAAAGATGAGCTTTTTTGCTTCTGGTTTCAGGACATGCTCCCTGCACAAACATTAACTAGCTAGTATTATTAGTTTTTACTGCTAGTTGGCACAAGTAATTCTTAAAGTGTTTACTTTGAAATGTGTTCCGTTCCAATTTATGTGGTTTTGTCATACCAGCTTTCGTTGGTGTGAAGAGACTCCACGCTATTAAAACTAGAGCAGTATTTCCATACTAATTATATTTATTTGTGTTAGTATATATAGTAATATGAAAATATGGTCGGCTGATATACAGCACAGCTATGTTTAAACAAAACTAATTGCACATTTGATACTAAAAAATGTTGCCCTAAAATTACTAATTTCTCTGAGTAATGTTTCCATTATTTATGCAGTATTATTCCAAAGTCTTATTGCTCATAAAGCTTCCTGTTTATTTTATGTTTATTTTAAGGGTACTTAGAGGAGGGCTGAACCACAGCCTTGAGATCAGCAGCAAGGCAGCGATGATACTAGGGAAAGGCAATGAGTTAGATCAAGCGTTGAAAATTAAATTATGTCACAGTTTGATCAACGTTTCATGGTTGGAGAGGAATGGTACAAATGTATGTTTGTAAGGAAACAGATCAGCATAGCACTGAAGTCCAGGTGTCCAGCTTCTGGGTCCTGGGGTTAGTGTGCAGCCAGGTAATGTGGAAACCAATGTGCTTAGGGGTATGGGTCCTTATTCAGAAGGTTGTGGCTTTAAATCCTGTGGTCTACAGAGTATTTGTTACATCGAGTTCACTACTTACCCGCCTCATGACCATACCCTTCTCAAGGTGACCTCAATGTATAATCACCCACACCTATGCTCAGTGTACAGTCATGCGGCCCATACTGACGTTTTGGTTAACGACAGACCACATGTACGACGGTGATCCCATAAGATTACAATGAAGCTTAAATCAAAAGAAATCCCTGTCACCTAGCGAAGTTGTAGCATGACACATTACTAGAGGGTATATGGTGTCTGGTGATGCTGGTGTAGACAAACCTACTGTGCTGCAAGTTGTATAAAAATATAGCCCATACAATTATGTACATTGCACAATACTTCATGATGATAATAAACAGCTATGTTACTGATTTATGCGTTTTTACTAATTTATGTACTTTTTATTGGTATTTAGGCTATACCACATAGTCTACGTGTGTAATAGGTTATACCATTTAGGTTTGTTTAAGTAAACTGTATAATGTTTGCAGATAATTTCTTATGATACAAATCCCTGCATCCCTGTTGTTAAGCAAAGTATGACTGTTGTTAAGCGATACATGATTAGTTAATGCCTTGGTTATCAGTCTTGCTTGCTTGGTTTTGGAGTCTGTTTCTCATGTAGTTTTATGATTGTGTGCCTTTTCTCTTGGTTCTCTGGTTTTAGTTCCGTTTATTTAGTGAGTTGCTGGTTTGTGGTCTTAGTTTGGGGTTTGTTTGCTGGTTTCTCATCTGATAGTTGTTTAGTCTTCTTTAGTAATACAGCTAGTGTAACTTGGAGCTTGAGTACTTCATAACTACCTCAGCAGCGTACTGTTCTCGTCCCACATCATGCCAGCACTGTGTACCACAGGCAGCAAACCAGGCCTCATGTCTGTGGCTAGTTTGGGCAGTGTTGTTTTATCTGTGTTCAGGACATGGATACCTCTGTATCGCCTGGGCAAAGACCATCGTGCAGACACCACCAGGGGCATTTCAGGCCGTCTCAGCCTGTGCTCTAGTCCCAATGCTGTGTCTCTCATGGAACGGGTATGGAAACACCAGGAATTCCTGTTCCTACAAATGTCAATGAAATGGTTTCTTATTACGTGGATGTCGTGTTATCAACCGGCATCCTGTCTATGAAGTTACGCTAGAGAAGTGGTTATGGAAGAACACTCTTTCACCGCGTGAATTTCAGGCTACAGCGGAAAAGGTGTTTTATGAAGCGCATAATTATTACTGTCATGTTCAGCATGAAAGGCTAGTGCATGTATTTTTTGACCAGTTGGTTAATGTGTCTCTTGCTTTGCTTAAAAATGTGCAATTTTGCCCTGCGGCCTGGCTAAAAAGCAGCCAGACTTGTTTCTCTTTTAAGGCTGTGTTCCCTGCACAAACATTAGCCAGCTGGTCGCTGTATTTCCTTTTAATGACTGACACAGTAATTCTTAAATATATAGTGTTTTCACTGAAATATCTTCAGTTCGTATAATTTGTATAGTTTTCAGACATCACGCCAGCTTTTATCTCTCTTAATAGATGCCAGGCTGGTAATCCTCTGTGTTCGGCAGCGGTCCCGTTCAGTCTGTTTGCGGTTAAACAGATCTACAGAGATGGAGACACACTCTCATTATCCTTCAGTTCCAGAACATTCTAAAAAGCTGATGAAGTACAATAGAATAAAGTATGATCCACCACAGTACTGGCATTTTCATTCTCTAGTTGCCGATTATTAACAAACACAGCTAATTACAATGGGTTACAAGAACAAGCAACTAAATGACTGTTGTTTGTAGTTAAATTATCATTGTTTTGTAAATTATATCCTATTGTGTGTGTTTTGCTTGTCTCCTAATTTAGCTAGACAGGCACCGAGGAAATGATTTCCTAAGAATTTCTAAATTTCCAAATACATATGTAATATCAACTGAGAATATCACTCAATTATTTATATTGTAATAAATCTTACAATATAATTCTCTGCTACTTATGAACACCTAAGTCACGTTGTTAATGAGAATAGATGATTAATGTTTGAGAGGAAGTTAAAAGACTAACATATAGAGCAAGATAATTTAATTGAAGTTAAATTAATCCGATCATTTTATTCAGTTGAATGACCCTGAGTTGCAGAGTCTAATAGTTAATGTAGGTAAGAATAGATAATGGTTTCCCCACCGCTTCCTTTCAGCATTTTGGGCTAATAAACTTTAGATTGATAGAAGGTAGCTCATTATTTTGAGTACGGACACAGAGAAGATGAATGGCGTGTAGAAAGTCGGACTTCGGGAGCTGGTTATGACCCGCCCTATTCCCCACATCATTTATAAAACCAAGTTACACAATGATTGCCTAGTAATGCATTTGTTATTTTTCTAACCAGAACAAAATTTCAGATGTGTGTGTCTGGTTTTTAGCTGCTCCTTGTGTGGGGGTTGCAGAAGCCGGTAGGGAAGGTGACCAGCACTGGTTGTTGCTGTTGTTGTTATTATTATTATTATTGTTGTTGTTGTTGTTGCTGTCTTTATTATTGTTGATAATAATATGAATAATAAAAACAATATTATTAAAATAATTATCATCATCATTATTACAGTTATTATTATTATTATTATTATTATTATTAATTTTAATAATATAGTACTACTATCACCAATACTACTAATAATAAAAATTCATAAACATGCTGAGTTTGTGCAGCTCAGCAGTTTGGTTAGCTTTTGTCACGGGTTGGATTTTCGAACCTTAACCACAGGCCTAGCAGAAGCAGCCAGGTCTATGCCCCTCTTGATGCGCCTCTTAATGCGCCTGTCCATGCCTGCTGCACGCTGCTGTGGTCACAAGCAGCAGTTTGCTCCATCACTGCCCACACTGTTGTTTTTCTTATGTGTTGCAAGGACATAACAACCAGATTTAATCAAAAAAGGCATAGTCTGTACTTTTAATAAGAGCTTACCCACCATCTGTTGACTTTGTGGACTCCAGAAGTGTATAAACAGTTGAAAGGGGATGGGTGGAGGGGTTGGTGGATGGGTGGGTTGGTGGGTGGATGGATGGATGGATGGGTGGATGGATGGATGGGTAGATGGGTTGGTGGGTGGGTGGAGGGATGGATGGGTGGGTTGATGGATGGATGGGTGGGTTGGTGGATGGAAGGATGAATGGGTAGATGGATGGATGGATTGATGGGTGGAATGATGGATGGATGTCAAGGTACAACTTTTGTTCTCACCCAAAGCATGTTCTGCAGTGCTGTTCTGGATTAACACCACGACTTATGGGCCCCCCTTTCTGATCCTAAAGAAAATGGCAAATGTGTTTCATATAAGTCTATCAGTATATCATATAGGTTTATGTTGTTATCGTCATGGTGTGGATCGCATGAAGACCTTCTGTAACTTTCATAATATCTTCAGCGTCAGATGCTGGCAGCGTCCAGCCCAGGTCAGCTAGGTGGCTATGCAGGTGACGCTGTGGTCCCAGTCGCATGTGGCGTACGCCTTTGCACATTCTTCCCATCCTCAAGAGCTCCTTTACGTCCCGCAGTATAAAAACACGTGAAAATATATTGTTGGGTCCAAATGACTCTGTGGTTGTGTGTTCTGTTTGCTGTGTGGTAGCCTGCTTTCCAGCTTAACCTAGGCCTTTACTCCCCCCCCCCCCGTTTGCTCTGGCTTTGGATGCTCCAACCATGACTGGAGGAGCTGTCATGGATGAATGACCCGAGTGAATGAAATATCAAGCCATGCAGTACAGTATTAAGACCTTCCAAGAGCCGTTCCATTCCTCTGATTCTCCTTATCATCTCTCCGCATCTGAGGCTGTACTTTCCAGTGTGAGAGGTAGAGGAACACTGACTCCATTTTCTCTTACTGCCTTCAGTGATCCCAAGAAATTTAATAAAAGGGTCAATTAAATCGGAGCGTGTCTCCATACTGAAACTTGTCAATCAAATGCCGTGTTAGAGATTGTAGCAACCCAGATGTGGGCTGCAGGAGATTGTTCTGCCGACGGTGACAGAGCAGGGCACAGGGCAGGCCTTGCACCAAAGGCCGTGTGTGGGTGACGGCCACTCAGACACCACAGGACATCCTCCGCCCAGAAGGTGAGCTGCAGGTATGTGTCTGGCATGGAGGTGAGGCTTCCTAAGGAGATCAGTAAGCAGACCCTGCCAGTGGAGTGAAAGAGGCCGCGTCTGGGGATTCCGAGCGGACACCTCGGACAAACATGGGCCAGGAGGCCACTTGCAATGCGGAGCCTTGGGTCTGAGAGAGAGCTGCAGCTCTGGCCTGCCTGTCCTGAGGTTTCTCAACACAGGAAGTGCTCTTACATCCTGATACTGTGGGCAGGCATGTTAACTGGCACCTCCTGATTTTCCTGAGGTCAGCACGTCCCTGGGTCAACAAGGGAGGGGCTTGTGTTTCACTTCATTAACCAATCACAGTCTACATTGTGATATGCTGACCAGAGGGGAAGGCCCACAGCCTTTGACCTTATATTCTGGGTCAGGCACTCATAAAAAATGCCTTCACATTGTTATCATGTCATAAAGCAACCTTATTTACCCTGAAATATGTATAAAATGCAGAAATGCGTAAATCCAGAATAATGGATTTGAAGTCTTCCCAGATGCATTTTGTTTGGGTGACTTATGGTATTACTGACCTAAAAACAAAAACGTCAGTTGTATACTTTTGTATATCCATCCATTTTCTGAAACCACTTATCCCATTCAGGTTTGCCGGGGGTCTGGAGCCTATGGCCACTAGGCAGGGAACAACCCAGGATGGGGCACCAACCCACCGCAGGTCACACTCACACACCATACACTATCCCATAAAAACGGTGTGTTGCAAGGTCTTGGATATATAATGCAGTGAACTAACATTCAGTACTTGTAGTTGACAGGTTGAGTGCAGAAGATCAGTGACGACTGGGTCAGAGCATATCAGGAAGGGCGAGGCTTGTGGGGCGTTCACGTTCAGTACCCTCTGAAAGCGGTGCCAGGAGGAAAAGAGCACGATCCGCAGACCGGGGGTTGGGGGCCGGGACTCAGATGCTGGGTGTGAATGATGTGATGATGTTCACAGTGGTGCTGGTGCTCTTCTGCCTACAGGGCCAATATATCCCAGAGCTTCACCGTTTTTCTAGGTTCACTTGGGGGGGGGGTCATAATGTTTTGGCTGATTGGTATATTTATACGCTCATTGGCACCTGCTCGTTAATGTGAACAGACTGCCGTTTCAGATTGAGAATCGTGGACTTAAACGTTGGTACACAAAGCAGCCAGTCAGGGTCAAGGGGTGCGATTACTGTCTCATTAAGCGATGCGCAGGATGTGTGATCTAAGCTATTCTGGACGCCGCATGATCGCTGGTGCCAGACATGGAGGTTCCAGCGCCTGAGATACAGCCTCCCGCCTGGGATACTCACACGCCATGGTGCCATGAAGGACAGCTCTGTATCCAAAAAGGCCGTGTTAATGAGAGAGATCAGGGGAGATGGCCATGTCGTTAAAGCTAACAGGAAGTCCGCAAACACAAGAATAACAGCTCAGTACTGCGGTGGTGTGAAGATAGGCGTCCCTCATCACACAATTCATTGGACCTCGAAGCGATTCTGAAAGTAAACGGAGGCCCAGCTGAAAAGGCTGCTCAGTGGATCTGTGTACGTAAATGCTTCATGAACAATTTAATATCCATGAACTAATAATGTATTGCCAGAGACTCTTGTTAAATCTCTTGGGGCAAGTGTGCTGTGAAAGGTGCTATATAAAAATTAATTGTATATACACACAGTTCCCCCTCCAGATTTGTGAATTTGACATTCATGGTTTCAGTTTTTCGTGAGCTGGCCTTGAACAATTAAACGAGAATATTTTTGGAGCCTGAAAGATTGCAGAAACTTACAGACGACATGCTGAAATAATAATGCTGAAAATGATTAGGATCCCCTAAAATCATATAATATATGAATATTATTATTATTATACAATATTTTATAGCGTAAGTACACAGTACATCTTTGATATTAAAAGTCTAGGCTTGGGTATGCCAGCCTCACTAACACGTTAGCTGTCTTAGTGACCATAGAATCTCATGTTTCTCGCAGTAACTTTTAAACTTTTCTGTGCCATTCATTTAGAATTTTTCAAAATAGTATCTGTGTGTATGTGTGTGTGGATTATGTTTAAATTACATTGAGGGGACCATATGTCCCCACAAAGATCTCCCAATGGAATCAAAAAAACTAAAAATGGCAAAATGTCTCATATTTTGTTTGGTTGCTTAAGATTAAGGACAGGGTAAGAGTTATGATTGTCATGTTGGGATTAGAGTTGTCCTTATAGAAATGAATGGAGAGTCCCCACAAAGACAAAATTAACTAGCCTGTGTGTGTGTGTGTGTGTGTGTGTGTGTGCTACATGTCGTCATATGAAACAAACGATTTCTCCATTATTTCTCCATCTTACAGGCGGTGGACTGAATGCCCCCCCCCCCATCACACTGGGGGAGACAGACTCACTGTAAATGAGAACATCCTGTATCCGGCAAGCCGGTGCTTAAACACCTCTGTCACTTATAAACAGTAATGAGCGCGTTTCCTTGCACCCTCCCTCACCTGTCTGCCTGCGCCTCTGTCTTCCGAGGGCTCACTGCGGGTGGGGGGATGGGGGGGTTGCATTCAGGGATAAGCACACATCCTCTTATTCTATCTAATTCTTACTTTGTGTTCCCTGTGTCAGGGAAACAGAATGACAGCGGCTGCCCACGAGGCAGGAGGCTCCGTTTGCTGTCATTTGGCAAATTGAAATTTGGAGAAATTCTGGACAAAGTGATGTTTTGTAGAGACAAACACCCCCCGCCCCCCAACTGCTTGTGCTTCACACAGTTCTTTGTTCTTTCATAAAGGCTGAAGACGCACAGATGTGTTTGGATCTCATCTCCTCTGTGTGTGGGCTTACGGTTAGCGTTTGCATGGTCTCCTAGTGCCATATGGGTTTCTTTAAGGTACTCCTGATTCCTCCTGCAGCCATAGAGATTCATATATGGATAAATGATATCTCTACATTACCTGTTGTGTGTGTGTGTAGGTGTGAGTGTCTGTGCCTTGCAATGGACTGGCATCTCAGCCAGAGAGTCCCCAGCTTGCACCCTGCTGCCTGGGATTGGCTCCAGGCCCCCTGTACCCCCAACCCAGATAAGTGGTTAGAGGATGGATGGATGGATGGATGGATGGATAACCATTTAATCATAGCAAAACAAATTAAACAGGGCTTAATTCTTGATAACCACCTGTAGTGCATAAGCTAACGTGAAAATGGGAAAATGTGTTATGAAATCAGAATTTAGTTATGTTATGTCAGGTTTCTGAAAAGACTCTGGTGTTTCTCCGTTTAGAAATTAAACACCAGAACCACACACTATATGAGCAAATGTCAATGTAATCGATCCTAATTTCGGGCACTCATATTGTGTAATTATGCTTTCTCAGTATTAATTGTAAATGGGTTAATCACCTACAGATAATGCTGATTAATGCTGGGAATGTAATCCATAATCGGAAAGTGGGATAAACACGCGGCCGTGGGGCTGCTGTGCGGCCTGATAACGGACCTGGGGGGGGCATCAGTGTCCCCGTCACCCACCTCCCAGCGCGGCGCCGATCTCCAGGTTAAAGCCGGCACCTCCCTCTTTTAAAATGTTTTTTTTTTCTTTGACAAGGTGAATCGACTGTCGGGGAGGGGGGGGGAGGCTGTGCAGTTTGTTTTGTATTTCGGGTCGGGGGGGGTTCAGGCTGCAGGAGCGTCAGCCGCAACGTTCCATCCTCCGGCGCCATGCCGCGCTTTTCCCGCAGGCTCTCCGTGCTGAGGGAGCACCCGGGCTCCGGCGATGGCTGCCAGCCTCCCCCCACCCCGGGCCATGTGGGGGCGGGCGCTGTCTGTATCCTCGCCCCTCTGATACTCCACGCCAGCTCCTCCACCGCACACTTAAACCCTATGCCACTTCTCCTTATTGATTTTTGTTCACCCTACGACTATAAACGCCTGCGCATTTATGGCACCGCGTTGGCGGGTGCTGCTACTAGCCCCGGAAATGCAGCAAGCTGGAGAGCCGGGGGGGAGCTGAGAGGGCCGTCATAGGAAGGAATGGTATCCGCGGGGCTGGAGGAGTGCGCAGGGGGGGCAGATGTGATTTAGGTTCAGGCTGGAATAAGGGGGGGGGGGGCATCGCTTTATGGTGCACTGTGGCAGCAGGCCGAGAAAGACGTCATCTTAAGTTCTAACTCCGGCTCATTCTTTCCTAGGCCTCAGACAACCTCCTTGGAATGTCTTAATAAAGTAAAGCTAGCAATTAGCATATGGAATCAGCGTGATTATAGGATACCATACAGTAACTTGAAATTCCCTATTTAATATGCTCCCGGTTGCTCGTCCTGTCTTGTGTTCTAAAAGCTTTGCCTGCCTAAGCACATCTCTAATGAGCTCTTATGCTTTTGAGCAAGATGGCATGACTATGACCGTTGTCAAGGCTGGCAAGATGTTTCCGGAACAAAGTGCTGGGGAAGCCTGCATAGGGGAAGTGAACAAGATGGAAGGATCCGAGTATCCTTGTTACGCCGGGAATTACGTACAGAAATAACGTGTTCCTTAAAAGCCGTGGCACATTATTTAAAATCACGCTGATTCTCTGCAGGTTGTGATAAAGGTGTTTCCTAAAACCTGGCCGACGATGCGAGAAATGGTCGGTAGAGAAGGGGGGGTGCTTCCAGTCCGTGCCGCTGCTGAGGCTGCAGTTTTTAGATGTTCTGAATATAAATCTTATGATATAAATAAGAAGTGAGAAAATGTAGGAATGGCACCAACCTCGGCCAGGAGATGTAAAATTACGAAGCTGCACACGGGGTTCCCTAGAAGCCCAGGTCCCTGCCCTCCCATGCTCGCCAGCGCTATCGAGAGCACAGAGAGAGGACAGGGACGATAAAACAAGCTGACGGCTCACCGGCTGTGTGCCGGAAGGGTCCCCCAATCACTGCAAAAGCAATGATAGCAGTGGTCCTCCAAAGAGCAGCATCCAGGACAGGCCAGCGCGGAGGGCAGCCTTAGAATGGGCTCCCAGAGCCCCATCAGCCGGGCATCAGAAACTCCCCCCCACCCCCAAATGTTACTGCACCTGAACAGAATCAGAGCTTGCAGTATCGTCTCCCTCAGATGCAGACGTCTCGGTCAGGGGAGAGACCTTTATTTATGGTGCGTCCGCATGGTCTGCTAAACACGCTGAGCGCGGCCTATCCCGTCTCCTCCTCCATTACTCCTGTACCCTCTCAGGCCTCATCCAGTTTTCTCCCGCGACCATGCTGAAGGCTAGCAGGGTCTTGGGGGGGCTATCCTTGTCTGCCCCAGAGAGATCCGCCAATGTACGTTTCCTACTCTGGCACTGACTTAATTTTAGCCCCTGGCATGCGACCAATGAGGGCTGCAGCACAGGAAGGCTGTCAGAGAATCTGGAGGATCCGTTGCATTTGGTAAGATTTCGTCCCGATTAAATATTCATACCTTCCTAGCCACGCTGAAGGAGATCGGAAACAAACGCAGAGGAGAAATGAGGGCGTTTGCTGAGATCCCCCGCAAGCTGCACCTAGGGCTTGTCCGGGGAGGTCGACTCCAGCAGCTGCTGCCCCCACCACCGGGGGCGCCACTGCACCCTTAATTGTGGCAGAGCTTTGTCTGCTCCGAGATCTGAGGCGTCCGCTGCCAGTTATCTGCAGACACCTTGGGCCTTGGGCTTCATTTTTCTTTGGGAATAAGGCTACTTTCTAAAAAAAGCTAATGAAAAAATGGAAATTCCTAAAAATAACAATTATGCCTCAATCGGATAATAAAAATCAACAGAAGATCTAATGCTGCACGGCTCATTGTAAACATGTAGCAATTTATTAGGCAATGAGATTAACGTGTCAGCATGAATGATACCTGACTGAAGTTCTGGTGAGCTCACATTCCTGTGACGCCCAATCACTCAGCCACCAGTTACAACGCTAACGATGCTTGGCAACAATTTGATCATAACAGCATGTTCTATCAAACAAAACTAGAACGATTAGCCTATGTTTCAGTGTTGACAGTTGACAGTGGGCTTTATTTATAAATACATATTTGTGGCAACTTGTAGTTCCAATGTCTATATTGAGTAGAAAGCTCTGATTCACTGTATACGTTCCTTGGGTCTGATAGAAACACCTCTGTCTAACTGAGCGATTGTAGATAAAAATCTCGATTCCCTGAAATGCATATTCACAGCCAAGCTGTAAAACAAAAAAACAAGTTGTTGAGCTTCGTTCCATGGTTTTGTCATTAGAGTGCATCTACCTGCCAAGCTGCTCTTTGGGGTGCAGTTTGGCCTTTTGTGTGGCAGCTTGATTGCTGCACTCAAAGTGCTCTGGTATTAGAGAAAGGCTTCGTACTCTATACAAACAGCTCTCTGTGCAATTCCTCACAAACATACGTTTCTAATCGTATTTCTTTAATAATGACTTCCCAGTGTGGGACTATTTGCCTAGCTATTTGTCTTAGATGAGGAACGGTGAGCCCTTTGACAGGATGACCTTTCCAACACACAGCCCTCCTATTTATATGCGTAGTTGGCCAATTTTATTATTATTCTGTATGTCTGTCCCGGATTGAGTGTTTTCTTCTGTGATCATGTCTCTCCTAAGCTTGGAGACAATTAAGGACTGGATTTGCTTCAGAATCAAAGAGAGCTGTTTTCCCCCTGCAGTCGAAGAACATGAAGGTCCCCCAGCAGAACCTGACCACTCAGCAGACCCTGACGGCTTTTTGTTCGATGTGTTTTTCTCTGGTGGTTCCAGCCTCTAAACTAAAAACAGGACACTCTAAGGTACAAATCGAACATAGAGAAAGATTAAATAACACAGTGTTTCAAACTGTGGTGGGGATGGCACTGTCAGGACGTTATGTAGCATACAGGACGAAACTCACATTATCAAAAAGTTATTTTTCCACATTTAAATTAGAAAACACAAAAATCAATGTGACACGCAGCTTCCTGTCTCCTCCGTTGCTCGCTTGGCTGGCCTCATACATTACAGCCGGGTGTGCTTCAAAGCAGTCACAGGGGCATAAAGAATGTTCCAGAAATCATCTCTCTTTCAGCATGCGATTTCAGATCTAAAGTAGGCTGGGGCGATTTGCAGGTCAGTAAATACTCTGGAAGATAGTGAAGGTTTATTTAAAAGCTGCAAAAAAACAACAAAGATATTTGAATAGTGAAAGACCGAGCTGGCAGCTTGAAGAGTGCACTCACTGCTGCCCCTACTGGTCGCTGGCAGAAGCGCCTACTTTCTTTCCCCCCCATTCTGCTGTAAATCCGGATCGATAGGATGACGTTACTCCAGCTCCGGCTTCGTTCTCCAGCTCTGCTCATTTAATTCTGTTTATTTTCTACTGGAGCTGGAAGATGCCTGGGCTCCTGTGGGGAATCTCAGAGGTGGGGTGACGGAACTCTCCGGATCTGGGGATGTGGTCACACTGACTTAGGGGTTGGGGGGGGGGGGACTTCTGTGTGCTCATTTTACGGTCATGCCAGAGGAGCCGCGGTAAATCGAATTTCAGCAGGGGGAGGTTACCTCGTGCTTCTTTCTGCTGAAATGCATCGAGGCCACTGGCATTCACGTGTCACGAGTTTGCACTGGAGTTTGGTGACCTAGTGTTTATGTGTTCCTGGGGGTCCCCTATGGTTCTCCATGATCATGGTTAATGAAAAAGATGGATGGATGGATGGATGGATGGATGGAGGTCACACACATGCCATCACTATGCTTTTCTCAGGAATGCCAAAGGAGCTCTATGAAGCTGCCCTATTGCCATTCTGGTTATCCAGATGTTTGTTGATCTGGCGTCTCCTGGTATTAAATCTTATACTATAAATATAATGGAACCTGACAACACTTGTATTAATTAGTCACTAGACACTTTTATGTGAAAAAAATGAAATTCAGTAGATTTTTATTTATGCATATGCCCGACCTTAAAGCCGCTAGATAAATATTGAAGTTGGAAGTATAGGATTGTTGTGAGACTGGTTGTGCTGTTGGGCTGATCAGTGCCTTGAAGAAAACTGGCGTTTAGAATGGATGCAGATTCAAGGTGGATTTCATTCATCTTCAGAAGCAAGACCTTATGAAGCAAAGCCATCTCCCATTGGTATTCTCCATTTTGATGGATTCCTGAGTTACACTATCACTTAACACCTTCATTCTACACTCCATGTTACGGCTTCTCCTGTAACCAATTAAAGCAATAAGAGGCTTGGAGTTGTGACAGAAATAGACAAACTGCAGTGGAATTGCACAACATCATACCCACTCCCAGTAAAAAAATAAAAATCACATTTGTGACAAATTCGCTCTGATAACAGAAAGGCTCGGAGTGACCTAGAACACTGGAAGATGTCTCTCCTTGGAATAAATCACCAATTCACAGATGACAACAGAATTTAAAACTCAGTTTAATATTAGCTATTCAATTATTCAGTTAACTCATTTATATGGCATTCATGTAACATTTGGTGGATGTCCTCACTGCCAGGCCTATGCTGCAAGCAACCAGCAGGAGATTGGCTGAGAGGATGTATCCGAGAGCAAAACAATGGCCTCTCCATCCGACGAATCTCAGATACCGGGGCAAACCTGGAAAGAGCAGCAGGGTGCTCGTGGGTGAAGGCGACAACCAGGATCAGTGAGGCTATTCACGGCGCTGAGGGTCTGACGACGAGGCTTCATGGACGTCGTGATTTTTTTCTTCTCACTTTTAAGCTCAAGGCTTCCAGCTGTTGAGCTGGAGGTGATGTATGACCCAATGGGCTAAGCTTCTGGGCCTGGGATTGGAAGGTCACCAGTTCAAGCCTTATAATAATAATAATAATAATATCATCATCATGGGTGATGTGGTGGCGCAAAGGTTAGCGCTGCTACCTTAGCCAGGAGGTTCTGGGTTCGGTCCCGGGTCCTTTCTGTGTGGAGTTTGCTTGCTCTCCCGATTTTGGCTGGGGGTTCTGGTTTCCTTCCACGGTCCAAAGTCGTGCAGGTCAGGGCGGGTTGGTGAGTCTCGATTGGCCCTGTGAGTGTGTGCACCCTGTGGTGTGTTGGCCACTGCCCAGGGTTGGTTCCAGCCTGTGCATATTGCTCCCAGGATAGGGTCCAGTTCCAGTCCCCCACACTACCCCTGTTGGGATTCAGTGGTTTCAGAAGTTGGGTGGATGTTTTGCCTGAGTATCCATGACACAATGAAACAGATAATTTACAAACCTGTGCATCTTGGTGCTTAACAGAAAACACTGATTTTATCCCATGTGGTAATGGCATACGTGTTGTGACTGACTAAAGTAGTGCTAAGCAACCCCCCCCCCCCCTTCCCCATTGACCCAGGGACACATCAAACTGGGCAAAATCAGGACGTGTGAGGCTTCATGACAGACCGTTAGTCCTGGGCTGCTTAAAGCGAGAGGCCCTCAAAAAGCTAGGACACGCATATGCTGAAGACTGTCAAAACCAAGAGAGGCTGCCCTCTAGTGACCAGGTAGACTTCTTACAACCGAATACTTGGGGACTGTGAGCTGCCGTCGCCGCAGTAATAATCCCTATGAACATTCATTTAGCCGTACCTCTCATCAAGGTCTGTCGCTGAGTGAGCCCTGGGGCTGAAAGCGAAGTCGACAATAAGAAATCCCATTCATTTACACAGAGAACACAAATAAGTGAGCATATACCCGGGAGTGGCCTTCTACACTATTACTCACGTCTCTTTTTTACTGCTCTTGTAATTCTTTATTTATTTTTTTTTTTCAGAAATAGAATGTGATTAGACTTGCATGCAGTGGTCATCAGTAACAAAGAGCCCCAGGGCTGATGCATTTCTAACCTCCACCGCGCTCACCTGTGCACTGCAGTTCATTAATTAGCTAGTGTGGGTCCTTAGCCCGGTGATCACAGCTACCGCTAGGTGAGCGCACATAAAAATAAAATGAACTAATAATGTGCACAGATTTTTATAGGGGCTAATCTGTTAAACCGTGGTAAGGCTTCCCTTAGCTCAGTTCTTGTTTACATTACAGTTTTTTAGCCTGGGAAGCACTTGTGCTTTGAAAATGGTGTTTTTTTCTTCAGCTGTTTCGTTAACCTCAGCAAATGTAATTCCTTTACATCCTGTTTTATTACTTGTGAAAAAACAATGTTGCCGTGAACATCAGCGAGTCATTGCTCATCGCTGTCGTCTTACCTGTCTCTGTACGCCCCTGAAATTACACTGGTTTAAACAGACGGAGCTGGAGTGACATGACAAGGAGGTCCATTTGTAATGGCCTACAGTCTGAATGACATCAGGCTGGTACTGGTCGGCTGTGGAAGCTGCCCATTGCTGAGCAGGAGATCCTGACTGTACAGGCCGATATGGAAAGAATTTGAAGGCCCAGTGAGTTGCATGTGATCCGAACAGAAGCTTATAGGTGACCCTGCATTTTCAGTTACAGCCGCAGAGTGTGTCACGGTCTTCCTCTGGCCAACAGATCTGCTCCTTTTGTTCATGCTTTTAAATCCTGTTTGAATCATACTTTCACTTTCTAGCACTTCTCTTTATTTGTTATTTGCTTGTTTCACTGATTGTTGGTTGGTTTGTTTGTTGTTTCTGATTCTTCCGTCTTTTCTTCTCATCCTGTACTGCAGTTTGGTCAACAAGCCCTGTTGTACGACATGCTTTATAAATAAATTGCACTTTAAATTTGACTTTTCAGTTCATGCAAAAGACAGGAAATTTGTTCCCAATGAAGCAATTTTTGTTCTATTGCCGACTGGAGTATTGATGCATTTTGCCATCACTGTGGATAATAGACCTTTACACATTACAAGTAGAAAAAAACACGTGTGTGTCTACATATAGTGTTCACACACGGTGTCTGGTGGGGCACTGCAGACGTGACCTCGCCGTCAGTGTCAAGCATAACATACCGCAAGGTGAAGCACCGACACCAGACGGTCTGGAATCGTACAAGACTTTCCCGCAGGGTAAATAAATCACGGGGAGATTCCCAGAAAGGATGTTAAGCGGGTTTTGTTAATAACCGGACAGTGTGAGACATGCCCAGAAACACCTGTATCATAGAGATGTTGAACCTTCCAAATCACCCACTGACATCACCGGGAGACATTGATAACCTGGTTCCTACTGGGAGTCCAAGGAATTTATGTGTGCTGCAAATCATCCGAGCCGTTCCGCTCTCATCACATGTGGTCCTGGCTGCTGTCTGTCACTCGGTGTGTGCGGCTTTCAGGCTGCGTCCCTGCAGCGCGATGTTTACGTTGAGAGACGAGGCTGAATCCGCCGCCTCTGGCTCCCTGATCCACGGTTTCCTTTTAAAATGTCTGTGATATAAAATGAATGGTCTGCACCTCACTGCGCATCTCCACACTGGCGACGGATCTCCAAGCCAAATTCTAATTTCATCACATAAAACACCCTTTAATGTGCTAAAGGGGGTGAAATTCTTCATCTATATGGGTTATGATGGTCTGCGTTACGATATTTCGACTTTACGATGGGTATTCCAGCTCCATTCTGTTTTTAATTTCCAGTACATTATTCAATAAATTGTATGAGATATTCAGCACTTTATTATAAGAGGTTTTATGTGTAGGCTAATGTTAGTGTTCTGTTTAAGGCAGGCTAGGCTAGGCTGTGATGTTTGTTAGGTTAGGTCTGCTGTATTAAAATGCATTTTCACCTTATGATATTTTTGCATTACTATAGGTCTATCATGGGGGCGGCATGGTGGTGCAGTGGTTAGCACTGTGGCCTCACACCTCTGGGACCCGGGTTCAAGTCTCCGCCTGGGTTA
>JAABNY020000008.1:6715806-6727884 GCA_015164015.2 Brevimyrus niger | reverse complement strand
AAAAAAAGTCCCGACGCGGTGTGCAGTAGAGCTGCTGACAGCGCAAACGCCCAGACCATCCGCCAGTTTCCCACATTCCCCGAGCAGAACCCCGACCCCTCGTGAAAGCCCACGGCCCACTGCTCTCCAGACTTCGGTCCGTCGGAATACAAAGCCACGGCGATTCAGGCCACGGCCGATCAAAGGTCGCCGCCCTCTGACCCCACCCCTACTCCTGCTCAATAGACCCCCGTCAATGGCCCCATTGTCAGGCTGCAGAGAGCGTAGCCTATAAATCTTGTGTCCACCGGCCGCACTGGGGGCATTGTGCCCGGTGGGGGTGAGAGGACTGAGGAGGATGAGCTGCCCTTTATCCCCCCGCTCCCAGCTTCTCTCTGAACCAGCCTGCGATGAGAGCATGGCCCCGGTGCGCATTGTTCTGGCCAGGCCGGGCTCTCGGTTCTGTAGCACAATCGAATTAAAGCCTTTGCTAAGAGACTTTAAGGAAAACAGGTCCTCGATTCTGTACGGTCAGCCAAGCAGGGACAACGGCTGCTTTATCCAAAGGAGCAGGACGGACAAAGCGCTCCGAAGTGCGAGGCGAAGATGGCCGCCGGGTCGCATTGTCCACCTGTCCGGCCGTCGCACGTTAAATCTCACTCCACGCCAGCTTGCTTTCGCTTATCGGGAATTCGTATTGCTTTAGAGACAGAAAAAGACTGAGAAGCAGGTGACGTGCGAACAAAACATCCAGCCGTCATAAGTGCGGTTTTGATGTGGGAATGCAATCGGGCCTAATAAAATCCACAGAACGGCGTGGTAATTATTCTACAAAGTAAACGCAAACTGTCAGGTTCTCCAAAACCCAAGACATCATTGTGCACCTCGCTCTGCAGTGCCGCTTTACAGACAAAGTTTTTTTTATCCTTCTGTTAACAAATTGTAGAGTGGCACTCGAAAGGTGGAGTGTCTTCCACTGAGACGAACACAATTGTTATTGCTGCCGATGAGGCATTTCCAGTCCAACACCGTTTATCTCGGTCCTCTGAGCGCTCTCCGCTTTATAAATGGAAGGTAATGTCTGCAAAGAGAACCCGAGTTTATTTGAAGAGGTCCATTTGCATAGTTCCTGTTTTGGTAAAAATAGATCTGATCTGCATCCAGGTGGGGAGAGGGAGGGGGCTCAGTGGGGGGGCTCACTCTGGCCGTGTGCAGGCTGCATGTTCACTCTGTTTGCGTTTTTCCTTCTGGCACTCTGGCTTCTTCTTATTGCTCAAATACATCCATTTAGGTAAAGTATTGTCTCTGAACAGCCCATTTATTGTGTGTGTCCATCTGTGTGCCTGTGTGTCCTTCTGTGTCCCTGTGTGTGCCTGTGTGTCCCTGTGTATGAATTTGTGTCCCTGTGTGTGAATTTGTGTCCCTGTGTGTCCCTGTGTGTGAATTTGTGTCCCTGTGTGTGAATTTGTGTCCCTGTGTGTCCCTGTGTGTGAATTTGTGTCCCTGTGTGTCCCTGTGTGTCCCTATGTGTCCCTGTGTGTGAATTTGTGTCCCTGTTTGTCCCTATGTGTCCCGGTGTGTGAATTTGTGTCCATACAGTATGTGTGCCTGTGTGTCCCTATGTGTCTGTGTGTGTCCCTGTGTGTCCCTGTGTGTGCCTGTGTGTCTGTGTGTGTCCCTGTGTGTGCCTCTGTGTGTCTGCCCTGTGAAGGACCTGGGCCGTGTCCCTTGTGTCTCTTTCCCTGTGTACCCTGTACAGGCTAAGCGCTTATGGAAGATGGCTGGATGTATTCAGACTCGGTGCCGTCTTCTTTCTCTTGTTTTTTGGCATTTTTCACGCTAATGATGTTTTTGTATCGCATTTTACAGTCTGCTTGGCATCACAGAGTAAAATCCATCATCCTCTTGTGTTCAGCTGTGCGTTGCGTCATTCCGCATATCAGAGGTCGACTTTGTCTCTGTGACAGTCGCCATGGAAGCGCATTCCTACATGTCCACCGAAACAGACGCAGCGACGACCGTGTCGCACCACCAAGAGTGCTGCTTTTGTGCAGCGATGCATCTATTGTGACACGATCCGCGATGGACGCAGGAGCGCCGTCCAAGCCTTTTCGGGGGTGTGGCCTCCTTTCTGTCTGAGAGCAGGACAGACAAGTCCTGCAGCCAGGTTTGTTTGCAGTAACTGTAACATAAGTTCAGTCTGTGGCCCCAGTGTTTAAGCTCCACCATCATAAGAGCCTTTAGCGTTTACTGGAGGCTCACTCATGCTGGACAGTATCATTTATTTACCAGGACGGACCCAGTCACCTGGAATCGACAAGCCGCATCACTGTCAGCCGCAGCTATGTAAATAAACAAGGAGAAAATAGTGATGTGATATTTCACAAATTAATTTGATCTTGCTCAATTTTAAGCATGGTTTATCTGGCCCCAAGAGTGGATTAAGAAATAAATAAATAAACAACGACATTGATAAAAAGCTTAGCCGTTTGGCAGCATGCTAAGTGATGTCAGATGGCAGTAGCTGTTAAGTGAGTTAACCGAATGACTGATTATTTCACAATCAGATGGGTAATTAAAAGATTAACTTGCATTTTGGGACAGGCATTTTGACATGGGCCTACATGGTGCTGCCTGACACTACCTGGGGTTCGACTCCCATCTCCGTTCTGTGATTTGAATTTTGCATGATCTTTGCATGATATTTCGTAGATTAGCTTCAGGTACTCCGCTTTCCTCTCGCAGTCCAAAGTCTCGCCGTTAGGATAATTGCTGTTTCTTAACTGCCCATTGTGGGCCTGACCTATGATGATCTGGCATCCCATCCAGGGTGTACCCCTGCTTTGTGCCCTGCGCTATCTGGGATGGGCTCCGTAGTAAGTGGTGATGGATGGATAGGTGGATGGATGGATGTCAGAAATGTTTATTGAGACCTATATTTGATGAGGATGATTTGTAGGAAACACACAATGAAAGACTCTACATTTCTTTATTTGTTTTTGTTGTTTTGTGCCTTTGCTATCGTTCACTCTTCAGTATCCATCTGCCACCACAGTTGAATAATCACTAATGAGTTCCTCACATCTTTCTGAGGAATTCTTGCCCATGCTTACTGCTCTGTTTCTGCTGCTTCAGATCACTGGGCTGTCTTTCATGAATGCTCTGTTACAGCTTCTGCCACATCTATGTTTTATGGAGCTCAGTATTGACTCTGGCATTAAGAAAAGACAGACAGCCGCGGTTTCCGTTCAAGAAGGGTTCACCATTCTACTTGCAAATGTCCTCTTATGATGATATGAATAATCAAGGATTATTAAAGTCCAAGACATTACAGATCTACCACCACGTTCGACACTCGCTGTCAGGGCTTTTGGGTGCTAGACATTGTGAGATTGTAGCGTGTTTATAATAGTCCGAGTCATTTTAGATCCAGCAGTTTAAGGAAGGTTTGAAACAACTGACCGGCCATCCAGATGGTCTTTTGCAAACCGAAGGATGAGAAGACAGACTTCCTCCTGGCTCACCTCCCATTGCCGACATCACCATTCCGCTTGCTTCTTATCGCTGAGGTATGGGTGTTCAGATCAGCTACAGGAAGGGAGGCCTGCAGATCCTTGGATGTGGTCCATGGATTCTTCCGGATTCCCTCTATGATTCCTCTCCTGTTGCATCCCATGCAGGCTCTTTGTCTTGTCGGGGTTCTATGACCACATCCAGACAGATGTACAGTGAGAGTGACACTCCAGAGGTCCTCTGAGGTTTCTTTAGATCTTGACACGATGTGTTGTCATGACCTGCGCAGATTAAATCAAACTGACCAGGAGTTTCACCTAGAAGAAGGCCACCCAGAGACTGTGATGAGAGGCTCTTTGACTGATGTACTCAGTCCCCATTATTTAATCACCGCCTTATTCAAGTGCTCCCTCCAGTCAAAGAGCCTGGACTAATGAATGTTGTACTTCCCTTATTGTTACACTGATCCTTATTTTCCTGCTTTAATTTTTCCATTCTCTGCAGTGATCGATCACAGTTAATTGTTCCCCCGAGTTACTCAAATATCAGTCAGTATTGGTTTATGCATTTGGGGGACAAATCGTGGAATCAGGGAAGCTGTCTTTTTGATATGTGCGCTGTGGCGTCACTCTGGCGGACAGCCAGGGGACGCAAATGGCAGAGAGACGCGTCCCAATTGTAAAACTGGGATGCCTGTATCGCACACCATTGGGGGGGAGTGGGGGGGGGGGGTAGCTGGCCAGAATCAAACCTTGTTTGCTTATTTAGATCACATACAAATGCTGCAGTTTGTAATAGATGTAATGCAAACACAGAAGTAACATATGCTTGCCAAATCATTAGCTGCAAAATAATGCTGTTTATTTTGAAGATTTTTACACTGGATCCTAGCTATGGATTCCTGCAAATAATTGTGCTCACAGGTAGGATACCAGCATGTCTAGTAGTAGTACTTGGTGAAAATCTCCTTTGCATTCTTTAGTCTCTCAGCGATTGTCGTTGATCACAAAGCGACCCGCTTAACTGGAAACGCTTCTGTAACCTTCCAGCTGGCAAACTGCAGGGTTTAATCTGGACAAACAGTCTGCGTAAGCAAATTGATTGTGAATATTACTCACGTGAGACTGAGTGAAATGTAATTGGTGCCACTTAAATCAGGAAGATAAGATTCACCGAATACATGCAGTATTGTGTTTTAAACCTTGGTGAGTTTTTGTTAAAAACAGAGCAACAAAGTACTGCTTTATAATGATAAACTATAAGTGAACCCTGAATCTTACAAAATAAACTCTGTGTGAACCTTGAGGGGAGCTGTCAAGCCTAAGATGCATCTTTGCAGTGTTTTTTTTTCTTTTTTTTGGGGGGGGGTATGGAGGAGTTGTTTAAGGTGGGCCAGTTGGTTCCTGACATGCTGATGGCTCGGATCTCCATCTCCAGCCACCAAACACCAGACTTATGTGAAGGAGGCTATTCAATCACTGTTGATCTCAGCAAACGAGATTTCCTGGTGGGGAAGCATGACTCATACATCAGATTGTATTTTCATGTCTGATGTCCTATACGCTTTTTACACTAATTTGAGACGGCTTTCCGATCGCGCATCAGACCCTGGGAATCTGAAGCCGTAGCACTCCGGTAAACTGTCAGCATTACTGAGCTGGAGAGCTAAATGCATTCCCGGGCCAATGCGTGCCGGCATGATTAGCGCCTTGCGTTCTGAACGGTAAGACATGCGAGGACATATGTGTGAAATCTTCTGCCGGTTTCTGTGTGACGGCACTCACGTCTGAGTCTGTAGCTGCTATCCCAATTCTGGCTCTAGAAGAACAAACAGTCTTTCTTTTGTGTCAGATGCCGGTCTCAGTCATATACAGGTTACTGTTTCCACTGGCGGCACACAGTCCCACAGTGGTAGTTAAATCACTGTGAAGATGCTCCTGTATAAGGCGTTCCTATAAGTGTACTAAATTAAAATCTAAGAGTTCATCGAAGGTGGCGTGCAACGAGAAAGCCATACCAAATGTTCTCAAATAGTGCGGCGATGATATTTGATGATGGATGAGGATACATAATTACTTTGTTATACATTCTGTCTGTTACTGTAATTAACGCCACCGAGATTGATTTGTGCTTCGCCTCGGGAAACGCGCTGATATTTCTTTGGGTTTATCTGCACCTTCAGCTTGCAGGATACACGCTCAGTTAGAGCAACCCAGATAAGTGGGGAGGAGCTTCTTCCGCTGCCATATTGATGGATGAAGGGTCTGGTAACACCGTGAGCTGGAAGGATGAGGAGCACTTTTTTCGTTTACCTCCTCCGCTGGTGTCATGGGTTTTGCCGACGTGGTGAGGGGTCGGCACTCCATTCGCCGGCCCAACCCCCCCCCTCCCACCTTGGCGGCACACGGCCTCTGTCCTTCGCCACGTCGTCCTCGCCTCCCCGCACTGCCGTGGTAGGCCCAGCTTAACCAAAATACAAAACGCCCAAAATGTGACAGAGAGGCAACGCCACACTCGCAAAACAGGGCTGCGCGACAGCGGGTGGATTCGCAACACTACATGACTGATCGTTTTCCAAGAGCAGGCCATTGTTTGGTGAGTGACTGGTAATTATTCTGGGTAATTATTCATCTCTCGATTACTTCTCAAAGAAGGCATTTTTTTTTGAGTGCCTGGCCAAAGAGTGGCCCGGTTTGGTCCCCATGGACCCCATGAATGCTTAATTTGGCTGACAATCACCAGCCACATTATCGCTCCATGTTCTCACGATAATGAAAAAACATGAATATTAATTACATTTGGTAATTATGGTAATGATTTCTTTCTGGAAATGTATGTTCTTTGAATGCATTAAAAGTGAGAAGGAGCTAGATCTATATTGGGAGCCTTTATTACAGATGATGTTTATTCAATTAACAAAGTTACTGTTTATTTTTAAACGGAAGTGAAAGCACATTTGTATTTATTTGTACTTGCTGTATTTACTGTGTTGTTGACTGACAGCATAATAAGCCCCATGGACACTCACAATGAAACCATGTGCGACATTCTGATTGGCTCGTTGCAATGCAGCCCCTCCCTCAATCATAGGTTATTTGCTTCGCATCAGCTCGTGGTCCAATTCCTCATTGTGTCATCTGCTGATAGTGACCAGGGCGCTCCCTGGAGGTGAGGGGAGGTTGTTAAATTAGACAAAATATGAATCATTCAAGTACTGTGTTAATCAGACTTGTTGCCCTTTCAGGCGTCCGCAAGATACTGGTTGTCAGGGGGCGGGGCTTTGTCGCTCCTCCAGTCTCTGCTTGAAGTGGCCCACAGATTAGGAAGGCGTTTGAGACACATTTAGAAATATAAGTATGTTTCAATGTATATAAAAACTTTGAATGTAACGTTTGCACATTGTAACTGATATTCTGTTTATGGCGATGATTATTGTTTTGAATAAGTAAGTTTGTCACATCATACAGACCTAACTCTGACTGAGGTAATCCGTATCCCAGGGACTTTACCGCTGAGCTCACAGGGAGAATATTGTTTACCGCAAGTCAATGCTATTCCACAGGGATCCTTCATCCTCCACAAACACGTGGAAACCGCCGAAGGGGATAACCTCATTCAGTACCACGATGACCTCACTTCCTCAAACATCATCCGCATCAGGAATGTAGGGCAAAACAACAAGCGCAGCAGCTAATCCAAGGTTCCGCGTCTTCCTCAGAAAGCACAGATGTCTTCCTGTGACGCTGACGCTTGCCTTTCTTTGGATGTGTTTGTTGTGTTGTGATGTTCACATTGAGTTTTAACTGTTGCTGCGTTCACTCCCCTTAAAAAAAAGTCACTGTTGTGTTAGTGCCATTCGTGGCCTGACCTCTTCGCACTGTCATTTATCTCTGAACGGCAAAACCTCAATGCAAACAGCAGCTGATGTTACAGACCGATAAGCACATCTGCTAAAAAAAAAAAAATCCATATTTTCTTAAATTTTTTTAAAGAAAGCCTTGGAGAAACTGGACTGTTATTTAAGGGATGTGATCTTTATCTGTATTTAGACTATGTACTACTATATAGTCTATGTATTCCTGTACACTACACATACCACTGTATAGTCTATGTATTTCTGTATATTACACATGCTACTATAGTCTTTGTATGCCTGTACACTACACATACTAATATAGTCTACGTATTCCTGTACGCTACTATGTAGCTCAGGAGTTCCCAAAGTGGGGGCTGTGAGATGATCAGCAGAATATGATAATAAACATTATAAATGTTAAAAATGTGAAAGAATTTAATTGTAATTGTAACTGCAACCAATCAATTGCAGACCCCCCACCACCACCACCACCCCTTTCCAAAATGGGGGAGTGTAACTCTGGCTGAAAGGTTTGGGAACCCATGATATTGACCATATAGTGTACAAACTACTATATACTACAGTGTGTAGCACTTCATAGTCTATACAGACATACTGTATTTAATGTAAAATTTAATAGGCTGCAGTCTTTGTCTGTATGAGCATCGTTTTTGCTCTTCAGATCAGTGAATCATGCTTGTTTTTCTGATGTTCCAGATACCACTGTGGAATGACTCTGCGTGTCTGGGGAATCAGGACCTGCCGGGTGGCTACAGGCCCGCGTGCTCTGGCGGGTGTTGGGCTCGGGCAGCCTTCTTGCAGGGCAGCTCTCTCCAATTTCCCCGCTGACGCCGGGACGGTGACGTACCAGCCCCCTCTCTGTGGGGAGCAAGGTGCTGACTATGCTGAAGTCCCATGTTCTTAGTGCCCTTCCCCCCTCCTAAAAGCCCAACTGCTAATGCTATAAAGAATTTTTATGTCGGAGGAAATCACTTGGCTCACAGTGATGCTGATTAATCATGTGAGGTAATGCCGTAAGTTAATTAGACACGCTGTGATGATCACACAGGTAGCTCCGTGAGGTTGGAGGTCTCTGATAAGGGTGATAAGAGAAATCCAATTTTGGAGAGGTAATTTTATACATACACACCCACACAAATATCTTTGTACAGCTAAGTATATACACAACAATCAATTTCCAGTTTATTATAAGAGTTATGGCAAGCGTGCATTATTAGCTAAAGATCTGTCCAACAGAGACAGAGGGGTAGCTTAGGTGCTGGTTATGTCACACTGATAAATACTGGAGTGACGAACACAGTACCCACATCAACATAGACAAAAAGTGAGGTAATGTGCATTAGCGTGGAGGTGTGGTTCGGTTGGCAGAAATATGTCATGTTGATTGTTGATAAAAAAGTGAAAATATGTAAGCAATTTATGTCAAAAACATGAAGAACTGTTTAGAACTGTAGTCACCAACTGGCAAGCTGTGGTCTGCGTCTGGACAGAAATACAATTGATTCCAGGCCAGGAGATTGGTCCCCCCTGTTCCCCCACTTGGTTAATTTTGCCATTGGGGACCCTGGTCTGCAGTGGACCTTAGCTTTGTTTTGCTGATGGAATTTGGCCCTCTAAAAAATACATGAGGACTGGCCTCTGTTCTAGAATGACAAACATGGCTTGCTTTCCTTTAAGTGTGAGTCTGGGAATGACCTAAACAGGCCAAAAAAGCAGAGAAAAGCAGAGAGTCTCTAAAGCGCCCGGTGGACACATCTCCGAGAAAGTGGGGTTGTGTGAGTCAGGAGGGAGGCAGCCCCCACTGCGTTCCGTGGGATAGTGAATGCTCTGAGTGCTCAGACAGGCCTAAATCACGTTCACGCCGCGTGAAATTACCCAGCATCCTTTGTGCTGTATCCAAGGCGTGCTGAAGTGGATCATAAATAGCAGCCTGTCATCGCTGAACGTGATATTTGTGCTTTCTTGGGGATGGGCGGGGGGGGGCTTGGACAGACTGGCCGCTAAGCGACATGCAGGGGACGGGGGTCACAGCCAAAGGCTCAGGGAGGGGCTGTCAGATTCCGCGTGAGCTCGACGGTGCTGACGCCGTGGGCGCTGCAGGTGGCAGGGGGTTAGAGTGCAGGCAGGCTCCACACGCTGTCTGGCCTGCTTCCTCGCTCCATTGGGACCCTGGAGCGATCCGGCATCCCCAAAAAGCAGTCAGTCTTCCTGGTACCTTTATCCACATCACCAAATCCTGAATCTGATGCAGCTGGCCTGACTGGGGGCTTTTTTGGCCCACTTCATGGCCCGTTCATGCTGCATTAAGCCAGTGAAGGAGAAAGACACCCCCCCCCCCCCATCAACAGCTGAAGTTGAATGCCATCCCTTCGGAACCAGCAAACACAGCAATAGTTTTCCCTTTTAGACGCATATGTGATCAACAAAAGCATCACTGGATGTCTTCATAACGCAGACCTCACACCCATAGGTCAGGTTGTTCTGTGGGGCAGCCGATTTCTATTCACTGGCCATGCGTTCGCCTCCTGGGTGCAGCTAAATGTGTCCATGGCCACAAGGCTGTCAGGCACAGAGCTGCTGGCCTCCTGGGCGTGGCCCAGTCAGGAGTCTGACTGGGAGAGCCCTGATTCCCTGCAAACCTGGGCAGGCGGCTCCCACCTGCCCCGGTCCTGAGCTTTGGGAAAACAAGCTGCCGTCTGTGGCTCAGATTACATCTACAGCACTGGGAGATCTAAGGGCCGGGGTGATGTGTTACTTCTGGACGAGGTGGCTGGGGGAGGGGCCTGGGGGGAAGGAAGAATGGGGTCCTTTCATGAAAACGTGTCATTAATCATCAATCCCCAGCCGTCGACAAGGAGCCGTCCTCTTTCAGAAGCTGGCTTCTCCACACGCTTCTCCTCTGCACCCTGACAGGATCTCCCATAACCCGTGAGGAGGAAACATCACTCATTTCCTCAGTCCGAGTTTTGTTTCGGGGCCGGAACGCCTGGCAAATCGGACACCTCTGTGTGGGAACTGAGGGGCACCCCGAAAAGCGGCTGGATTCAGGGTCCCCCATCGCACAGAACCAGGCCGGAAATATCAGCGGCCCAAGAATGACGAGCCCAGCCTGCTGGGATTCTGCATTATCCCACCTGATGAGTCGTGGACAGGACAGCAATCAGTTAAAGTGGCCTCATCATGAGGCCGTGCAGAATGCAAAGTTATTTTAACACAAGGCTCACACAGTAACACTGTATTATGTGCCGATTCTCGCAAACTGTGTGTTGTGGCGCGGCATGGTGCAGGTGGGGAAAAAAAGGTGACGATCCACTTAAAAGCTCCCAGACAAAGGGATTTATTAACAAAAGTAAAGAAAAAGTGGAACCCAGAAAGTCACGGAACTGTGGGGGGTCAAAAACTCAAAAAGGGAAAAATAACTAAGAAAGCCACACGTAGACTAACAGAGGGAACACAAGCAGGAAAACCAAGCAGGCCAAAAAACACACTATAACAAAAGGCATTGACCTAGCATTCCACCAGTAACACACACAATGAATCAGTGAGGAATAAAAGGAGGGCAAGCATTTAAATACCACAGACAACTGAGCTAAGGAATAGGCAGAATATGAAACATATGAGAATTAATCAATAACAATAGCACAGGGAAAACAGGTGCAGTAACTTATACTAATGAACAGAGGACTAGGGTAACTCCAACAAATACTCAAAGAAAGAAACACTAATCACAGACTAGGAATTCAACATACAGAAAGTATCAGAATAAGTAGAACGTAATAAAACAAGGCACAAGCTTCAAAAGGAGAACACGGATCTAATGAACACTAGGGAGGAAAACCAATAAATACAAAATAACAGATGAGACCAGCCTGTAACCCACAAGCAGAGAGTTAACAGACTTTGTGCTGCATGTTCAACCCACTAAGCTATGCAGCAGTTTGGGAAACAGGGAGAACACACTAGGGAAAACTAGGGACTAAGACAGGGGAAGCAGGTTGGCCAGCATCATCTGCTGGTGAAACGGGGAATGACCACATAGGAAAGGGATCGACCAGCAGTGGCCAATCTTACCCACAATTGGCCGGTGTGTATGCAGATTGGCCAGCGCTGGGATAGATTAACTGACATAGAAGGGGACAGACAGGATGACCAGCAATGCTGGTCAAACTTGGAAGGGTCACAGAGGGTGGAGTCAGGTGGTACAGACCCCGACACTGTGGTTGTTGACTGGTCATACCTTTGCTCCGAATTGCTAATCAAGGGTAAGCATTATGTCACAGTTAGCAAACGCGCCATGAATTCATGAAGCCACACCCTAAGGGGGCGGAGCCTTGCTTTGGGGGTTGCTTCTGTTTTGCTTGTTTTCACGGCGCTGGTAAGATGGTCCCCGCTTCACACTTAGCATCGTTCTGTTCAATTTATGAAGTCATTTACGACAAACGCGCAGATGTGCCTGTTTGGGTTGGGGTGGGGATCCCTCATGTGCCCCCCTGAGGCATAACAGAACCCCCAGAGTGATTAATTAGCCCCACAGCATCATAGCGATATTGTCACATTAGTGCCCGAAGTGCCAAATGAGGCCCACCCTGTCACAGCTGATCACCTTTCTGCTCACTGAAATCTCAAAAAAAATTATTCGCAAAATATATCGGTGGGTCAAAGTTCAGTTGGTGTGTTTGGGTGGGGGGGGGGGGGGGGGGATTTGGGGA
>JAABNY020000008.1:6704562-6715706 GCA_015164015.2 Brevimyrus niger | reverse complement strand
TCATCGCTTTTTCCAACAGCAAAAAAAAAAAAACGTATTTCGATCAAATCGGGGGGTGTTGGGAGTGTGGGTGTGGTCGTGGGGGGGGGGGGGGGGGGGGAGTAAACCTGAGTAATAATTCATCCCTACAAAATGATTAGTCCCCCCCTCGATTTGTTCAGCGTCACTGCTGTTCGGATTTGTACATACAATCCTCACTGATTCGCAAGGTCGTCCAGATTCACAGATTCACATTCTCTTTGGGTTGAGAGGGGGGGTATCTTGGCCTAATTCAACTGGACACAGTCCCCACAGGCTGTGCGTGACAATGTTATGTTTCAATTTATGGTTGCATGTGTTTGGGTCTAGAGAGGCGAGGTTCTATATAAATGACCTCAGGAGAGAATATCACTCTGCTCTCCACAGATTCAAATCAGAAATGTGAGAGGTAGGCTTTGTGTCACTCTGCCCTCCCCCCCAGTGCCATCACTCCCATGATGGATTGCTGTAATCGTTTGCCTCCCGTGAGTACCTGTTCCCAACTGCAAGTAACAAATGTTCCATAATGGGGGGTGGTTAGGAACTTGTTTTGTTTTCCACATTAAATCAGCACTGAGGCACAGGCTAATAGAGGGTAATCTGACCGGCAGTAGACCTCTGCAGGTTCTTCAGTGGTTTTGGAAGGGAAACAGTTATGCATTTAATGCGGTGTCTTCGAAGTACCACTTTAAGTGCGTTCACTATAATGCCTTTGCATTATGCTAATTTAGGTGCTCGCTAACAGCCAACTGTAAATTCCGGCGTAAAGATTCTGGCCCATTCTGCTTGTCATCAAGTCCAATTTCCGTGTAAATTTTGACATGAAGTCTTTTTTGGTTAGTCTGGTTCAGTGTGCCGTTAATTAAAAAAAAACGAAGGAAACTTGTCCACGTTTACTCCCTGTGGAAAACTTCATTAAATTCTTTTTGACGGGGAGAAATTCTAGCCTCTTGTATCATGAAGTCATCATGTAGTACTGGTGTTTTTGGGGAGCCTCTCCTTCCCTCAGTCAGCCTGAGTTTTCGCATTTTCCTGAATCCGTACGTTTGCTCAGATGCTGCAGGCCGCATATGTAACTCCACATATTCATTCAGACAAAGGCTACAGACTCATTATGATACCAAACCCACAACACTATAATAATAATAATTTGTTTGCTTCTGTAGACATTTTAATTCTGGAATTTTTGTTCCAGCACTAACTGGCTCTCTGGAAGCCAATTCATGCAATTAGACCTTCCAAGCACCGTCCCCCAGAAACCTCGTCTCGACATGCTCACGTTTCCATGGTAACGCTACCCAGCTAATCCCAGACTGTGTCAGGTTATTGAACTCGGTATTACATGCGTATTTCTGGACTGTAAGATTGGGCTGTGTTATGAAATGATCTCCCTAGGCTCTTATGTGTTAAATTTGCTTTCCCACAAAAAAAAAAAAAATCTAAATGAAAATTAACTGATGAATGCAATGTGAAATTCCTTAGGGCTTCGTTTGCAGAATATCTTAATTTCCTGAACACCCGATGGCCGTGGGTGTTCCAGTTCCATAGTATTTCAAACTGACTCAGTTTCAGTTAAAACTGTTCAAAAGTTGGATGTTCGCCCACGAATTAATAGTACATACCACTTTATTTCATTTAAGCACTGTTAAGTTGTAGTAAAAAATATAAACATAAATGTTAAGCTATGGTTTCATTGTGCAGTGTGCGGGTCTATGTTGTGCTTACCATGTGCCATTTTGGGGTATGGTGGCCCTTTTAGGACACATGGCTGACACTGTAAATGCGTCCCAGTCAGTCAGCCCAGAGGAATTATTCCCTTCCTCCCAAGAAGGAAGCCATTAGTCACTGATACTACCATGCCAATAAGCACATGCTCCCCATCAGTGCTCATTCATACTAATTGGTTCATTCCGCATTGGGTTGTTAGCATGTTAATCCGCATGCACGAATACTTACATATATGTGTTTCCTGTGTTAGGGCCTTTCATATGGGAGGTTTTAAGTCGACCGAAAGAGAAGTTCTCTCGTGCCCACCTTATGCTAATCCTGTTAGACTGTGATAAGGAAGCTGAAATCGGGGTGGGGGGCATGCCCTCTTCAGAGCGCACATGAAATAATATTTTCAAAAATATCACAGTTTGTCATTGACCGTCCTTTTCAGAGAAACAGCAGCACCCTCAAGGGGGGGGCAGCATTGATCTCCGGCCTGGAGCTGCGCTCTGTCGCAAACTGAAAAAACATGCATATACGGTATATGCGTAGGTGTCCGGCTGAACGCCTGTTTGTAAATGATCTAGATCCCGGTTAATCACAGCTGGCTTTGACCTTCGGGAAGGTCCTCTCATGTAAACACTGGCCTTTCTCAGCAACTCTGCAGCCAAGCCAGATAAATGTGTGCGTGTGTTTTCACAAGTATTTCATTGTAGGGACCAGAATTCTCTACAATGTGATAAAAAACTTTTTAGCTTGTGGGGACATTTTTCAGATCCCCACAAGGATAACTTTAGTTTTATTTGAATCTGTGAATGCAATTAAAAAAGTAAGAATGCTAAAAGTCTTGTATTTTGGTTGGTAACTTATGGTTAAGTTTAGGGCTGGGTGGGAGTTAAGGTTATTATCTTAGGGTTAGAGAATTTTTCTCATGGAAATTAATGGAGAGTCCTCAAGAAATATAAATACAAACCTGTGTGTGTGTGTGTTTGGGGGCTGTCTGTTTGTTTTTCTTTGCCATATACATACAGAATCAATAGTATTGGTGGATATCAGCATTTTGTACTATTTCATCTCTTCAATGATAATGCAGATTTTTTTCCTTAAATATATTCCTGATATATATCCTGATGAGTATAGCAGAGATCATAAGCCAGACATGTTAATTGCTAAGAAAGCCCCAGGGTCTGTATCTCTCAACACCAAAGCTGGCAGCGTAAATGTAAATAATGTATATCTCACTTTGCAGTCTGAAAATCCTTACAAAGCGCTCGAGATCAGAGGATCGGCTTCGCTCTTTGCAAACCATTTGTTGTCGTTGTTACTTCATCCACTTTTTATAATTCCTGGATCGTACCTGTGTTTGTCTTGGCTGTTGAACTGAGCATGACCACGTGTGACATTTCCTGAACTCGATTTTTCTTCGCATGTTAGACTGGGGGAAGCATTGAACTCTTTTGCACTTTTATCTGTAATGAGGGGGAAACTCTCGCTTCCTAAAAAAATTCTATTTGAACTTTACTTTAAGCTTAATTCTAGTTATACTAGACAGCTTATCTCAGATTAACACTACTGTATGATACTGTATGGTCTGTATTCAACCCCCTACTCATTTCAAACAGGATAAATCCATTTGTGATACAAACCCCTTATAGAACAATCCAGCTTTCTTCCTTAATGCCTCACACTTGTACTTGTTCTCCTCCCCCTTGGCAGCTATAGTGTTGGCGTCTTTGCAGCACACTGTGTGTGGCTGTCAAATGTAAATCACTGCCTCTCAGTTCTTTTCAGGCGACAGGTTCATGTTGGATTGCTGTAAATATGTCTGTACTTACAGAACCGCAGAAAGAGGATGAGGTCCTCCATTCAGATCTTAGCTGTGTACCTTCACATAATAAAGGAGAAAGGAATGTTACATCGCCCAGTAAAATGTTTACTGAGCTGCTTCCACTGGAAAGCCCAGTGAAATTTAATTGCACGTAGAGTGTATTAAAATTGACTTTGATGCACTTGTCCAGTGGCCTCCATCATATTTCTTCCTGGCACGTCGCTATCTCAGTGGCTGAAACTGGTCCATCGTGGCCCCCTCTACGCACCACTTTATCCCCTGAATTTTCCTCATTTTCCACAAAGAAGATTTTTAACCAGTGGTTCACAACATCTATGCATCCATCAGTCAGTTCTAGACCTGCGAGTTACAGTTACATACTGTTGATTCTGGGTTTTGTGACCATAATCCATACAGTTGGATATTTATTTACAACACGCAGTTCAGAAAGCAGGGTCATGCAGTCCTTGGAGCAATCTGGATTATGGGCCTTGCACAAGGGCCCAATGGTGAATAGCTCTGCCGACCACAGGATTTGAACCAGTGACCTTCTGATCATGATACTAACCTGCCAAGCCGCACACGGCTTTGGATGCTGTCAGGGTCTACAAAGCTACATCAACATAGACCTTGAAAACAAATGCTGCTGTTCATCTTGAGCTTGTGTCCTCCTCCCGTTAGCTTTTCTGAGCCTGTAAAGCGATGAAGTGTGTATTGGTCCTGAGGGTGGCGTTCTCTGCATTGTGCCAGGGTCTCTCAGTTCCCGCTCACCCGCTTGCCAGGCCTCCACAAGGCATTTTCATAGGCAGCATACACCCAAAGCAGGTAGTACCGTGTTCTGAGTAGTATTGCATTATGGGCAACTATGACAAAAGCATCCATTCCCGGGCAGCTGGGTAATGTAAATATATCATGTTGGTCCCAGTTCCTCATTTATGATCCAGTCGTCCTCTTTAACTCCTACTGGAGGGGTCGAGAGGATCCTTCTAGAGGGGTACAAGCAGCATGCTGTCTGGTCTGCAAGTGAGCCCTCTCCAGTCTGTTCCCAGTCCCTGCATCTTCTAGCAATTAACATTATGCAATGCATGATGGGACCAGCAGCCTCTTTTTGATTACGTCCTGCTCTGTCATACATGTGATTCTCCTCACAGGAGGGGGGCCATGAGTTTATGGGGTGGGTGAGGGGGGATATCCTGCCTGAACATTTCAGGCAATTGGGCGTTTGGCCCAACCCGCGGCATGGTGCATGATTCACCGTTGCCTAACGAGCAGACCAGCAGTAGTGACAAAACCCGGAGAACCATTGTTCACTTCAGAGACATTTAACAGATTGTTAGAGCAGATAACATGTGTGACGGTGGTGGAGTTTATGATTTGCTTTGTACTCAACTAAGCAGCTGTTGAAATATAGAATGTAAAACCATTAAAAAGGGAAAAATACAAAGTTCCGCAGATTTCAGCATATGTTGCAGTCTGGGTCTGGGGCCGGCAACCGAAACGTTCCAGAGGTCCGAGGTTTTGCATTCATGTCCGTTGACTTACTTGGAGACGACACTTTACTGGAGTCCAGAAAAGTTAATGAGGTGTTTACCCTAGCGATCCTCTTAGCCGGTAAGCGGTGCTGGTCTTTGGGATTGTGAACATGATTTCCACTCAGTTACCTGAAGATGGGAATGCGCCATGTTGATTCCCAGAGATGGAACCTCGTGTTTCCCCATCAAACATCTGCTTAATTGGCTGGGGTCAAAAAAAAAAGCAGAGCAATGTTCATGATCCAGCATGATCATTCGCAGCTTCTCTGTCTCACTAGCTAGTACGACATACCTGTAACAACATACCTGTAACAGCATCTCTTTGAAAACATCCTTTGGCACAAGAAGGAAAAACCATAAAATGTTTGCGCAGGAGCTGTCCATCAGGCTTTGCAAGTCTGCCACAATAGATGTATGCTTCTGATATCTCCGACTTACTGTCAGGTCCCTCAAATGACTGCTCATCTGCACTGGCCCAAGCTGTCTTCTCTGGTATATGTTATGTTTGGACAGCGATTTTTTTCCCACCAAAAAGTACACCTTGCCTTCTCCAGACTTAATCCTAGAGTGTGGAAAAGTCTTTCACTATTCAAACAAAAGACTGAAAGACAGTGCTGACATTCTTTTTGACTTCAAAATGGAGGGAAATGTGTTGTTATCTCAAGTCAAGCACAGAGAATGCTGCTAACTAGCTAAGCCAAGAATGCAAAGCACTAATTCCTTCATCACCTCAGTGACCTCTAAGAGGATATGGGCCCATTTCTGTGTCTCCATGAAGATGTGTGGATAGAGAGCTACATGCATGCAAACTCATCTTGAGAACAACCATTTTGTTTTCTGGACCTGGGTAAGAAAACACAGTCCACCATATAAGACCCAAATGCGGGTGTCTGTAGGGTAGTGTGTCTGAACCTAGTCCTTGGAGTTCCCCAAACAGTCCAGATTTTTGCTCCCTCTCCCTTACCTATAGGACTATCCGGCAGGGAGCTGGGAGGGAGCAAAAACATGGGCCGTCTAGGGTCCCCCGATGACCGGGTTGGAAACGTCAAAAGGTGTGATGAAAATCAGTGACCAGCTCTGGTAAGTCATCACCAGTTTCTTTTAATGACAGCCACTTGAATATGGTGAACTTCTACACCATCCAAGACCCTTCTCTTTTCAATCTGATGGCAGTCGCCAAGTCTTTTTCAATAGACCCTGTCCCTCATGTGTGACACAGAAACAGTGTCTCACACCCCAACCAGAAGTGTGAGCAACTAATTAAGATTAAGGTCTTCTGATCCAGGGCAGAATGGACCGGCGTGCTAGAACCACACCACCAGCCGTCTCTGTCCAACAAACCCAAGCCCAGGGCTGTCGCTTCATTTGAATTCTTTCTGGTAGATTAATGTGGTCCCAGTCCATGGCTTTAAATACAACCCATTCAGCACCTGAAAACACCCACAGGCCACTCCAGGCTTTTATCCCGGGGGTAAGAGAGTCCAGCAAGCCATTAATCACAGGCTAGGTCAAACCAAGCTACATATGTAAATTTGTAAAATAAATAAATTAGTAGATAGATAAATACATTTACATTGATATGACTAACACAAGCCACATTTTGAAATATAACTTTACAGTATGATTTTGTTTTATTGAACTTAATATATTTAAGCTGCATTTTCATCTCACCAATAGGTGGAGCAATTGCACCCCTGCCCTCCCCAGTACAGTCACCTATGAAAATACCTGTGGTTATGTGGTTCTCTTTTCTGACTGAGCCTGAAAGCCCTGGCACTAGGGTGAATCAGGTGACCATTTCCCGTGCAGCTAATATGATTTTAAACATGCCAACATGCCACCCCATCCCCCCAACCCCAAGAGACACACCCAGACTACAGTATGTGACCCCACGTCTGGATCCCTGCCTATTTCTCCCCAAGGCTAAATCTAAAATTGCCATCCTACTGTGTCAGTTACCCGCCTCAGCTGTTAACCACAAAGCTGTGTTCAGGTTCCTGGTCTGTCCTGCCATGCCTGTGTCACACGGACACGAACGCCTTCCTGTTCATTTTTTGCCCCACTTGTTAGCTTTATGCATACGCAGCATTTCATCCCAGCAGCGGGGGCTGTGCTGGCCTCAGTCAGACTTCCGGTTTACGGGGCTTAATCACAATCTCCACACACTTACAGTCAGGTTCTGTGCGCCACAAACTATGGGTTTAGGCCAAAGCCCTCAGCTCCGATTCAGCCCCGAGAGCTTATCTAACAAACGCCAGACAGTGTCAAGTTTGTGTGCATGACTGTATTTCTGAAAATGAAACATAAACAGAAGGTTTCGCTCTGGTGTACATACTCTCGGACCGAATATTAAGTCAGCGAAACAAACTCGGGGCTCTGAAATTGTCAGCAAGGAATAAGCTCAGGAGAGTGAGTACGGCCGTGTCCTGGGGGCGGGGGAAGGTCACCCAGACAGCTGCGTGTGTGTGTCCCGAGGGCCAGGAGGCACTCTCCCCAGTGCTGTTTTTCCTGCAGTGTTAACAAGCTGCTAGGAGAGTCCTGGATTCTTTCACAACTGCTTCTGTGACAAAGGCTGTCTAACCCAGGGAGGGACACCGAGCATCACGCCATGTCTCTCACTGAAAGCCAACCCCTTGGGCTCTGCCACTGAAATTAATTAGGATTCTGTTTTACGTGGCTGTGTCTACACCAAGGGACCTACAGGGGGCGCTTGCATTCAGATAACCTGGGGAAGGACTGTTCGTCTGTTAGTCCTTCTCCAACACTAGCAAGAAGGCGCCTCAGCTATGCTCACTGGGAGTGGCAGCACTGGTGCTGGATTGTTCTGCTCCCTGCCCACGCCGTTTGGGTCCCTGTAGGTTGCAGTGCCAGGCTACTTTCATGGCTAGATGTTGATATTTTGGTTTTGCTGCTGCTTCTGATCTCTGTGTAGCCAATGGACAATTACAAGAAGCCCATTCAACTTTCTGCACATGGGATTTGTGTTTCTGTATTTTCTGTATAATATGAATGAATGGTAGATGTCTAATCTAAGCTAAAATTCGTTGGTGACATCAAGTGAATAAATAGCGTTTTCTTAAATAACATACACTTTCAGATTTCATAAAACCGTCAAAACATTGATGGATTGTTTGCGGGACAGAGGATTTGTGAGTAATAATATCTCTTCATCCGCTCTGCCACCTAACAGCCACTCTCTGTTCTGACTGACAGTGAAATTCATATTTCTTTAATCTTGTATGAAGCCGCCTTGCTGTTTGAAATGTACCCTTTGCATTGATTGAGAAGCCGTATGCTGGGTGAGCGCAGAATTGCAGAGGTTGTGAGTCAGTTTATTTAAAGAAAGGCTGCTGAGATGTGGATTTATAGCCTATGCTGATTTAACCTGGCTAGGAGACTGGGCTCTGGGGTGTGAGAGGGGACGGGGGTTTATGCTAACCTTACCTGTCGCACAGTTAGCTAAAGTGAGTGCCGTAGGCTGGTTGACTTACGTTCCTCTGCTTTCTATTGCAGCGTAGTACGTCTCGCTATCAATCAATGCAAAATTACCAACAGAGCCTTTAATCGTCAGACTTGGTCTATTTCCTTGGCCCTCCTGGTACTCTTCTTTCCTACTGGGTCAGGACTGTTCTGTACAGAATTTAAGTGGAGATGCAGAAAACCCGGTTGGGCTTAAATGGGGCTAAGATCTGTGGGACTCCAGCTTGGGGGGGGGGGGGGGGGCCCCAGAGGGGGGCGAGAAGCATGCGCGGGGCCGGGAAGTAGCGGCTGCCGGCACAAGGGGGGCCCCCACATATGGGGCCGGTTTTATCCCCAACGTCCCCTCTTCTTAAGTGTCATTTTTACCCATGTCTGAGAGCTGCTAATTTTGAGAACCCTTCAGTCTTGCTACTGTACCCAGTCTCTGTTAAGAAGATGCACACAGTCACCATACAGGTACACAAGCCTTACTTTCCTGTCATGCTAGTTCAATTCTCCCTAAGTTTCACCAAGGGGGTCAATTAGAATCAAACCTATTTTTTTCCACCAGCATTTCAAATAATGATAATTCAGCTAAAATACCTTCCTCTTCTTGCCATTTCATTAATGTAGATTTTGAACCAGCTGCATCTGAAGGTCTGAATTCCACAAATAGCAGGAGACTCTGGTTATATTGTCCTAATAATGTGGTTCTAGAGACCAGCAGTGCACTTGATTGAAATACAAGTCCTCCTGAATGGCAGACGTGTAATTTGCCAAGGCGCGGTGTAGACGGAACATTTCTGATTCTGCGTGAGAACAGTGGGCTTTATCCCGTCTAACGGCGTCACTAACAGTTCTCGCGCTGGGCAGTAAATAACCTCTGGCTCCTTTCCTGAGGAGCTGAAATGAGGTGAAGCTCAGCTGAACTTGTATGAGGCCACCTTCTGGTTCACCTGCAACGGCCCTACTGTCGCTCGCAGTATTTTTACTGCCTTATCTAGGCAAACATGCACTCAGCTTTTGTCTGGCGTCGTGCCTTAAACGCACAGCTGGCAGATTTTATTTTTCTTCTGTCGGTGATATTTTGAATTAAACATTACCTCCCTACTTTGTGTGTTTAGGCATGGGCAAAGGAAACGTAAATCCATAGTTATTTTAAGTTTGTGGAGAATGCCTTTGTTTGGCATTACTTATACTTGTGCCCATTGCACGAGATGCGAACGGAGCCAAAAAAATGCAGAGAAACTTTCTCTGTATTTCATGCTAAACCAAACATGAACGACAGGTTGCTGGCTTCCCCCCCCCCAGCTTTCTCCCTCGCCGTCGTCTATTTCTGGAGAACAGATGGTAATCTGAAGGAAAAACTGTGGTGCTCCACTTTCCAGAGCTCCTCGCTCTCCCCCAGCGAACAGCCAAAGGATCCTTTGCGGTAAGATCACGTGATGCACTGATGAATTGTACGTCATTGTCAGGGAGGCTCCAAGTTTGCCGAAGGTATGTTCACACCTGCCACGTTTCTGCTGGCTTGTGACGTATCAAGTGAAGCCAGTAGGAGGCATGGTGGTTAAGGAGGAAGGCTGCTTGGTTCTAGGGCATTCTTCCAAGAAACCTACTTTGAGTCACTCTAGTGAAATAGCTAATGGCGTGAATTGGGCGAAGTTGTTGAATTTCAAGGTTCCTGTTCCAGGTATGGATCGCCGCTCTCGGTGTGGCTCATCCATCCATCCTCTCCTGGCCACAGTCTTTGCCTCTTCACCGTTCACTTCCTCCTTACCCTCTGAGGAGTTCCATACTTTTGTCTTGCTGTGACAAGCCCCCAGGCTTGTAAGTGGCCGAGGAGACCCCAGGGTTGCGCTTGATAGACGGACATAGCTGCACAAAGAGGTCGGCTTAGCTGCACAGCAGCGGCGTTCCGGGAAGGTACAAAGGAGCTGGCTTCTATCATGAACTGTTGTTGTCTGGTGGAGCTACTCGTGGGCCAGCTGACTCTTGAAGACTTTTGAAGAATGTGTTACATTCTGGAGGGAAGCTACTGTCCAATTAACTGGAAGTTTTCATTTGAAATGTTAATTACGTTTCCATTTTAATACACACACCTCACCGTGTCACCCCTTTCCTCCATTCTTAAGGGCCAACAGAATGAATAATCAGCTTATTTTCCCCAGAAGATCCTGTCAGCATTTTATTCCCGTCAGTCCTCAGGTTTAACCCAGTCCTGCTCACTTCCATTGAAATGTATTGAAATCGAACTTATGGAAATGGAAATATATATATATGGAAATGGAAATATATTGAAATGATAGGGGTTAAGGTCGTCATTCTTGGATTAGGGTTTTTCCCATAGAAATGAATGGAGAGTCCCCATATTGATAGGAATACATGAACTGTATGCAAAATGCAAACGTGGGCTGATTACATGAGTGAGGTATCTGCAGTGTGCAGAGCGAATGTTGCAGCAGGCCAACTTCCACAAAGAGGGAAGGGGGGTAATGCAGACACCAGGGCACTTTGCTTTATTTTAACTAGCAATAAAAACCGAAGCATCTAGAGTTTCTGCACCCTTTTATTTTCGAAGAGAGATTACAGGTCTTTAA
>JAABNY020000008.1:6649449-6660211 GCA_015164015.2 Brevimyrus niger | reverse complement strand
TGGCTGTCCTGGTGTAGCTCCACACAGGCTTGCCTCCTCAGCACTGGCCTCCTGCTCTGGGAGCACACGTGAAGGGTAGGCTCAGGACCTGCCGACAAGCACAGGAAACATTTACTCTACAGTACCTCTCCTTAACTGGCATGTTGACTAATTTATCCACATTACAGTCCATTCTACTACAACATCCAGAAGCTAAATATTATTCATATGACAGCAATATCTTACTTTTTACAGAAAAATATGATTTCCTTTATTTTAAATATTTTTTTTTCCAGGTGAGCATCACAGCAAATCATATGCCATCTGTTCTAGGATCTCATCATTAAACATCAGTCCTACCTTTGTGCTTGCTGTCTCCTCTGGAGGAGAGATCTGTCAGCTCTGAAGCTGCAGGGACAGCTAAGGAACTTCTGTGTGTCGCCCTCGGTACCTCAGGCAGCCCGCTGGCTGCTTCCTGTAACAGAAACAGGAAATAAAGCACTCTGAGCTCCATTTGCAGCAACCGCAGAAGGTACCAGCAACGCATCCGCTTGGCTTTAATCTTACATGCATTACTGACTGCGGACGCAAATTGCATCAATCCCCCTGTGGATTCAGCAGTGCAGGCTGAGGCATTTTTCATACCAAGCATGCAGACACCTCGCTGTGCTGGGGGAATCACTTAGATGGTCACTTTCCACATACAAAACATTCCAAAGGTCATGGTCACGTGTGCATAAATGATCGTGAGATCTGCATCTTGCTCGTACTGTAAAAGTCATTCAGTTATGTGAAAACCACAATATTTAAATATGTACACTGCAGCCGATAGGCAAAAACAAATTATACAACAATGATGGCCATGTTGTTTTTTTCGTTTGATCTGTAATTTAGATTTAGTGATTTGATACGAAATGTAGGTGAAGGATTTCACCAGTTTGTAATTGAAAAAACTGGTGTACTTGCACAGGAAATGACACATGATTTGCATGAGATGAATTGCTGCATAAATGCTGTATTGTTCTGGATAAGTGCATCTCCAGTGTTAGCCCCATGCACAAAGCTCACCAGCTCAAACACAAGAGAGAAATAGTTCAACATACATGTTTAAATAGCAATTCTGGAATCTTTCTTAAAGCCATGTAAATACTGCAAAAGAACTAGAGGCATGTAGAGAAAAAAGACAATGTTCAGTATACAAAACATTATAAAACAATCCATTCATTTGTCAGTTGCTGTTCTTAGAGCAATTAATTTGACTCAAATGTCAGGATTGTGTAAGAGTTTCTGGTAAGATGCTGGATTGAACTGTTCAGACCACCCACACACTTTCAGTTTTAAGAGTTTTGTTTCAAGTAAAGCTTTTAACTGTTTAGTTTTGAAAGTGAAATACAGCTTTTAGCAGAGTTTGGGAAGTTGTGGCCTTGTAATTCACATTTTTAAAGACTTACAAACTACCTGCATCTGAGCCAAACCTTAAATGATGAGGCACGCTTAATTCATGCCTAATTCATTTTCTTACTGATTATTTTTGCAGATGCTAAAATTTGAATTACAGTAGAAATTGCTGAGCTTCCTGATTACAAACGTAGTGTTTCCTGCATGTTGATTTTTATCATTTTACAAATTCAAGTTGAATATTAATCTGTTTGGCATAAAAAAGATCCCACCTGGCATGTTGATTGGGTACGAGGCCAGGCATCATCCAGGGAATCTCGGCTGGATCCCTGTGAGTCAGCAAGAGACTGTCCGTTAAATCTGTCCAGTTGAGTCTGGGTGGGGCTTGGGGGGTCAGATCCTAGAGCCTTCGAGCTCCTGATCCTCAAGTCTAATGGGTGTAGACAGTGGACTGTGTCAGAGGAGCTGTGAGGAACATTGTAGTCCTGGTATGAAGGTGGTTTACTGTCAGGCCAGGACCCGGTCCCCGATACTGGCGATGCCGGCAGTGGGATGTCCATGCTGTGGACCCTGGCCTTGGGGTCTGATTGCGGGTAGCTGTGGACCAGACTGCAGGAGCTGCATAGCATGCGGTAATTGTAGGTACTGTCGCTGCATGAGCGGGTCATCAGTTTTGGGACCCGGCGGCCTCCGGGCTGCAAGAAGCTCCTTTCAACACAGTTCTCACATCTCGGCCTCCAGTGGGAACAGGGGGATGGTCTCCTCAAACCTGCCAACATGCCAGCAGTAATCAGTCTTTCAGCAGACCTACAGCTCTCTCTGCCCAGGTGTGGCTACATGGAGAAATGCTATAGAAACAATGCTTAAGGAAGGAATAAACCAGCAGACAAGACCCAAGTATGACTGCTTTCTAACCAAGAATGAATCGTTACTTGTGGTTTTGCAGAAAAGCTTTGCGTTTGACTTGCTAGTGGTTTTAACCACACAGTGTATTTTGTGTTCATGTCCCACGAGGGGTGGCTCATGCCATCACACAATAATCACATCAGTAGATATGAGGTTCACTACCTTCTATACTCCATTGGCTTCTGTCTTTTTTCAACTGGCTGCTCTCCACAGCCTGAGCGATGGCCTCATTCAGCTGCTGCTCTGAGACCTAGATGAAGGACCAGAAGAACCAATTAAACCATCAGTAAAGGCTTCCATCACACCCTGGATTGTAGGGCTTTGGTGATGGGGAACCATGTCAAGTTGTCCATGAGGTACATACCTTGGGGTCGGGGTGCCGGCTGATGAGGACCCGGACTGTACCTGGGCTGCACTGGCTCAGCACCGCGTAGACCTCGTTCAGCGTCATGTTGTAGACCACAGTGTCGTTGATCTCGATGATCTTGTCCCCGCACCTTCATGGGGAAATGTGGCCGGCTGAGAGGGGGTCGCCCTTTGCGTGTATCTCGACCTAGCCAGAGGAGTCGCTCACCTGAGGCGCCCATCGATGTGGGCTACCGATCCCGGTGAGAGAGTGTGGATATAAATTCCGGGGCAGCCCTCCCCCGACGGGACACAACAGAGTCCAACTCCAAGTCCCACACCGGCTTCTGTAAGCCACAAAGACAGATGGATGATAAACAAGTGGAATCATCCAAGTGGAAAGGGGTCACAGTAGGACTATAATTAAATACAATCTAAATCAGGACATTATTAAGTATGTGAGAGAAAGCAGTATCATGACATAATGATGAAAGTATTATCCTCAAACGTTGCTGTGTGATGTTTGACCTTAAACTTGAGTGCTGCTGGTGGTTTAAAGGCTCCCGTGAAATATTTCTGCCCCACTGGATGGCAGCGACCTTTCTGCAGTGAGATTTCCATCACAATGCGGTCCTGGGGTTTCGCCGGCGTGGCCGTAAAGCTGCAGTCACTCATGTCTGCGCTGGTCCCGCTGATCCCCGTGCTGGAGCTGAGGGAGCGGGAACGGCAGAGCTGGGCTGCCTGAGCCTGGCCAGACAGCACCCCGGGCCGCAGGCTCGTCCGCACCACCAGCATCAGGAGGCCCTTCTTGATTTGCTTTGCACACAAAAAAAGTAGCCGCTAAGTGGCTGCATTTGGCGGCGGAGCTGAGGGAATCTGTACAGTGGCCATTCACACATTCATGCCATGGACAGTTATTCCCAACAAAGGAAAGGACCAAATCAACGAAGGCACACTCACTTTGAACTTATGCAAAGCATCTTCATGAGTCAGGCCATGCAGAGACTCGCCATTCAGTTCCAGAATCTCATCCCCTGCATGATAGAAATGAGGGGGTCGGGGGGGTCAGTCAGCATGGTGGCTCTATACCACGGTAGGATGAACAGCAACAGTAGGGTTGTTTATCAATACCAAGAATGCACACATCATACTTGTGCAAGAGCATTCTTGCTAATTTGTCTCCCGTGAATAAATTTGAGCTGCATTGAATCATGGGATTGTTCTTATCAACAAGGACAGAACCGATGTATCCTCGATATTTAGGACGGGCAAGACTGACAACTGGGGATTTTTTACCTGCCTCTGTTCTTCTGTTCTTGATTATTGAACTTCAACAATGGAAGATGATGTCAAACCGGTATTTGAAAGCACAAGTATGGTCAAATACACATATTGAGAAACACTCCGGGTCTTCCTTACTGTACCTTCCTGCAGCCTGCCATCTGCTGCTGCTGCTCCCCCCGGGAAGATGGTCTTGACATAGATACCCATGGGCCCGCATATGCTGTCCTTCCCACCGACAATGCTGAAGCCCAAACCCTTGACAGGGAACAGAGCTCATTTCAGCGCACTCTCTGAGCATTGGGGGTTTCTGTCCTTGGGCATGCTAAGGTGTTACCTTTCCCTGACCCTTCATCAGGACGACGTTACAGATGATGAAGGCTTGCATGCTGCTGCTGCTGAGGTGGACCAGGTGAGCCGAACTCAAGGAGCGAGAGGGTCTCGGAACAGCCTACAAATCGACGGTTACAGTGTAGGAGCATCTCAGGACACGTCATTCCATGCCTTTTAAGATCTTATGGAATACTAAATGGCACTCAAGGTTTAATCAAATGGTAACTTTCTATATGCTGTCATATGCTGACAGTTGTTGAAGGATTGAGATTTAAGTGGGTTTCTTAGCAATAAACAGACATTGCTACTTCTAGCAAGACCTTGGAATCATGCTTGAATTATCCGCAAATGATATTTTGACAAGTATAAATACTGGTAAGTAAAGTTTTCATTTTTAACCGACTGGGAAAACTTGTGGGAGTACCTGCTGTTGACATTGATGAGATGTATTTGGAGTAGACGTTGGTAACTATGGGTAACTTCAAGGACTTATTACCTGTGAAAATCCATGAGGAAATTCCAACTGCTGAGACAGAGACTTCCTGTTTCCATAAAAGCGAGTGTTCCCCTGGCGATGGCCACGGCAGATCTCTGGAGTCTTCAGTATCAATGTGTCCAAGTCACCAATCCAGTAGGGACTGACTGCTGAAAGAAGGTGGTATAGACAATTTGAAATGTGAATAGATTAATGCATGGATAGCATATGCAGACTGTCTACATCAAATTCTACAGTCTTTTTAGTTACATGAGGAGAAAATAAGTAAGTTACAATTTAAGAGCAAATTTCCAAAAGTTTCTCAGTCCATTTTTGTGGTTTTTGAGATGAGATTGCAAAGTCAGGCTTCTTCATAATATGTCCCTTTCATTCCTTTAATGTTGAGTTGTTTGTGTCTATGTGGCTTACTGGTGGAATTAGACCGTGTCTTCGGACTGTTAGACTGGTAGCCCTGGTCACTCTTCTCTGCCTTCTGCACATCCCGGCTGTGACCAGTCTCCCCACAGCTGGCCTCCATAATGGGGTCCTTCAAGAAATAGAGTAGTGCCGGGTATGGCTGGGCGATATATCGTGTTTTTACAATATATCAATATATTTTCATACAAGATATATGATGGGATAATATTGTTCATATTGATATAATTTGTTGCTTTAAAATTATATTCATAGCGCCGACCCCCTTAGTTATCCAGCTAAGCAAGAAATCCTGCTTAGTGAAATACCCCACTGGTAAAATAATATATGCCGGTGTTCTAACATTTCATCCTAACCTAACCTTTCATCCTAACCTTATTTCTAAATTTTCAATGTTCAAACATTTTAAATACTGTATTTTATTAAATACATTGATCACACTTTACTGTCAGCATCACACTGATTTACTATGCTGTATGTCGAATTATGTGACATGTTTTAACACTTAATCTTATAAAGTGTTTCAGACTCATGATTCCTGCTTACATTACATTACTTTGTGATTTTTAGACAAGTTACGTCTTTATTTTTTGTATTATCCAGTATCTGTTTCAGCCCATAAAAATGACAATAACATTTTCGGTAAGGTAGCACCAATCGATAGATATATCTGTCAAAACGCTGTATGGTAGGACAAATTGACATTTTTCAGCCATTTTTTCATGTACATGTACAGCTGTCTGTAAATAAATTGCCTGTGTGACATTGAGGACATTTGGCTCTGACTTGGAACTGTATATTTGTTATTACTTTATGGGAAAACAATAATCAGATATATATCGTATATCGCCATTCAACTAAAAATATCGAGATACGATTTTTGGTCCATATCGCGCAGCCCTAGTGCCCGGTCTTGATGAGACAAGTCTTCCTAGGTAGCTGCTGTCCGTCCCAGTAAATATGGCGACGCTCACCTTCAGTGTGACCGTTTTCCCAGTGTGCTCCTTACAACCGTAGCTGGTGAGGATGCACGTTTCGTCTCTCACAGCAGGAGACATTAATGGGGCTCCACTGTTGACCAACGTGGTACTATTTTCACTCGTCAAAGACTCCTGTGGTTAGGATTAGGAAGAAGTGCATGAAGCAAAGAAACAACCCTCGTTTTGGTGTGTTTGTATTTCAATTATTTATGTGAGCTGCATTTCAATTCTGAGATTTGGATTCAGTGCTTAGCGACTTTTTATTCATGTGACTTTATTTTGTCTGCTTTTAATTTGTCTCCTTAACAACGTTTTTCCTCAGGCAGCGGAGCCAGTTTCTTTTGCCGCTGTCAGGCCGGCACTGTGAAAACAATCGAGGTATGGCTGAATCCACATTAGTCACATGTCTGGCCATTTGTCTTTTTTTCCTACTCGCCTGGATGTTCCCTTCCCTTGTAGAGGCTACATTTGTAGTCAACATATGCAGTTTCCTCCCGGATCAATATAGTATCTCTGCTTGTTCGTCAGCCAGTCTGTCTATCTGTCTCTATTTATGTTTGGCAGTATTAGGGGGTGCAGCCAGCGACCTAGCAGAAGGTTCCAGAACACTACGGCATTGGGCCGAGAGCCATTAAAGCGTCATATGAATTCCTGAGCTGGAACTAAGTCTTAGGAATAGGATCAGACATACACAGTACAATTCACTGCTACATCCTCACTTATCGACCGCATTGAGCTGGGGGGAGGGGGGAGACTTTCATTTATTTGCTATAAATCACTAAATGTATGAAATTTTTATGAGGGGGGCAGGTAGGAAAAAAAACAGCAGAAGTATTTCTCCGAAGAGCTTGGTGTCAGAAGAAAATTCACCTCCGTACATGCAGTCTGAGGAGAAAGTGGAGATCTTTTTGCATATAGAGATTATCCTTCTATTATTGCTGAGACACTGGGTGCTGTATTTATGGTGATGTTTTACAGTGAGCGGGGGGTGTAACTATTAGCCTGTTCTAGGAGCCCCTGGGGTGGGTGAATTGGAGGACGCTGTGGAGGTGAGGGGCTCACGCATGCCTTACCTCACTGCGTGCCAGCGTGCGAGGTGCCCTGGCACGTGACCCCCCTGCTAAGTCTTCCTCCACCTCGGCACATACGCTGCGGAGCTTGCCATTGGCTGGAAGAGAATCGGCTCCCGGCTGGAGGTAGCTGTCCCTGCAGGTTAGAGCGACACCATACATGCACCATTACCTGCTGATGCTTTAGCAGCGTTTCTGTGTTTTTATGAAACGTAGGTGACCCCATGCTGCAAGAATAAATAATGCACATTTTCTGGCCATTCAAAATGCACATTATGTGCATTATATATATAAAAAAACAGTTTCACGAAACCTTGCAAATAAAGTACATTTTTGCTGAGGCTCGTACCAGTCCTCGCAATGTGGCACCCTAGGCGAGCGTCATCGCCAGCGCCCCCTGTCTGAGGCAAAGTGAAATTGGCTAGCAAGCATGCGCCCCTACAGAAGGTGGTGCCCTAGCCGGCCCCCTATGTCACCTGTAGAATTGACCGGCTGAATATTGTATCTGCCTAACACACATAGAAAGCGATTAATCGCTATAAAAACTTTCTTTATAAATTGGGGCACATTATTTCCTTCAAGTGAAAATGGTTCTTTACCTGTGCAGCACGCCTCCATTTTTTGTGCTGTGTACGGTAAGGCCTCTTTCAGCAGGCTGGGTGTTATGAGGGCCAATATGGGTTCCTGGGCCTTCTTCCCCAGCCACACACATTCTCCAGATACTGCTTCTCTGTGTGGGGACATCATCAGAGTTACAAAGGAGCCTCTGTGAGGGGTAAATGTTTTCTTTATGACAAAATCAAGCCCTCCCACTCGCAGGAGTCCGAATGGCTAAATAAGTGAACCGTAAACAGCACACTTTGATCTGACCAGAATCCAGAGCAACATGTTGGAGCCAGAAATGGAAAAGCAAAGTTCATTAAAATGGGAGTGCCAGTTAGACAAATGGGTTACTCTTTACTTGAGGGGTCACATATACTTAGTAGTAACTCTATTACTATACTACTATACTAAAAATTACAGAACTAAGACATATAGTAAGAAATATAACAACTTCTTGGAATAAAAGATGTGTCATGATTTATTAATGGGGAACAAACATGAGCTCATTATTTCACGTGTTATTCATTACTTTTTCCTTCAGTAGTTCCTTTATTAGTTCACAAAGGTTCACAGAACTAACAGATACAGTAACAAATATAGTAACTGCTTGAGATCAAGGATGTCCCAATTCAATGATGAATGAACATGAGATCAGTATGTAACAAAGACTTGGTTTGTTTAATTAATACATAAGTAATAGCATAATGCTACATTATTTTTAGTCCCCTCAAGTAAAGTGTTACCGACAAATGCATTTAGTGTTTGTAGCTCACAAAGTATAAAATGAGAACATACATTTTTATACTTGGCTGGTCACAGCGGATATTAAACTGTCATCTTCCTTTATAGTTACGTGACTGTTTCCTAGGAATAAATATTCAGGTAGACACATAGGCGTCTTGCCAATTTAGGAGCGGCATGACTGATTGCCATTCATAAATTCAGCCTCTTAAATCCAAACTCACATACTCTGTCATGTTCTGTGCACACACTCTGACAGTTGGTCCACTGTGTTACTCTTCTCATCCACTGTGTGCTGCAACTGTGGTTAAGGCCTGATGTTTTGGGAGTAAGAAAATCTGCTAGCTAACAGAATGCCACCGTGCCTCTCATACTGGTGTAAGTCACATGGTCTGAACAGAAACATCTTTTCTGAAGGGCCCAGGGTGCTTTAGACAGCTCTGGAGCTCCAAGGGCTTGTGACCTGATTCAATTTACAGAGAATCGCGAACACAGGGGGACAGTCTAGCGGGTATGAGGTTCCATACTATAGGGAAACTGAGATTCATTGCAGTTCACATTGGGGGCACTAAGTGAACATGTTTTACCTATTACTGTCTCATATAGTTCTCATCCATAATAATAAGTCACTTTAATATATGCATGATCAGCTGGCCATTAAAAGCCAGTCGAGAGGCACTCTGGAAAAGGCAGCTGTACACTTAGCTGTTAGTTTCTAACATTTCATTTGTATGCCGTTGTTTTTCATTGTCTTCATTATCTGTCTCCTGTTTTGCCCCGTCCATTTCAGACAGTATTTTTCACAAGAACCGAGATAGATTCAGGGTCACTTTTAAATACATTTTCTTAATTGATATTCTGGCGAACATAGAGCGAATTATGGCAGTACACCAAATGCAAATAATTCATTTTTTCAAGTCATACAAAATCATCACAGAGAAAAATCTCTCTGTGTTGTCTTTTAAATTCAAAAATTTTCCACATTTCAACTACCAGAATGCTTTTTTAATTGAAATTGATCAGTTTCGGCAGGTAAGTGCAATTTACAAAATTTAGATCAGTTGCTGCCTTTCAATGCACAGTAAGGAAACATGCCTGGACTGTATAGTCAACACCGTTAGAGCAGAAAGATACGTCAAGGTCTGCGTGAACAAGCAGCGGTACCTTAAAGGAGAAGGTCCGTTTGGGGATCTCTTGTGGACGCCCCGTGGTCACAGTAGGGCTGCCTCGTGGTGGGATCCTCGGGGAGACCAACCGTGCGCTGGCGTGCAAGGCAGCCTCCTGACGGTCTCTCCGCGGTCTCCCCCCTACTCCGTTCCCGGCCCCCGGTCGGCTGTACTTTTCCTCTAGGCTGCTGCTGTCGTTGCTGGTCACCGAGCGGCACAGGATCAGGGACCTGGAGATGGAAGCCAGCTTGCGGGAGCGCTGGCCGACCTTCCCCGCACCCCCCTGCAGCTCCATGCTCCTGTCCAGGCCATTCGCCTTCCGCGGGTGGTGGGCGCTTCTCAGAGGCATGTGTGCGCATGGAGCTCTCCCCCCACAGCCGGCTAATGGGGAGGGCCGCTCTGCGAGGCAATTAGGAAATTCAGTTAGGAATCCTGTTTCATAAGTGTTCTGAGAAAGTGCTGAGGCAATGACTAGATAAAAGCTCTTTTCTTTCAATGGCCTGAGAAAAAATAAAAAGGAACTTCGCCTTATGACTTGGGTTTGAGTCCCTGTGATGTGCAGCCTGGCCCACGGATGTGTAACATCTATGCTATCAGTCAGATTGCCCCAAGGATATCACAGGTTTGCTGTGATAGCTCATAGTTATATTAGGAAAAGCAAATCACCAAAGATTATTTTCCACTTCTTTAGAGGAATGGACCTCAACTCAATATCACATTCAACATCCGATGTGTGGCTCCTGGGGATCCTTCACAGCCCAACATATCCCAAGATTCACTGCACAGGGGTGAAGTGGGTGTGTCCCAACTAAACAATAGGAGCAGCACTTTGTGACTGAAGGGTAAGATTGTGATGACCAGGCCAACCCATTTGACGGCGCTTTCCCGTCAACCTTCAAAGAACACAACCTACAATGACTACAACTTACTAGACCACATAAGAACATAAGAAATTTACAAACGAGGGGGGGGGCATTCGGCCCATCAAGCTCGTTTGGGGAGAACTTAACTAATAGCTCAGAGTTGTTAAAATGTTATCTAGCTCTGATT
>JAABNY020000008.1:6614890-6640870 GCA_015164015.2 Brevimyrus niger | reverse complement strand
ACTTCTTTACACAGCGTGTAGTTAGAGTATGGAATAGTCTTCCTGCTAGTGTAGAGGAAGCTAAAACCCTGGGTTCCTTTGAGTCAGAGCTAGATAGAATTTTAACAACTCTGAGCTATTAGTTAAGTTCTCCCCAAACGAGCTTGATGGGCCAAATGCCCCCCCCCCCTCGTTTGTAAATTTCTTATGTTCCTTTGACTTGGGTGTGCAGGCTCTCTATAGGTCGGACACATGGTCTATAGGGTATTTTGTTGTGGCACTAACTTATCACAGGGTACAAGGCAGGGAACAAACCAGGATGGGGAACTAACCCATGGCAGGGTACACCTATGGGCAATTTGGTGACTCCAGTCAGCTTCGGCATGCTTTTAGACTGTGGAGGGAAACTGGAGTACCCACAGGAAACTCCATAATGATATGGGGAGAACATACAAATTCCACACATGGAACTCAAACCCTGGTCCCACAGGTGTGAGGCAACAGGCCTAACCTCTAACCCACCCTCATTTTTGGTCAAGGACACCAATTTTATTTTCTGACCAAACAGTACCTGATTAATCAGTTTTTAATTTTTCGAATGCTGGGACTTGAAGAAAACTCACAGGCTTTATGGAAATCCTCAATTGTGTTTTCCCAGTTTTACTCTCCAAGCTCAGTGATAACAGTGTGAGCAGCAGAGTGAAAATGAATCCAGCTGCTCATTCACATGAACCAAGGCTAGTTCTTTCAATTTACAAGCAGGCAACACCAGATAAGTGACCTTTGAGAGAAGCTCAGGCTGGATTTAATCTTGGTTGACAAAAACTGGATTTCTCATAATACTGATGAAAAACCACTCAGTCTTTATTACAAGTACAAAAAAGAAAAACAGATTTCTCTACCTGTAGTGAAAGCTTGACTGCCATGAAGAAAATGCATTTAGCTGAAGCACTGGAGCAAGAAGGCTTGATATTGTTTTAAAATGTGTTACTGTCAGGATAACATAAATTATTTTAAAAGTGAAAGTCTGGTGTCCAGTTCTGTGAAACTTTGTTTTGAATATTTGCACTGATGGTTCACACTACCTTATCTTCTTTTGCTGTTTAGCACAGTTCCCAAACCGGTCCTCGGGGACCTACAGACAGTTCACGTTTTTTCTCTCTCCCAGCTTCAGAGGGAGCAAAAACGTGGACCAACTGTGGGTCCCAGAGGACTGGATTGGGAAAAACTGGTCTAGCAGATTGTCAGTCATCACTGAGACTGAAATATTGTGACAGATCTGAAATCTTCAAATTTTCCTATTTATTTGATGAATTCTCTAACAGTTTTATGCTTAAACATCCTGAACTGCAAGCTGGAGCAGAATTCGGCAGCTCAGCAGGTGCCCAGTAATTTTTTTGAGTCCTATTCAGGCATTTGCACATTTTTGTCAATAAGAACAGAAATGACGGCAGAACAAGTCATGCTTTATACATTTTAAACTGTCAGGTTTTAACGCTTGGGGGGGCAAGGGGTAATTCTACTGCCAAATGATAAAAATTTAGCTAAGAAATGTTGGTGATCTTCTTGTTTTCATTACCGTCTAGCAAAGTGGAGGATGTCCTTCTCCAGCCGCTCTGCTGCGTTCTGTCATCCATTCTGTGTAATTAAACAAACCTTGTGTTAAACTCGGTCCTTCCAGAAGTTTCTGATCCTATGTGCTGGCATGCCTTGCCTTGGTAGCTCTCAGTAAGGTCACGGGCATCCTGTGAATGCAGTTCTTGTTTATTTGTTAGAAAAGCTGAAGCCTCCAACTGTACCCGAAAAGTATGACATCATAGCAGGGGAATGTTCTCCGTGGAGGACTTTACCACTGGCTTCCATTATACATCAAAGCAATAAGATTGTATAGAAACTGTAGAAGCAGCAGATGGAACCGATAATGTAGACTGATTTAAAGAAGAAATAAAAACAATTACATTAATTTACTTATATGTTTATTGAGATGAATCATTCTTATGTTGTTACGAGTATCATTTTGAATTTCGTTTCTATAATGGAAACCGTTTGCCTTGGTAGTACAATCATATAAACTGTACAATTCCCAAATTTTAGTTCTGGACTTAAGAACAGAAGAGCTTTAATATCCACTAAACACCCCAGAGTTATGTAAACAGCACAATAGTGATTTTTGTCGAACGGACATCTGTGTCACAGTTAACCTAATAGTTTTCTCATCTTGGATATTTTCTTATAAAATGGTGCTAATATGAGTTTAGTGTCAGGGTGTGATGCAGTTTCGAGCACAGTGAGACCGTCACGCCCACACACTAGCGCCTCACGGGTTTGGTAGAGAAAACAGAAGTTAAGACTCAAGGGGCTGCTGTTAGGCAGCTGAAACCGGAATGAGTATCGATTTGGTGGGGAGGCGTCGCCGCCCGACAGTCACAAGGAAGCAGCGGGAATCTCTGCACTTCTCTTTCGTGGAGGCAATTTTGGCTGGATAATCGAAAGCATTCAGGCCAAAGGCGAAGACACATTGGAGTGTCAGCGCTCTGGGGGCTGAGGTATCATAAGAGACTCACTAGGTGGGGCCTCCCTCCCCCCGAAATGACAGCGCGAGAGGAAGGGTGGGAGAAGCCGAGATCAGCACTAAGTCCAAACACACTGAAGGCGCTGTGGGCAGGGTGCGGCGCGTGCCAAACAAAGAGTTCGCTGTCCACTGCATAGCACTCTCCAGCAATAAGAACACCCCAAGGAAGAACCAGAGTCCAGCTAAAAGGAGAAGAGGGGTGGGACACTTGTGGAACACTATAACAATTTGGACCAATAGGAAGAGGAAGAAATGACTTTAAGCAGAGACATGGATAGGTTGGTGCCTGACAGACTCTTAATTGGAAATGACGGATTGAGGGGCCCTAACACTGTGAGATTTATAAGCAGCTGGGCTACGGAAATAGCTCAAAATTTATGTTGCTATGTTTAAACGCAGTGGAAGGTGATGAATAATCTTTTAAAACCACTGTATAAATTAATGGTGCCGGATAAGTTAGGCCCTCTGAATAGCTCTTCGGAAGAATTTCTCTTGAAGTAAATCTTACAGAATGAGAATGTCATGTTTTGAGTTTCCTGTTCCCGCGGCTGTCCACGGCAGAGCCTGTGTTTAAAGGGCTGTGCGCCCCCTTCGCCGCATCCAGAGGACCTGGGGCTGCACCTCAGTCACGTAGCTGGAATTCTGCGGCGCTCGAGTACTCGTGTCCACGTGAGTCGTTTGCACCCGGATGTCCTCTGTGCTCCACTGTTTGAAAGGGCCTGCCGATGAAAAAGAAACGTGCTCCGACGGCCAGAGTATTGTATCTCCACGCATCCATTCACCTGTGCAGAAGGGATGCTCCGTTTGACTACTCAGGGATGACACTGCAAAAAGCAGCTATTTGGGAAAATGGCCCGTGGCCTGTGTACTCCTCCCAAACTCTCCCAGGGGTGTCTGTGATGTGTGATCCTCAGAGATTAAGCCTGTGCTGAATTTCACAGGTATTACAATCATTTTAGCCCTAAATTAGGAGAGAGAATGGTCAAAACCATCTATTTATATTATGGATGAAAAGCTAGTAGATTTTGATGTTAGTTATAATTATTACCCGATTATATGTGTTGATTTAGCAAGCATTACAAAACAATGCGAACACCTGCATTTAGAAGTGCATTCATCCACAGCAATGGTTGAGTAAGCAAACTCATAAACAATGTTGGGGATTCGCATGAGCCCATTTCACCCTGATCCTGGATTTGTGAATTGATCTATCCAGAAATTTGCCAGATTCAGTTGATAAAGCTGCCTTTCTTTCTGCTTTATGACCCAGCACCAAACCCTTTTCCATCCTCTGATACATGTCAGGTGTCTACATTTTTTGTAAGCTGTCTAGATGAAATTCCTGCCTTCACTCTTGAAAACGCATATTTTTCCATTGTACATGTTCTCAGATGAAGGCTGGAGCTGATTTGGCAAAAAGGAAAAGGTTGTTACGGGTCTGAGTGCCTGGCTGAGAAACAGCCAGTCCATCACCCTGTTGGAAAACTTGATCGACCCTCGTTGATAAATTATGAAGTGGGGATCCTCATTTTTCATCACTGGTTTCTCTTACCTCGCCCATTGTCATAACAATGACCAGCAGCTCCATTCACCCTTTTCCTAAAACAAAAGGTACATTGTGCTACTAGCACGCTTTAAATATTTTGAACCAAATGTCAGCTCATTAATAAAACTATTCATAAAAAATTCTTTGTCAGAAGTGAAAGGGAAAAAGATAATTCCTTCATCTCCTTTAGGGAGGTGAGAATAACCCGGTGAAATGGCCGTCCTGGTTCCGCTCGTTGTCCATTTCGCTGGGTACAGTTAAACTGTAGCGCTACTCAGTCTGGACAAGATTCTGAAAACTGCAGAATACTTTATACTCTTAAAACATATTACATATTAAGAGTTTGGCTGGGGTGGTATGTACAGTACTGCAAAAGTCTTTGGCAGTCAAAAGAAAAGTTATTTGTCTGGTCTAGGTCAGGGGTGAGCAGGTAGTCTGAGTCAGGTATGCTCTCCTTCTTGGAATGTAACAGTGTATATTTGCTCAGAACAAAAAAAAAAACACAATTTCACATTAGTACGTATTCAAATTAAGAGTAACACAATAAAAACTAGTAAGTATTTCTTCTGTTGGATGGGTAGGGGAATGCCACCACAGTTCTCAAACCTCTCCCCGTAGACCCCCCCAGCCATTCCATGTATTCACCACCACAGGCTCATTTAATAAATTTAGTTAAAAAGTCAATGATGATTAGCTATATGAGTTGTGCTAGTGGTCGATTCAAAAGATTCATTGGTGTGTTGTACGGTTGCTGGAAATACTGGGGTGATTTTAGCAGAAGTTTTGAAATGGCTAAGCTGACACACTTTGACATAAGCATAGTAGCATAGTTTTACACCAGCATAAAGATCACTTAAACATCATTTTGGCTGCCTAAGGCTTACACAATACTTCATATTGGCATTCACATTTACTGACACTGAACTGGACTTCCTTTATGACATCATCAACACTGTCAGTGACACATACTGACAGGAAGAGCGCAGATCTGAAACAGGATACTGGGCTAAGGGCTATTCAGGGAAGCAGGGTCTGTTACCCAGAAAGGAAGAACTTTACATCACAGTGTTGGTGGAAGGCATGTGGGAGGGATGGGGATCCTTTAGCAGGAAATGGGCGAAACGTTGGCAGAAATTATTATTCAGGCGCTTTGTACCCTCTCCCGATAGCACAGCCTATTGGTTTCCTGTTGTGAAGTGACAGTTTTAGTTTGACCAGATGTGGACGGGAAGGGAAGTTGACCCAGGATTACTGGAAGATTCCTTTCGGGAATCTGCGATCAGCTGTGGTAAATCTTTTCCTGTGCGCTAGCAGACGGTGAAGCCCCCTCGTCTGAATGGAAGGAAAAAGCTTTGCAGACACGGTGATCCTTGGCTTACCGCCTGACAGGATCGCTTAACCTTTACGCTCTTTACATGGGTGACCTAATGAGCTTTCACACCTTAGCTTGAGTTCGATTCATCCCCCGTTTGTCACCAAAGGATGCACTATTGTACCGAGGCTTTGTTTGTCGCCTCTGCTACTCACGCCATGAGGTAGGCCTGCATGACTGAGATACGGCATAGAGACTGTAAACAGGAACAGGGGTCAACATGGAAATGGTACTGAGATTACCATGGTTCACCATACCAGCCTGTCGTGCGGAGTGGTCATCTGGTTTCATGGTGGGCTTCTAGAAGCACCAGTGTTCAATAAAAGCAATTTAATAGCCATTATAAACAGTTTAGACTTTTTTACAAGTCAAACTAATTGGCCAAACTCGTCTTCCAGATCCTTTGTGTATCACATGTCAGAACCTGTTTCGTGCGCATTCCTTTGCCTCATTGTGTCTAGAACAATCAGTTTGTTGTAAATACAATGTAAACAAATATCTCAACTTCCCATTCAAGCACTTCATTTTAAAAATTATTTACTATAGGATTTTTCCTGGGGTAAACCCTTTTTGTCATGTCCTGCTGACAAAACCAAGACTGGGTGCACCAAGTGTAACATGCTGCGGTACCAGTGATAGCTCGACAGTGAATATTTGTGTCTTTGGTGAGTTTCTTTGAAAAAGACTCAATTTGTATTTAAAAGTCACATGGGCGTCAATGACTGTACTGAAGCTAAACTTCTACACTGGTTTGTGATATAGTTTCCAAAGTCATATGTTGACTTGAATATCAATGCTGTCCTGTCTTGAGGCTGAAACACTGACTATCCCCATATCCCGTTGCTCCTGCCATATAATAATTATAACTAATTGGTTGCCACCATAGTTGGATACCATTAATTATTTGTTATATTTTAGTTTGTCATGAAGCAGTATTCCCAAGGACGGGCCTGGGAAACACTGCTCCTGAGAATACTCACTGCACTTAGAGTAACAATGTTTTTTTTGCAGTAGTACAATCTTAATATAACATTACTTTTAAACACTGCCGTCAACAGCCTAATTGTCTGTAAATTTCTAAACATATTCATACTACTATTATCCATCCGTTCCTTATTCACGTTATTGGAATGCAGGCACAGTGATATGTCACTCCACAACAGCGCGATAACATTATCAATAAAACAGCCAAATCAGCCTTACTCTTGATCTACTGACCCTCTGAATATCTTAAAATCTGAAGAATACACATATGGAAGCAGCAAATGAGAAACAACATTTTTTTAATATTTGAAATAAATACTCCGATACATGCATGAACAAAACACATTAGAAAGACTAGTAAATCTGGTAAATAGTGTGAAACACTGACAGCAGCGTTTATCCGGTAAATTTCACACATGGATCAGAACACAGGGCCCCCGCCTCATTTACACAGCTCAATTACTTCCATGGATCACCGTGTCATAGGTCAAACGAGTGAGGCTACATCCATCTGAAACTGAGGTAAACTTTTCCGGGTTTAATTCCTTATTCTGACGAAAAAAGTAAAGGGTGGGAGGATCGACAACAGATTCACACCAGGGTCACTGGGCTGTTTTTGTAAAGGATTCAATCACAACCAGTGTGAGAACACCTCAAGTCTACCGACCGCCCCAAGGCGGCCTGGGAAAGGGGCGGACCCAGTCTCTTTGGCATATGGGATTGCGGTTAGGAAGTAAAGGTTGCTTACACTGAGAAGGGTTCAATTCACAGAATGGGAGTTGACTGGCGGCAGAGTCCGTGGGGAAGACCGTTCCCTTAGTGCCTGCGAGAGAAGATTGCAGCCATCCGACACAGCAGATGCGGAGTTCCGCAGGCGCTCCCGGTAGTCGGCCATCTTGGTGCTGTTTTCCGGAAGCTGGGATATGTCCCTGAGGCCTTGGGACAGGTGGACGCAGGCAGAAACGACACTCATGGCTCCGCCGAGCACGGCCGTCATCACCGCTTTGCCCTCGGGGCTCACGCAGGCCGGCCGGCCCAGGAACTGCGGCTCGGTGGCGAAGCCGACCAGGGCGTGCACGGCCTGCACCAGCGGCCCGCTGAACAGCACGCAGCGGTTCCTCGTCAGCTCACTCGGCGACGTCTTCACCTCCTTCACACAGGCCAGCAGCGCCGTGGCGCTCGTGCTCATGCACTTGACGCCCAGCTTAAACTGGTCTTTGGCAAAGCGGTCCTTGGACCTGTCACTGGCCTGAACTGAGGCATCGGTCAGAGTCTTCAGGTTTCTGGAGATGCTCTGCGACACCTCCAGGAGGAGCTGGGGGGTCAGCTCGGCCAGGGCCGTGACGCGGAGCACGCTACAGCTCTGCTCCACTTCGTGTCGGCAGCGTGTCACCTTGTAGCGGTCCACCAGGCCTGGGAGGGCGGGTTGGGAGCCTGGCATCTCCACGGCAGCCAGGTAGGCAGCGTGGGCAGAGCACTCAGTCAGCGAGACCACTAGGTCTCCCATCTCCAGGAGACGGTCCCCCACCTCGGCAAAGCGGCCCATATTCAGCTGGCTCTGTATGTCATGTGTCAGGATGGACAGCTCCTTGGTCCGGGCGATAACAGTGTCCCGGCACTGCTCAAAGGTCTCAGCCACGGAGAGCCCCTCGCTGGTGAAGACGGGCCTCGTCTCACTGGACAGCAGCAGCAGGTCGGCCACCAGCTGCATCTTACCCTTGCAGGTGTCGGAAACGGACGACAACCTTCTCCTCAGCTGGGAGCTAACGCTCAGGGAGCTGGAACTCTCACTGCCAGACCTGCCCGAGCCCCCACTGGCCATAGTAGGGCGCTCAGTCTGAGGTTCTGGGGTTTCTACGAAGGTTAATTTTGACGTTCACTCCACAGCCTGTACCTTAGGACATTTTCATTCAGTTAAATGGTGTTCCCTTGCCTGCCAAAAACAGAATCTAAAAAAGCAGTAATCTCTTTAGAATACAGCTGTACACCATGCTACACATTTGAACCCTTGAAATCGTCCTGTGGCATTGATTTTTAACGCAAGCTAATTAAACAAGTGAGATGTATTATAATATTTCAAAGTCAATAAGCCTGTTTGCCACAAGTGGGATTTCCCCAAGAAAAGGCAAAGCTTATCTGAATGGTGGAGGGGAAACTTAACAGATTTCTATTTTGTAAATCACTCTTTTAGTTAGAAATTTTTTTGAAAACAATTACAACAAGATGTAACTAAAATAAATCCCTTTAGATAATACCATTTAGCTTGCTACAATTTTACTTCAAAACAGAGTACATGTACTTGTTTGAATGCCCTTGCTGTTAATGTCACTGGCAGCCCCCTTAAACAACCACTTAGCTTCTAGTTACTAAATAGAACTAGGCGGGTTCAACTTGTATTAATCAGATGTAGTAATATACTCGGTATAATGGTCTGAACAGTAAGGAAAAATACAGTGCCTCTAGAATGCCTTAATTCGGGCAAATTAATTTGACAAAAATATTTTAGAACTATTATCTGGTGACCAAAAATATATATGTACTGTAAAAAGTCTCTTGGAATTGCTCCTAAAAGGGTTTTGGTTTAAAAATGACAGTCCTTTGCCTTGACTCCTTGCCTGCTGCATCAGAGACACCTGCTCCGAGACTTGCCGGCGGGGTTAATCCGTGCGGCCCGGGGAGGGGGCGGCCCGCTTCGTGCCCCTCGATCCCCGGCCACCAGCGGAGCTCCGATCGGCCGCGCCTTTCCCCACGTCGTCATCCCAACGACCTGCCCAGACAGAAGCCCGCGGCCGGGCAGCAGGGTGCCCCGTGGCCCTTCGGCCTCTTCTTCTTCGCGCACGGCCCCGCATGCATATCTGGCGTCCTCAGCAGAAAGCGAGTCGCCGGCTTTCGCTTTTGATATCCATCTTACGGCCGCATCCCCGTCGTCTCCGCTGCAATCCCCCGTCCCCTGCTCTCCCGTCCTCCTTTCAGGGCAGAAGTCGTGATCCGCTCACTCGGGAGCGCCCCGGCTGCATCTCCCCGTATCAGGAAGAAGAGGAGGGTGTGGCCGGCGGACGGGAGCGCTCGGTCCGCCAGGCGCCGCTCAACTTTCGGTCGCAATAAAAATTCGGCTCAGTTCCACTCGGCTTCCGCTTTTCGGGGTCTCTACTCCGGTGCGCAAACTGCCGTCCCACTGCTGATGCTAAAGTCGCCCAGGTCCCGCCGCGGGCTAATCTCCGTGCCACCGTTCGCCCCTTCCCGAGGCCCCGACGTGGGTGCACTCACAAGCACCGGCGGCAGGGACAAAAAGTTACCAATTTTTAAAGCACCAAGGTAAGGCTCCTACATCAGAGTCGGCCGCCCGTCTTCTGTCCCTCTCCGGGATTTTTTTCCCACAAACGGGTCAGTTTAAACAGCGTGCGCGGATTGCCGGTTTGTCATGCGGCTTCCCTTGTTCAAAGTTTGCCTTCCCACTCCCAGAGACTCGGCTCTAAGCTCTCGTTGAGCGCCGCCGCGGCCTCGGTGCAACTTTTAATTATGTGTTGCTCGTACCCGCTTTCGCCATAAATTTCGCACGGCGCAAATACGCTTCAGATCTCTTCTGTCGGCCGTAAATAATACGAGATCCGACGCCGGCTTTGTTTACTGCACCGCGCACAGAAGTTACGGCCGGTTTTATGGCGTCCAAGAGAAATTTAAGGCCCGGTGTCGGCGGTCACATAGCGATGACGTAACCGAGCTGTAAAAGCGATACCAAATTAATGCAGCTTCACTATGGAGGTCATAATTTTTTAATTTCATAATCTTACCAGCTGTAGTTACACTTACATATTTAATAGGATGCATTGGGTTTTTACGATAAAGGTTCCGATAATACTTTACCGTTACATTATCTCATGTAAAAGTATCTTATCCCAGGAATTATGTTTTACGAGGATGTTATATTATGGATAGCTTCTTATCTCAGATTTTGATGCTATTACATTTGCCTTTGTATTTATCTGTTCTGGGATGTTTATGTAATATTTTTCAGAACAAGGTGCTAATTAGTCCCACAATAATCGAGATATTGATGCTTTACTTGTTCCAAATATGTAATATGGAAACATATTTGCATAATAACACATCTTACATTTTATTATAGTTCATCACATGATTTACAGTTTCAGTGTACAAAACTGACTGCATATTCTACGGCCGAAGTGCATTTACAAATGCAAATTACTGGCAAATTTGGAAAATAAAATCCACCCTACCGCGGGTAGTTACACGTTTTAGGAGACTGAGATCCACAGTAAAACGCTGGGCGGTGTAACTTGAGTCTACGCCTTCTGCGGCGAGCATGACGTCACGACACAAAACCGCTCCGATCGCTGCACTCAAAGAACGCTGGGGATGCGATCTGACCAATCGGAAACCAGCAGGAGGTGGGAACTATTTGTTCGTCACGCCCACTGTGGGCGTCTGTCAACCGTACCGATTTTTTGGGATTCTGTATTTTTTATAGTGCGAAACTGAAAAAGGAATAAGGAATTATAGAATCACATGAATGACTGGAAAAGCGCTGTAGTAAAAGGAATCGAATTCCATACATAGAAAAAAACAGGATGTGTATTGCTACTTTATCAGTTCATCTGTAACATGATCATGGTGTATGGCAGTATTCTTTAAATATAATACTCCGATATTGTGACAATCTAATGAAGATAAAATCAGTGTAAGATTAGGCTATCCGTCTTAAGTAAGTTGATGATGGGGATCCATAATGATTCTTATTTTACAGAAGTGCGATATAAGTTAAAGTTACAAAAGGTCATCGAAATTGTCAGTTAACTGATGCTTTACCGTAACGAAGCACTACTCTTACCACAAGCTGTGCATTGTCCGTCACACAGCTGCAAAGGCACCGTGCCATTAGGTGGGGCGTCCTGTGAGGAAATCGCTCTTTCTGTTTTCTTTAAACACACGTGACGACCAGAAGCGTGCAGCTGCAGAGCGGCTCAGACGCTGCAAGATCCACAGGAAAGTCGGCGTCTCGTTTCGCTTTCGATGTTGCGTTTATATATCCGAGGAGTCGGAATTAAGTCACGCACTAGTAACCGCTTTTCTCATTTTTGTGTCGTAGCCTTTAAGAAAGTACAAGTAGTCAGTTCCATTCGACGTTCTTACACCACACTTAAATGGGATATTCTGGAAAGTACTCTTTATATAGACTTATGTTTTGGCAAAAATGCAATTGTTGGCCTTGAGTTTTAGTATGCAAGGCAATAACGAGTTGGTCTGATTTCGCTGTATTGTATAAATGCTTAATTTTCTATTCTTGTTTTTAAAAAACTGTCACGTATTGCCATGCTTTAAGTTATACTTAATATGACAGTTATCTTTAACAAGATAAAGTTTGAATCTTGACATGGAGCCACAAATAAGGTGTACGCAGCAACCGAAGATATACTATGGTAATTTTAAAGCGAGTATAATTTATTTATATGTTTTTGTGTGCTCCTCTTTAGAGTTTAATGCATCGTCCATCTCCCAGGTGCTTTCTCGGGCAGGGTTGAGGGGGCGGGGCTGCAGTAAATCCCAGGCAACAAGGAAAGGGAAAACCCCACACAAACATGAGGAAAACACACTCACACACACAGCAGGGGTGAGATTTCAGGTAGGACGCAACAGTGCTGGCCACCACACCGCTCCACCACCTGTTTAACATATTAGCTACATTAAACATTTATGCTATAACAAGGTGTTAGTTTCTCTGTCGGCCTGTTGTACCTTTTTTCCATGACCAAGCAGGATCTTACATTTTCCTGTACTAGAGTGATCAGCCCTGCTTTCCCTTCAGCCAAAAACGGGATAGTTTCATCTATGCAAGCATCTGGGTTTGCCATTGTCATTTTTAGGTATTGTGTGCATTTCAGTTACAGATGGTCATTGACGTAAATGAGACATGTCAGAGATTATCATGTTAATCTACACCATAACAGCTTCACGTGATTTATGTGTTAAGTTGCATGAACTTTGAACTTGACTCCAAGGCCAAATTTGGCGTGTGCGGTGCTTCATTGTTGGAAAATGACAGGCAGCTTCCTTGTTTTGTTTCGGGAAGGCGCAAGATGACATGGACGTATTAAAAATAAAAACACAGTGTGACAGTGAGGCTTTCACAATGCTTATCATGCTCTCCACCTGCAATGCTTTGTGAAACTCTCCGCTCAAGTCAGTCTACGCACACATTACATAGGTGCCCGTTCATCTTCCAACCTTCCACCCAGACAGCGGTGCTGTATAGTGTATACAAGTATTTCTCTGTTTCCACTGACTCGCATGCATACATTAAAATTGCTAACATCAAACTGAACTACAGATGCATGTCTGATAGCGTAAATAGTGTAATTCTAGTCTGACAGGTACGATAACCAGCTGGACCAGTGAAATACTACTGATGTATGTAAACTACCTGGACTTTTGAGTAAACTGATCCAATTTGCAGTGGGGCAGTAATTTGCTTCTCTTTAGCAGATGGCCAGAAGGTTTTTTTTCTGGGGGAAAAAAGAAGCTTCAAATGGAATTTTAGGTGCAACATTTGTCTAGTCAGTTCAGAACAGACGTGCCCAGAAAGTCTGATATTCTGAAGGAGTGACGGGGTGTACTAGTGAAGCGCTGTGTCCATTAAACGCAGAAAGGGGACTTGGTCCAAGTGCGAAATGCAGAGATTGCTAACGCCAGGGATTACTTTCATGTTGATGCTGATTGGAAAACCGGCCTACAAACAGAAACTAGATTGGGTTACTTTCGATGAAAACAGATGAAGCCTCCTTAGAGGTTGTTGGGTGCATAGAAGAAGCCTCCTGGTAGCTAGAGGAGCCACAATCTTTAGATTTAATTCAGCTCAATAGTTGATCATTTTTCCTTAATATAGTTAATTTATACTATTATGTACATTTACCTGTACCTTATCATCCATGTAAAGTATGATTCTCTCCTTTTTCCCTTCTCACCCAGCTTGGAGAAGGTCATAGCTCTTTCTAGAAAATTGTGCCTGGTTTGTTCTCTGGTGTTTTCCGTCACACTAACACTAAAATGGCTAATTTGTTTTGGTTCCTTTCCACCAGTTTAAGTCGATCTCAACTCCAGTAACTAAATAAAGTCCCATTCATCTTCTTGCCACCTCTGCATTCCTTTAAATTACTACTGTCCTTAGTATAGAACATAACAGTTACAACTTTAATTCCATGTTATCCTGGTAGTAAATTAGAGGTGGACACATTATTATGTAAGAGATGCATATTTTCCCATATGGCTTTTACTGGCCGATTATTGGGGCCTGTTTTTGCTCATTTTTTTTGTGCTCTTTGCAGAATGCTGGTTTTATTGAGGAAGAAAACCTTCTCAAAACTTAGCCCAGAGTACCCAGAAGACAACCCAGAGATGCCAAAGAAAGGGAGACATTCATTAAAGATCTGCTTGAGATGGAGACTGAGAAGGCCGACGTGTTTCCAGCGAGTCGCTGTGCGTGTGAACATCCTGCAGACCGCGAAAACAGACTTATCTTTGCACACGTGTAGAAGATAACCAGAAACATGGCGGTAATTTGAAATGTCGATTCGGGAAGTTGTTGCTGTGGTGAACTGAAGCCGAAGTCTGCTTTCCCACACAGCGCTCACTCGGCTTTCACTCTAGGCGGTGGGAGCCATGATGGGGGCTGAAAGACTTCCTGTCGGCATGGGGTCGCTGTGCAGGTGTCACCCCGCCGGCCAGGTGTGCCCCAGCAAGGCCGCAGAGAGGTGCAGCGCTATGAGTAGAAAACCGACAGAGAGAACTAGTCAGTTAAAAAACAAAGTACAATTAATGAAAGGTGGGTGAACCATAAATGTATATACCAGTGTTTCCCAACCCAGTCCACGGGGGGCCTCAAACAGTCCATGTTTTTGTTACCTTCTAGGTCCTGGTTGGAAGCTGAGAGGGTGCAAAAATGTGCATTGTCTGGTAGGGAGCTGAGAGGATCAAAAACTTGGAGCAAATGTGGGTCTCCAAGGACCGGATTGGAAAACACTAGTACAGACCAGTATGACTGATAAAGGAAATATCAAGGGCACTATTTGGGCGAGAGAGTAGCGGCAGTTCAATCAATAAAACTGCAATAATACAAGGAAAGATGAGATTCCAGGTAGGTTTATGCACACTTTATTAATGGTCCCTGATCTGAAGACTTTCTCTGTATCTGTGCGTGACTGCAGCTGGCATTAATTTTCCTGAACTGCTTGTCCTTTAAGGGTTATGCTGATGTGGAGTTTGTCTGCTGGGAGAGGCTGGCAGGTAGGGGGACCTGGTGGATGCGGGTGTGCGGACTCTCACGTGCAGTGCACAGTTTGGAGTCAGAAAAGTGTGTTTAAGATCCAAGCTGAAAATTATGGGGAGAGTAAGATGGACGCTGTCGGAGGCAAAGGCAAGCCTGATCTTGGGTGGAAAATCAAGCGTCTCATGACAGTGGCCAGGTGCGTGACGGAAAGGCCCTCCCATCCTGTTTACCGTGTTCAGGACCAGCCATGTGACCCCATGATGGCTCTCAGTAGGAATCCAACAGCAGATAAAACCACCCTTTCTGTTACTCTGTCTTGTCAAAGCCACCGACTGGAAGCCGAGATTTTAGTAAACACAAGTCAGGGAGGCTCTTGGGTCTGGACCTTCCCTTCCTCCCATTAGACACTCTGTTCCTCTTCAGCTGATTAAAATCTCATCCAGGGAAATATCTGCTTTTGCGATTGGCGTCTAAAAGCCCCTCAGTGGTATGTTTGTGCTCTACTTGTCTAACCTGAGAGCTTTCTTCTAACTTACTTAAATTGTCGTGGCTGCCTCTTTTTTTTTCCACACACATATGCATACATATAAAATTCACTCTATGGTGGTTTAGCTTACTTAAAGATTTTCTTGGCTAGTTTGTGTGTGTCCGTGCGTGTATATAAATTCATATTATCTAAATGGAGTCCAAAGATATTTTAAGAATACAAATGCCCAGAAGTAGCCCACACTTTCTAAAGAGAGTCTTTCAGAAAATAGAATTTTAAGCATCCCCCAATAATTTATTTTTGTCGTTTAATATGCCACGTTTAATATTGAATGACTTTTATTATGTTGTCAGCTCAGTGCTAAATGTTTAAAGCTGTATGAGCCGTGGAGCTGAAGATAAGTAGCAGTGTGTTTACTACAGCTACAAATGCAACAACCTAAGTGATTCATTGACTTGATTGAAAAAAAAAAAAAAAATACAGCCTTTATTGGCGTATTGAAACTGCAGTGTTACACCACATACCACTTGGCCATATAAAATCCCTTGCTAGTGACAAATCTTGCAAAATAGTATGAGTCCCCTAACTCTGACCTCCCAGTGCACACATTTACACGCAGTGTGTGTGTGTAAATTTTGCTTTCGAAGGCTTGGCTGCGTGTCCACGGCCAGGCAGAAATGCTGTATTTATCTTCGCTCTCTGTCTTCCAAGCTTCAGGTCATCTGTGGGTAATTTTGCCTCTCAAATTGTGTATTCCCACATTTCAGAGTTATCATAATACCGGTGACTGATTTATGCCCCAAAATGCCAGGAGAGGCAAGTGATCATCCTAGTAATGTCCAGTCACGCGTTGGTACACAGTAATTAAATGAAACCGATGTATCGAGGGCTAGAACTGCTCATCTCTGTCCTACATGTGACCCATATGTTGTGGTATTTAGTTTACACTGGTGATTTCCTGAATCTCACACACACACAGACACACAAACACATGTATATCTTTACGTCTATTTCTCTATCGCTCTAGGTTTAGCAGCACAGTTTTGGATGCTGTCACTCCCACTGGCCCTGCATAATCTGAATGGTTGTCTGCCACAGCTTCTCGGGACGAGGCGGGATGTTGTGACCATGTGCAGTGTGCTGATTGGAGACAGCGGCAGCCGTCATCCTCGTCAGACAAAGCCTAACTGCAATCTGCCTGGCGTCCAGGAGACAAAAGGGAAAGACCCAGTTGCTGCACAAAGGTTAGGACGCAGTCCAGGTGTGGATTTTTGGATGTGAAACACGAGTCGGTATTGTGAGCTGGTCATCACTGTATCACATCTGTCATATAGGACCCATAGTCTCTCAAGTGGCCATCTGGTGATGAAGAGACCCTCGTGTGACCTTCTGTGCTTTGCCTTAACAGCCCAGCATGGTCCAGATCCAGAATCTGCTGCATTTGTGTCGTCCTTCCAAACGCGACGTTGATGTGAAACTTAGAACAATGATCTGCTGGTTGAGATACAGGACCATGCTGGGGGGGTCTTTGGGGGCCTCTCTACATGCCAGCAAGGGGGTCCAGCCCATTACATTTTGGTAAATGACATTATGATTCCATAAAATATTCCTGGATTAAATGTCCACGAGTGACATTACCAGCACATTAAATATTCATTAAATTTTTGTGAATGACATTACCATTTAGAGCCGTCATTCCCAGTATTACTCATGGGAAGCCTTCTGCTTGAATACTAATTAAATTACATTCAGATACTGTGGAGAGGGAATATAACCCCTGTTCATCTGTTAGTTACTGGAGACATTATTTCAGGGCTAATATTTTGCCCTTTAACATTGTCTTTACAATGGGATGTAAGAATTAGTGAAATCTGGGTGAACCAGAAATGTTTAGACCAGCGTTTCCCAACCCGGTCCTCAGGGTCCCTCAGAAGGTCCACATCTCCACTCCCTCCCAGCTCCCTAACACTGGAGCCTTACAAAGATGCAGACTTTGTACGTTCACTGTAATTAAATATTTTTTTCTGACTATTCCATTCATGTTTTGTACTTTTAAAGAAAATCACAAAAAAAATTGTATTGCATCCAAATGGCATACAAAAAAATACATGGCATATCTGATGACCCAGAACAGATTCTTAGGATTTTTACTACCTGGCTGTGCTTGTGCACCAGAGGGCTGAGTTCCTAAAGGACGATGGGCCACACCTATGATGCCGTGAGACTGCAGGGCGACTTCACAGGAGAATGGGACATCAACTGGCTCCAGATCAGTTATGCGCAGGTTGGAACACTCCTCTCCTGCTTAAGCTGACAAAACATTTAAGTGTTGATTCCCCCTACTTAGCGTGTTAATTCTGGGGTCAATATAGACTGACTTGAAGTTTAGATCAGAGTGGAGTATGAGACAGTTTTCAGAGAAACACTTTAATAAAGAAGTCACTAACTACAGCGTATTAACAAAATAATACAATGATAAAAATAATTTTTTTTCTGCAAAGATTTTTAATCAAAAGTGATAGTGACTGACATGTTTGTCTCAAGTCATAAATCATTAAAATTAGTTTACAACCATTTACTGCTGGTAAATACATACTATGATAATGCATACTATGAAATGTACATGAGTCTTAAAGGGATTTGTTTTAAAATCCTTTGTCGAAACAGGACAGAAAATCAGCAAATACTTTACAACTCAAAAGATGTCTCTTTAAATCTGTTCATTTATGTCTGTACAATAAATAATTATAAAATATATCTCTGTTATGAATTTGTTGTTTTTTTTAGAAACATATGTAACATACAAAACACTAACTGCTATAATTTCCGAAAAAAGACCAGCTATTTCGGCAAAGGGAAATGAGATTCCTGATTCTTGCCAAACTGCAAATTATACAGGGAAATCTTTTAGTAGGCCAAGTTACAATAATGTGAATCTGGGAATCAAAGATGATAAAATTTACCAGATCGGTTTGGTTAATTTTTGATCAAAATGACCTCAAGAATTATGTTTAAAATGTTCAGATTTTTACAGTTTACAAGTTTACAACATATACAAATGGTCCACAGAATCTGATATGAAACAGTTATGAAAAATGTCACACTATTACAGGAGAAATCCCACGCAGCATAAAATAATTGTGGTCCAAGAAGGGGACCAAGGTTAACACCACTGAGCAGGACGACACAAGGAATGTTCTCGTCTTCAGTCGGGTACATTCAATGAACGTTACGGTTGAATCACTCACGTCCACATTGTCACATTGTATATCACGAGCAACCGCCAAGGAAGCTAGGCGACACTAATGCATGCTGGGTATGTTCTCACGTTCAGTAGTCCTGTTTGTGCAGCCGCAGGTTTTCACGCTGTTTTCTTGGGCCGCGGTGATAGTGGGGATGAGATTGTAGAGAAACGCGTCTTTCTACATTCCTCAGCTCCCAACACCTGTTGACCCCCCTGCAGTTTCATAGTTTCATCTTCTTCACCACGGGGATGGGCATAACTTGATGGATTTTGGCCTTGTCTTCATCCGTCACCAGTTTTACCCAGTCGGGCTTGTAGTTGCCTTTAAAGCCGACAAACGCCAGTTTATCTGAAACAAGAGAAGCGGGAAGCCAGTTACACCTCTGCATATTGATTCCAGAGAAATGGCCAGGAGCACTGCATAATAAACAGCGATGCACAGTGGGGCTTTCAGTGTGTATAAATGGTGGAATTTATACACAAAATAAAGAATGTAAACTGCTACTCGGGCTTGGGGAAGAATAGACACTTAAAAAAGATTATCCTACTGTCAGTAGCCATACCAGCTGCAGTTCAGCCTTGGTAATCCACCTGAAGCTAAGCAGGTTTGAGCCTGGTCAGTACTTAGATGGGAGACTAACTAGAAGAGCTGAAATGCTTCTGGAAGAAGTGTTGGTGTGGCCAGCAGGGGGAGCCCATCCTGTGGTCTTTGTGGATCCCAATGCGGTGATGGGAACCCTGTGCTGTAAAAATGGTGCCGTCCTTCGGATGACATGTAAAACTGAAGTCCAGACACTCTGAGGTCATAAAAGATCCCAGGGCATCTTTTTCAAAAGAGTAGGGGTGGCATTCTGATGCCCAGGGAAACTTGCCCACTGTGGCCCTGTAAAATCTGGCCTCCTGTATCGATGACTGTTCTCACCTAAAGCACTTTACAAAGGCAACCAGCAACACTATGTAGGCCTGCAATAGCAGCCATCCTGCAGCCAGGAGCTCAATGTTGAGTGGGAGGGGTTAATAACTTATGTAATGCCCTAACCATAAACCTCCTCATGGTCTTGGAAAAATGTAGCATTCACTCAGTTGATGTGGCACCTGGGCCTATGCCAAGAGACCATGCTTCCCCCAGGTTATCTAAGCCTCTTCACTCAAAAGAGAAAACATGGATTAGGTAATTTAAGGACGGTGGAAGCTTGTTACAGGTCCAAAAAAAAGCGTGAGTGCCCTACATATAACATACCTAAAAAAGGATGTTTGGATAGAGGCAGCATGGTGGTTAGCATCTAGGACCTGGGTTCGAGTCTCTGCTGTGGCTTCATGGGTGAGGAGTTTGCATGTTCTCCCATGGGGTTGTCATGGGTTTTCCACCAGATGCTCTGGTTTACAAAAACACGCTGAGGCTAATTGGAGTCTCCGAATTGCTCATATTGTGAATGGTGTGTGAGTGTGCCCTACGAGGGGCTGGTGCCACGTCGTGGTTGTTCCCTGCCTTGCATTCATAACCTCTGGGACAGGCTCTGGATCTCCTTCCCCCCAAAGTCCCTGAACAGGTTAAGTGGTTACAGGAGATGGATGGATGGATAAATTAGAGAGCCCCCTGCTGGTTCTCTTAGTCATTACAATACTCTGACAGCTGATGTTTTATTATTAATAATTGATTTTAAAAATGCACCATCCATTTTCTGTAACCACTTATCCTTTTCAGGTTCACAGGGGGTCCAGAGCCTATACTGGGGGCTATGGGAGGGAACAACCCAGGATGGGGTGCAAACCCATTGCAGGGCACACTCACACTCACATGCACACGTAAATGCAGTTTGGTTACTCCAATTAGCCTCAGCATGACGGGGAGAATATGCAAGGTCCACACAGCTGGAGCCATGGTGGAGACTTGAACCCGGGTCTCAGAGGTGAGAGGCAGCAGGGCTCACCGTGTCACTGTGCCACCCCCCGTAATTAAAGTCAGAAATGATCTTGTGGAAGCATATCAACAGGTAACAGTACATCACACAGACTGATAACATACATGCTGAAAGTTACCTTTCAATTTGACATTCTTCTCTGCTCCAAGCTGCTGAAGGATTTTGGTCCAAGGTCCTTTGGTAACGAGACGGCCTTTGGAGGTGATCATCACTATGGATCTAAGAAAACGCACAGAGATAAACAATCACAGATTTCAGTTTAAGTGAGGTATCCATCTTTAGAAACGGGGCCCATGTTGGACCTTAAATAGAACTTGCTGCTACAGGGACTGCTGTGTCACACTGGCGACTCTAGGTTTCTCTGGGGGGAAGGGGGGGGCGAGGTGAGAGAGCCCAACCACAAATCCATCCATCCATTTTCTGTAACCGCTTGTGTTGTTCTGGGTTGTGGGGAGTCGAGAGCCCTGGAAGCTACGGAAACAACCCAGGATGGGGCGCCAACCCATCACAGGGCACACTGACAACACTGACACATGCACACCTATGGGCAATTTGGCAAATCCAATTAACATCAGCATGTTTTTGGATTGGGGGGGGAACTGGAGTACCTGGAGGAAACCCGCGATGACACGGGGAGAACAAGAAAACTCCATGAGTCCAAAGACCATGGTCAAAGATGCAGATGAATAAAGTTTGTAAAAAAAAAAAAAAAAATTTTTTTAATTATTAATAAATTAAGACACACTCATCTAACACAAGTCATATTTCTAAGTATAACTCATAAGTATAACTTATACAGTACAATTTAACTCGACTGAACTTTTGTTCAATCAGTAAAATCGCCTGTGCTTATTAATACATCACGGTTATGCTGCCTGTCAGGGAGGACTGGAGCCCAGCGTGTGCTTCTCCATCAGAACGCTACATCAACTGGCTGATGTAAAGCGTCTGGCAAGTGTAAAGGTGACCCTTACTCGTCTTTGAGGCCCGACACGTAGCTCTCGATCTGCGCAGGGATGCCCAGTAGGAGGGAATTTCTGAAGCTTTTCTTGTCCAGCACGTTGCCACGGTGACCGTCGATGACCGTCAGCTGTACGCCTTCCTCGGGTTGGTACATCTTCTTTCCGTTCACCTGCAGGAACGCGGCACAGCCTATGTCACATCGCCTTCACCCCGAAACGGTGACCCTACGGAGCCGGCCCCAGTGGGTTCCTGGGCCCACCAGAGCGTCCCGGATTAAAGCCACTCGGCATGTAATGTACCTCCGCATAGGCAAAGTCCTCCTTGATATGGAAGAAGCGAGTGTTGAACGACTCCAGTTTCACCTCCAGGAAATGTTCTGCCACTTTGTTCTGGAAACGCAGAAAGACTCAGACAACTCTGTATAAACCAGGTTACCCAACTATAAATCCACCTGGACTAACAAAAATATAGGGATTAATTATAAGAAACACATGTTGAGTTTAAACACGAGCCAGGTGTTGCTTTTATAAAGCCTGGAGCTATTTGCAGGAAATTTATGATGTCAAACTAACCCTCAACTGAAGACGAAGATGACTCTTAAAAGCCCTAGAGAGGAGCCAACCGTGGCGGCGATGAAATCCATCATGCAGCAAATCAGAGAGGCGCATGTGCCGTTAATGAAAGCGTATCTGGAGGGTGCCCTACCTGCGACGTGCCAGACAGCTTCTGGGGGAGCGGCACGTCCACGACGGGCATCTCGGCGTACTTGGGGTAGGCCTGGGTCACGCAGTCGCTGGGGCCGCTGCCCTTGGGGATGACGGCCTTGATCTTTACACGCTCACAGCCCTTCGCAGAGCAGAAGGCAAAGTCCTCCTTGTCGTTGTGGGCTTTGATTTTCAGGAAGAGGAGTCTGGGGGAGGAAGAGGATGGGGGCGGCCATACTGGTTATTAAAGGGACACAGTAGGAGGATACAATGCAGTAATAAATATGTATATAAATGCATTTCATCTGCCGTCATCCACCCGTCCATCATCTAACTGGTTATTCTGATCAGGGTCTGGGAGGGGGGGTGCTGGAGTTAATGGCAGCCCAGTGCAGGCTGTGACTTACACTCCGAAGGGGTGTAACACACGTCTGTATTCACGCCTTTATGGGGACCATCCATTCATTTCCATGAGCAAAACCCTAATCCCAACTATGACCCGAATCCCTACCAGCCCTAATAATAAACAACCAGAAAAAATACAAGGCATTTGGCATGTTGAATTTTTTGATTTATGCTGAGTTTTAATCACATTGTGGGGACACTTGATGCCCAAAACATAATATGTTCATGACAGACCTATCACCCCCCCCAAACCACACACACACAGAGCCAAATACAAGCTGGGGAAGGGGATTTGAACCCCAGACCCTGAAGGAATGAAGTCACAGTGCTACTTTGTAATGTTGGTTGGAATGTGGATGGATGGAATTTACATTTTCCTTCCCTGAAATGAACTACTTTCCAATTTTATTGTCGCATGTCCTAAGGAACATGGTGACATTCTTATACTGCAGTTTCAGGGTAAGGCCTCCCCTGACAGCATTGGGGGGCTAGGCAATTACCTCTAATTATAAATTACCATAATAGACAGTAATTTTAATTTCCCAATTCCTGTCAGAAGTGGGGCGCAGGCCTACCCAGTGTCTTCCTCCCAGTAGTAGTAGCCACGGTTCTGGTGAGAGTGCTCTACTTTGTTCCTCTGCAGAGTCCTGAGGAAGACGCCGGTCTTCCTGGTTTGTTTGGTCAGGCGATTGTGAATATCAGAGATGATGGTGAACGTGGTCCCTCTGGGATAGCAGAAACCCACATTGATCCATTCGTCTCTATGTAAAAAAAAAAAATAAAAAATAAAAAAAAAAGACATATTAACCCCAGTCCAGCAAATCAAAGGTCACTACAATTATTATGTTATCTCTGCACAGAATGTCAGAGTAAAGCAATTCACCCAAGTGAGCTGCAGGTGGAGCCAAACTACAAGTGGGGGAAAAAAACAGCATTGGGGTCACTGAGGACTCCAAAAACAAAGCCAAGTCTGCAGCCGTAAACCATAAATAACACGCCAGGAATGTACGTATAACGTCTCTGTACAATGCCATAAACTTAACGAATGTCGAAATAAACGACTCGCTCCCTTCGGCACACTGAACGAGGAGCTCGGCAGCCCGCGGGAATCAAAAGCAGGCAGGGTCACGTGTGGGAAGGAGGCCTCAGCGCCGCCAATCAGCGGAAAGGGGAAGCTGAACACGGCGAGGCGGCGTGTCACCAAACATCGGAGCTACGCTATAAAGATTCTGCCAGAAGGAAGCAGGAAGAGACCCGTGGAAAGCAGGGACGCTCAGTCCCGCGAGCCGGCGGCGCTCGGACTAGGCTGCGGACTGACCTGCTGAAGTTAATGAGCCACACGGTGACCTCGGCGGGGGCGGCCCCACTCCAGTGCACCGTGTAGCCCTTCCCCAGCATCACCACGGGCTGGTACTGCTGGTAATGGTTCTTCTTCCCAAGGGCCCCCTCCAGGACCAGAGGATGATCTGGGTACTCGTCCTTGAACATCCTCATGCTCAGGTTGGCCGGGTCTCTCGTCTGGATATATACCTGGGGGGCAGTGTATAAATGGAGGACGTAGTAAGAAGACTCATAAGAAGTCCACAAGGGGGGTCTCCCCCCCTGAGTCTTCATTCACCGTCTAGGGAGCATGCTGAGGGTATTCCTGACCTGGGCATAATGCCCACTGCATATCGCCGCCCGCCAGTCGGGCACGTCGATGCAGTCCGGGTGCCGCAGGAGCCAGTTGTCCTCCTTCACCAGGAAAGCGCCCGGGTACTCGCTGACCGAGCCGTCGATGTCGTGGAAGATGGTGGTCTTGTCGCCATCCAGCTGCATCTTGTTGAACCAGGGGCCGGGTTCCCCGAAGAAAACCCGCGACGTGATCTGATTGGACAGGAAGGTGGCACGCGGAGCTTTATCAGGGATTCCCTCCTTTACGTCGGCGTCCCGGCCAACGCGGCGGCCGGCTGGCCGGCTCACCGGGACATTGTCGAAGGTGATGTCGCTGACGTTGTTGTTGGGGCAGCTCTGCCAGGAGTTGTTGAGGCGGAAGCCCAGGGCGCTGGTGTGGCGGCCCTCCAGGGCCACGTACTTGCGAAAGGTGCAGTTCTGCACGTTGATGGGCCCGTCGTAGATCTGCATGCCGCGGATGGGGAAATCCCTGCTGGGCAAGAAGAGACGCGGCATCATTCCAGTAGCTGAAGCTGCACTGGTCTCACAATCCCTCATGTAGGGGGCGCTGTATGGCGCTTTGCGTGTGTTTGGGCTGTAAATGTGTCGCCCTTTCAGTTAAGGTAACATCTGATGGACCCCAGTACTATAAGCTGATTAACACCAGTAAAATACCCATCAGGACCATGAAGGCACTTTGACTGGCCTGCAGTATAAGCTAAACGTCTACTACCTGATGACATGACACAAGTGCTAGTGCACTGAACCATGGGACATGGGAATGGGAGGTAAGAAACACAAGAGGAAGAAAAAGACAAAACTCAGCTTTGGTATCATCACGAGGAAAACAAAATACACCGAAACAGGTGTCGGGGGTCATTTGACTGGGGAAGCTACTTCCCTCCCAATAAGCTGAAATAACCTGTTTTGCAAACCACGTCGCCCTCTGGTGGCAGGTGATAGCTGTGTGTGCTGTGTGGAGAGGATCCTAACATACTTGTCGGCCAGGTCACTCACACTCCTCTGGGGAGGGCTCTGCCAGTCAGATCTGGGCCTCCCGGCCCCCAGGTCTCGCTGTCCGGCTCAGACGTCCCTCTGTTCTCGCTCTCCCCCACAAACAGGGAGTTCCGCACCTCCTGCCGTGAGCCATCATCGTCGGGGAAGGTCCCCCCACTGCACACAGAACGCACTCCCCTCAGACTGAAGCGTGCTCCCGCTTTTCCAAAGTGCCCATGTTGCTTGGCTGTTTCTGACAGATACCCCATATAAGGAATTTTTCAATTAAGAGAGGTTTGGGGGAAGCCGCCTCCTGACCAGCCCCTCGTCAGTCTGGCTCCCTAGACGGCGACAGTGATTGGCTGTCTTACCTTGCAAGCGTCAGGCCAATTCCATTATCAGCAAATCTAAGGAGATAAAGACTTTTGTTAAGGGGTTACAGATTCATTCAGTCAGAAGCACTTCAAACAGCATCGCTAGATGCTCGGGGCTCTGAATGTGAGAGAAGCGTCATTTTTTCCCTCTTTGACCTGACAGGGCTTTCGATCGCATCATAGTGGATGGGAGGGGCAAGGCACTCACTGGCAGTCATCTAACCAGACGTCTCCTCCCCGCAGCCAGGCCCCATGGTCCTGGTTCTTGTAGGCAATGAAGTGGTGGATCAGGGCAGGAACACGGGGCTTAAAGGGATCCGAGTCCTGGTGCGGCCCGTACCTGCAAGTGCAGAGACGCAGGACTGAGGGCTGCAGCACTTCAGCACAGGCCACACGCATGCCAGGTACATACAGGCACTGTCAGTCTAATTAGCAATTTAATTTCAGCAACCAGGAGCTGAGGTTCAGCAGCACCCTCACCCACTGGACTTTCTGAGC
>JAABNY020000008.1:6600383-6611238 GCA_015164015.2 Brevimyrus niger | reverse complement strand
TGGCTGCATATAAATAAGACCATGGCATTAAGATCACTGCACACAACCTACATCAGGGTAATAATGGCTGCATATAAATAAGACCATGGCATTAAGATCACTGCACACAACCTACATCAGGGTCATATTGGCTGCATATAAATAAGACCATGGCATTAAGATCACTGCACACAACCTACATCAGGGTAATAATGGCTGCATATAAATAAGGCCATGGCATGAGTTCAGCATGTACTAGGCTGTGAGCTCCTTAGTGTTATCTGGGCGTAAGGCTGTGAACTACAGGGCATCTCAGAGGGCTGAGCAGCCACTTTATTCCGTCTTTTTTGCTTTTCACTGTGTTTGTTTTCAGACTGATTGAACAGACATCAGCAGTGGACCATTCAGGCCCTCCTATCGGACTGGGCCTCCGCTCAGCCGCATCAGGCTGCACCCACCTCAGAGCCTGCAGCAGCGCAGTTGATGAGGTTGTTGTTGGGGTTGGCCATCCAGAACGTGGAAGTGGCACTGAGGAAAGACACAGGGCTCCTGATTAGACTACACTGCCCTAAATCTGCAGCCGCACGTTCCACATCTCCTTCCCACATCATCGCCAACCCTGGACTCATCAGAAAGCACCAGACAGAGATGATTTACCGCCAGCTTAAAATCAGCCGAGAAGCACATGAAAGAAAATGTAATTACAATCACTGGTGCTCCAGCCAGCAAGGGATTGTGGGAAACAGGAACTTCAATGACCCAGGGAACCAAACTTGCTGTCACGAATTAGGGGGCAATGTTGTGCGGCCCTGTGACGTTTTCACCCCCCTGTCAGTTAAAAGCTGCTCCTGACCAAAGTGCTCATCTGTGTAACCAGTACATTAAAAAGCTGCGGGAGCCAAATGGGAACCTAAAGAACCTAATCAATCACAGCTGGAAAATACTGCAGTCAAGCTCTTTCCCAACTAGCTGCAGTTGGCTAAACCACTGTGGCTATCAACCCACAAATATTTATAGTATTTATACTACTTTAGTATTTTCAGTATTATTGTATTATACCATTAACAGTATGCAGTAATTTAACCTTCTTGCGCATCACTTTGCACATGCGCTACCACTGCCCCCTTTGGCAAATACCGGTACTGCACCTCCAAATACTGATTAGCTGGTGAATAGCGTTCTTTCCACCTTACCTTTTATCATTACCATATTTATTACGAGAATGACATCACTCTCCATGTGATGGCACTGGATGACTTATCTCCATTTCTTTTCTCCCACCAGTCCATGCTGGCACTGTAATGGCACTAGTGACCTGGGCTGCATTGGAGTTGGGGTAGGTGGGGTACCAATCTCAGTGCACTCAGCTCTGTAGATTGTGACCAGACTCTCAGTACACAGCATATCCATAGCTTGCAGAGCATGGTTATTCACTATTCTGTTCTAATAGGTTGTCACTAATCCCTATGGCTTAATGCCTCTATTGCAGGCACACTGTAAGGCAATATTAATATATCCAAATATACTAAACAACATTGTATATTAAGGCTGTAACGGTAAAAGTTCGTCACACGCCATTTGTTATTTTCAGTTCAGAACACACAATGAAACAAACAAAAATATTTACTGCCACTGAAAATAGATGTTGAACACAGAAAACAATATGCTAATTGTGGCTGTGAGTTAGTTATGGCCAGTGCTATAGTTACAGTCCAGTAGAACGGCAAGGCAAAAGCTTACATCTGTAGCCCGAGAAGATTTTGGTTTCCCAATAAATTACACCAGCACTGGGGAGAGAGTGGCTGGTAAGACCAAGCCTGCATGCCTGCTCTGTTACACTGGACGCAATGAATATGTTGCTGAGAACACATGCAGCTTGCTAACTCGTTTGAGAAAACAGCATCCTAATGTGTGTATGACCAGAGCGAAACAGAGACAGCCTCTGCAAGTCAGCCTCCCTGCGGCATCCAAGGCGCTTCCACCAAGAAATTCCGATCTAGCTAAAAAAAAAAAAAATAGGAGACTACAGGCTATCACACTCGGTAATAGAGAACATGGGATTTCACTCATTATGATTGCTATGATACTTACATTTTAATTAATTTTACATATTTATGTTACAGTGTGCAAATAAACATCTTTGAGTTTTGTTATTTGGTCATGTTGACAGATACATCGCCTTTTGTTTGGTTTACAACTGGTCAAAATTGTATCTGCGGTTTTACTAATAAACCAGCTCAGAACTACTTCTGTTTACCTTCCTGTACCGAAACTGCACCGAACCCAAAACTGACATGTGTACCGAACCGTCAGTTTTGTATACCCCTACCACATACACCTCGGCCTCCTAGTGAACTTGGAGACCAGCCTCCAGCAGGGGGTGTGAAAGTCTGGATAGACTGTCAGTGTCAAAAGTGACTGACACTCACACACCATCCCAGACAACGCTATTTGGAGACACCGATTCATCCGAGTGGATAAGAAGACCATGCAAACTAAGACGCGTTTGCTTACCAAAACCAACCAAGATAAAATATGCTCATAACATATTCTCATATTTTAAACTTTATTTAAACTTAAAATGTAATAACAGGAACATTAACAAAAAAGAAAAAAAAAACACAAGCAAGAAGGATAAAAAAAATCGTTATAGTATTCAGAAAAACAGAAAAGGGTCATTAGTGAAATAATGTATTGTGTGGGAGCCAAGTGTTCTGAGTTATTATGAAGTACGCACCCTGCGGGGCCAGTGAATGAAATGAGAAACGCGCAGAGTCCTATCGCTGCTTCCCGTAGCACAGGAGTTCATTTTTTAATCTGTGACAGACCCACTTCCCTGTCCGCCCCCCTCCTCCAAGACTCAGAGGCGCTGGGTTTAACGGTGAAGTTGAAATCTATGGTTTAATGGCAATCAGTCTGAAATAGACTGATGATAATTGCATTTAATCCCCATAAACTATGATTGATTCGAAGCCCAATTGTTAAAATTCCGTGAAGTTTATCAGGGAGACCATTCTTTATGTTCAAAACATGCCCTAACAGATTAGGGAAAATGGATTTTTATGGCTGGTGACTGTGAGATGGATGTGCCAATACTCCAAGTTATACAAACGGGCAATTCTGAAGGGCAGCGGGTAACCCAGAGGGCTTGGACTAATATCGGAAGGTCGCTGATTTGAATCCCGGGGCTGGCAGACCGATGCCGCCATTGGGCCCCTGAGCGAGGCCCTTGACCCCCCCGTCCTCGGCGCCCCTGCGCTGCTACCTCCATGCTTTCTCTCACCTGCACGTGTGTCTGTGCGTCTCATAGAGAGCAAGACGGGACAGACGAAAAGAGAATTTCCCCACAGCGACAAATAATGTGCTGCTGTTCTATTAATTCACAGAATTGTTGTAGGCTGACGATATGCCTAACCGGTGCTGGATTATGGGATGGACAGCACTGTGCTGATGGGACAGCATTGGGGGCGTGTCCCACCTGCAGTCCTGGCGCGGGTTGGGCACGTAGCCCGGGAAGGCGCCCTCGGTGATGTCCCGGCACATGCGGCTGTCCCGGTCAGAGGGCAGCAGAGTCCCCGCCTTCACCAGCAGCCCCAGGCAGTGGTTGAAGGTGTTCCTCTCCTCAGGGCCGTCCTCGGTGAAGAAGCAGTGACCCAGGGCGTCGTAACCCACCACGTCCTGCACCTGCAGGCGACACAGAACCAGTGCAGCTGCGAGTCAGCAGGGGAGGGGCACAGACAGTCGCGGGGGGGGGGGGTTTACACACTCCTTCTAGCAAATAGTCAGATCACCGCGGTTGGCTTCCCAGCAGCCTGGGATACACTGGTGGCCGATCTGAGGTGGGCCCGATAAACACCCCAACCAGCAAACACAAAGTGCTTCTTCCATCTCGCAGGATTCTCATTGGCTTTCGCTGCTGCTTGCCTCCTAGATGGATGATCTTATCAGGAGCAGCAAAGTTTAAATCCTGCCTGTGGAATTCGACTTGTTGCGCTCAGCGACAGTTTCCCGCCCATGCCATGATAGCTGACCCATAAAAAGTGAGCAGAGATAATAAGCAGCACTGGGATGACAGATGCCGGCCCCGGGTTCGAGGCAGTGTGCAAACGCACTGAATATAGTTTGCCTGATTGAGCTTTTGACTGACCCGGACAAACTGATATTTTAGCCCCGAAAGTGGCTGCCACCAGTCGTGCAAAGCGCTTCACCGGACACGGCATGGCACACTCACCAGCAGCCCGTTGGTGCCATGCACGGTGACGCAGCGGGAGAAGGTGTGGTGAATGGACAGGTCACGCACATAGGTGGGTGGGTCGTAGCCTCCACGCTGGTCCACATCACCGTTCATGTGGAAGTGCACTGGATAGTGACCCATGGACTGCTGGCCCATGTGCTGAAGCTCCACCCCCTCCACGTGCACTGCCCGGAATCCGCGCTCCACCTGCACACACACAGTGGGAGTGCATCACCGCCATGCCCCCTGGTGGCACTCCAAGAGTCCCACGCCTCTTGTTGCTGAAGACAGGCATTAATAATTTATGGGACCCTGGGAACAACTAGATCAGAACCTGCCCCAGGAGAATCCGAAGAGTCTTTTACAACGGATACTTGGCTGCTGACAGATAGTCCTGTTTTCCAATTTGCCTGTGAGGTCTTTAACTGATCCAGACCTAATAAATCTCCCTGTTTCAGCGCCGACTAATGAAACGAGGACAAACAAATACAGGCACAGGGATCCCGTCATGGGGTTGGTACAAACACCCACCCCGCTAACTCTGTCCCGGGGCCACTGAGCCCTACAGCCTTTCGGAGACGTCACCACCGGCATTTTACCGTCCTACAGTCGCCCTGTCCGATTCGACACTGTCTTACATCATATCTTATCTCCTATAATGATTCTTTCGACGGCATCCACATGTTTTAAATCACGTAGTAATGAAGTATGTTTTGAATCACAGCGCATTGCGACAGGATTGCAAATCCACCAAAAACCGCCCCCCGCCCGTAATTACGGAGATGCATAAACAACAGCCTACTAGATCACACGTTTAACACCTACACATCACTGTCTGTCCCCCCCCCCGAAAGGCAGTGCGGTGGGCAGGTCCTGACCCAGAGCCCCTCAGGCCCGGCTGCCTGGCCTACCTTAAGGTGTCCGCCGAAGGTGTCGAAGCTGAAGAACTTGCAGGCCTCGCTGCCGTAGCACTGGGGCTCCATCTCGCCCCGGATCTGGATGTTCCTGCTGAGAAGGCCCACCTCCGCCCTCATGTCCACCCCGTCCACCACCTCGCCCATGTGCAGGTGAGCTGCCTTCCCTGCAAGACATCACAAACATGGAGGTAACCAATGGCTGGTGAGTTAAACCAGTAATAAAACCAGTTAGACCCTGCAAATCTCACCAAGTATGACTACATGATTTCTCATACCCAGTGACTGATGTCCCTGTTTAATTTACAGCATGTAGGCCTACTGCAGATTTGATTTTATACCTAATTTTTTGTTTAGTAATTAAAATCCACTAGGGCATAGTCCAGAATCTAGTATTATATGTTACTTAAGATATTTGGTGATTAATGTCGTGTTATGGTATATGGTGCGCAAGCACGCCTTCTCTTTTAAAAGCGATACGTGCGGAAATCGGTCGCTGTGACGGCGCAAATGTATGTGAAATACCTACGTATTTGCGCTGATAGGACAAGAAAATAACCTTTACATGCTAATTCGTACTACATTTGCGGAACAAAGGTTAAAATGCATGGCAATTCCTTATATTTATTTATTTATTTATTCTCATATCCAATGTTGCTACCTTTGAGATTTTAAATTCGAGGCATTTATATGTATGTCAAGTTTTATTACCTTGTAAATAGTCTGTAGGGTTTGCAAAGTATCCCAACGTTTATGATACAGCCAGTTTTTAAGATTGTAATGGAATAACACAGATTTTTCATAAAATTTCTTGCATGAACATGAGCGTCATGCATGATGCGCAAGTTAGCAGCCCCACAATTGCGTTGTAGCACCTACTGATTGCTGCACGTATCGCTGTTAAAGATTAATGTTATGTACGTCCCAGGCTATAAGTAATGTTATAACGTATTTAATAAAGTAAAAAATCATCCGAGCCCAGATAAATTATCAGGGGTTCCCAGCTTCGGCGTCGATCCCAAACGCCGGAGCCAGGCGCGCTCCCAGCTGCGCGTTCGCGGCTGATGATGTCGGTTTCGTTCCGGTAACTGGGTCCTTGCAGCGCTACCACGGCTCGGCGGCACCGGGACGGCGGCACGCTCGGAATAAATTAGCTGCTTTGGAGATCGATGATTAAAACAATCCTGGCCGTCTTGGGATAGAGAGTTTTGTCGCGACAGGTCAACCGGTTCTATGGCCCCCCCCTTCCAGCCGTAATATAAATAATCAGCGCCGGGACGAGCACCCTTCGGGGGGAAATACCGCGCTGCGGAAGCGCTGCCCTCCTGCCTTGATCCGTCTTACAGATTCACTTCACGTTAATTACAAATAATTCAGGAAACTCAACGCTTCAGATCAACTTAATTTACATACTTCCAATTATTCATAGTTGGGCCTGCCGTATGGCTGATGAATGGATTGATGCTTTGCCTGAAACGGAAACAGAGGCTGTTTTCCTTATTCTTTCTGCGGTTTTCTCCCGGTTTTCATCATTTGTCAGTAGACAGGTGCCCGAGTTACCTCAGTCCTCAGAGCTGAAGCTGTTTTACGCTGCTTTACCTGTGGGGACTGAAACCTGAGCTCTGACCCTTTTATAGGTGGCTGGCTTCTGGTACTCTGGTGGTTTTTTTCCAATGGGTGATATTTTTTTATCATGAACATGTACTGTGAATTTAAAACATCGAGGCACTTGTAAAAAACGGGGTTGAAATCTTATGTTTGCTTTGTATAATGCAGCTTTGAACAGCAGGTGGCGCTTCTAAAGGGAATGATCCTATGCCTTCCGCCGGCAGCAAATTCCACAGAAGAACCTGCTGTAGTACCCTTGAGAAGAAGGACTTAACCTAGATGGTAAAGACAATATTATTGGACTATACAACAGAGTGAGGAGAATTTGTAATTTGAGTAAATGTGTCAGTGTACAGCTGCAAATTTGCACTTTGAAAATTAGACCAATCATGTAATTTTGTCGGTGTGTTTGTAATTACTACAGAACTCCTCAGAATGTGATTAAAAAAAAAAAAAAATCTTGTAACATTTTATCTCATGAGGACATTTTTTCGACTCCCATAAGGATAATCTCAGTTTTATAAAAGTCTGTGAATAAATCATCAATAAGTTTTATTTTGTTGGGTTGCTTTAGGTTAAGGTTAGGGCTGGGTTGGGGGGTAAGGTTATCATTGTTGCGATTAGGGTTTTGCCCATAGAAATGAATGGACAATCATCGCAAAGATATGTAAATGAAAGTGTGTGTGTGTTCACACACATTGTTTGTGTTTGAGACTGATCTATATGTTCAATGCATAAACACACTCAATATGCCATATGACGCCATCCAAAATAAATCACACTACTAGCCCCATCATTTACACAAACGGCAGAAAGTACAGCCTCATTCAGGCATGTATCAGGCTGAGGACAGTTCTGCACGCACAGGATCATATGATAAGTTGGGTTGATATGCCTCATCACAAGGGCCCTGATTCGCCATCAATAAATGTGCACATTCCTCAGGAAGCTAATTACTGTGGCGGCGGTGCGAGGCGATCACTTCTGACAGGCCGTTCCTAGGGGAGACTGGCAACCAAAGTCGTCATCCTCCATTTAAATGATGACATCCCCTGGAGCAGGAATCTTCTGAGGCATAATATTAAAATTCTAAATCGGGTGGTGACATTACCCTCCATGGTCCATGTGACCGTCCGGCAGCATTCGTGGAGACCTCAGCCCAGCCCTGCGAGAGGCTAGTCCAGGGGAGGGCAGTATTATCCGCAAAGGGCCAGTGTGTATGCAGGTTTTCGCTGAAATTCCTTATCAGGTCACTGGGTTTGAATAGCACCTGGGTTTGAATAGCTGACCTAAAGGTTACCGCAAAAACCTGCATACGCACTGGCCCTTTGCGGATAAGATTGCTCACCCCTGGGCTGCGCGGTGGATGGATGGCTCTCTGATCCACCCCACGCAAAGGTCCCTGCCTCCCCAGTTATTCCTTGACTAGGCCTCTGCATGAGAGCTGGCCCACAGAAACGTAAACCGCCAGTGAGAGAGCGCCCAAGGCTCATTTGGAACAAGCTGGGGAGGAGAGCTGCTCTCCATCGCTTTCTCGGCTTGGTAACCCTGCAGTCCATGGCGTTTCGCCCCATCTTCACAGCCCCTACTCTAATGGTGCATCTCACCATCCCGGTGCAGGTGAGGGCCGTACACTGTCAGAAAAAAGATACCAATTTGTATCTTTGCTTGTCACTGGGGCTTTACCCTCAAGGGTCTGCCAACTGTACCCTAGCTGTGGTTGAATGTACCTTATAAGATACAGAGATGGACTATAAGGAACATTTTTGCACCATTAGAGTTACATTAATGTTGTTTGTACCTTGGAGATGTTCCTTAGAGTCCATCTTCGTACCTTAAAATGTACAGTACAATTACCTCCCGCTATGGTACAACTGGCAGATCTTTGAGGATACAGCGTCAGTGACAAGCAAAGATATAGTTTGGTACTCTTTTTATTTTTATTATTTTTGTTGAGCTGGGGAACGTGGGCAGGGGCAGCCACCACCGATGTCACATTACCCACCCACCCCCCAAAGACCATTCCTAATCGCAAACTAGGGGAGATACTGGAGCCAATAAGGGACCAGGGGGCATGGATTAAATTCGGGCCTGAAGAATTAAAATCAGAGTCACCCACCTCCGAAATGGGGAACCCTCAGTCAAGCGTAATCCTGCTGCACGCAATTACCAGCAACTTTAAGACCAACCGACGACATGTGGGTACGGGGAGTACGGGTCCTCAGGTGAAACGTGTCATTTCAGACAGGGTCCTGGCCTTTAGCATGCCCTCCACCACGTTCCTTTTCCCCTAAAATTGTAAGGCAGGAATTTGAACATTTATCACAGGTGATGGATCTCCAGGAAATCCTGGCAAGATCTTGGAGGAGATGCCGGGGAGTGAGATTTGAGCTACATTTTGTTTATCTGCTGAAAAAACTCTGTCCCTACTTCCATTCCATGGTGCTCAGATCCCTGATAGGGATTTTTCAGTCTTTAGAAGACAATCCATGAAGTAACACACACAATACTAATCAGCCTCAAGTACCCATGCCATGTTTTAATTATGAGTTGTTAAGGTGACACGCACCTATACCTCAGTATTCAGTGTTACAATATTTTTTTAAAAAGTCACCCAAATGTCTCTTCCCAGCTTATTATTTTGCACACATGAAAAAATAAAGCCAATAGACTAAAATCATCAAGGCATGAATTATTTAAAATAGGTACAGATATTTACTTTTACCAGAACATCTTATTTCATTCACTGTAGGGTTTCCCACCAACTGCCAGCCAGTGAATTTTTAAAACCCTTTGTGTTTACGCAGCGCCCAACTGTTACAGTGAAGTCTAATTCTGCGCATGAGTCCTATAATTAACTCCACCCCCGCTGTGGGAAATTGTTTTCATTATATGTATTGGAGCCCCCTCCACCTGTACCTACTACTGGGAGAATAAGGATGGAATGCATGGGTAACAACCCAAATCTGCCAGCAGGGGGTGTGTTTTGTGTGCTGTAAGGCCTACACCAGCCACACAGGCAAAAGGTCAACCGATGAGCCAACGGTAAGCCACTCAAATGGGCAGTGTGTAACAGCAGGCACCTGGCTAATCTGATTTGCTGAGATGAAAAAAAAAATCAATACTTCTTTAGAGAAATAACTAAGAACTTAAAGGAGGCTTTCATGCGGGTGTGGTTGTTTTCACAAGTTACACAGTAATGGCAATATTACATCAATCGCCCGTAACATCAAAAGGCAGAGATAATGGGAGATTGACCATTTACACTTGGTCTCTTGTATGGCTGCACAATACATTTATAGAGCTAAATATGAGCAGCATTTGACAGGATGGAGACATTGCTCCCTTTTGCTACACAAGGGCTGCCCAAGCCTGCTACTGGAGATCGACCACCCTGCACGGCTTAGGTTCCGTCTCCTAATTTAACACACCGAATACAGATAATTGGGCCCTTCTGTAGCATATCAGTAAAAGAGACAGTTATGTTGAAGCTCAGTTGGCTCTAATACGGAGATATTATTGAAGGGTCTGATTATCTGAATCAGGTGTGTTAAATTAGGGCAGCACCTAAGCTACACTGGGCTGTGGCCCTCCAGGACTGCAGTTTGACAGCCCTGTGCTACACCCATGGTCCTTTCAGAAGATCTACCTGCAAGTTGAGATCAAGGGAAACTAATCTGCTTTTTGGAGATGGGGAGGTGATGCTTACAATGTTAAAATAACATAACCTAAACCCCATAATTCTAATGACCCATTATTACAAAGAAATGACCATGTACATGCAGTCCGGGGGAGTACATGACCTGATGGAGAGCTACCCACAATCAGGCCAGCATGGAGAGGGACTGAGCTTGAGTGAGAATTTAATAAATCCGCCAAGCTACCAATGTGGAATCCAGACTTCCTCAATCACACTGGGCTGAACTCTGCTGCCTCTCTGTACGCCAAAGTCTTTCATTGGCACACGGAGGCTTTTAAAGTTATGCAACAGTTGCAGAAGTATTACTTTATGTGTGGATGTGGTCAGGCAGAGTGTACCGCCTCTCAGCAACATTGAGAGTCCTCACCTGCCCGCTGTGGTCCTGCTTACAGTTACACAAGCTGACAACCCCCCCCCCCC
>JAABNY020000008.1:6575756-6589245 GCA_015164015.2 Brevimyrus niger | reverse complement strand
GGTGCTGATGAGAGCGACAGGAAGGAGGGTTTCAGACAACGACACGCGTGTGTTTGCGATTGTGTGCGCGTCTGCGCGTCTGCGCACACGCATGCATTTGTGTGTGGCGTGTGTGTGTGTCTGTGTGCTGTGTGTGCACTCATTCCCTTGACAACACTGGTCCAATTAATGGAAAATATTTGCTATTTATACTGACGCCTCTCTCCAGAATCAATGAGGTACAAAGTTACTGCATGCCATCGTTTCACTAACAGTTTTGAATTGATCGCTCAGAGTGAGTAATTAAGGACAGGCCTCCTGTGAATGCAGGCCGGCCGCCTGTGGCCAGGTTTAAGCAGTTTAGTGTCTGTGTCGTCAGCCTCCCTCTGCTGATTACCCAGAAGCCCTGGAGTCAGGAACACACATCATTACGCTGCCCGGGTCAGCTGAGAGTCAGTATTGAGCGGCCATAGCTAACCAGTTCACAGCTTGCGCTGACACGCTACTGAGGGGCCCTTAGTGCTGGGGGCAGCTGCCTCCATGCCTGGGGAGGGGGCAGCCCTGAGGGCTTCAGCACTACCTTGTCAATTACCACCCAATATGTACGTAATATGACTCGGCTTGTGCATTCAGGCGAAGGAGACAGAGAGCAGCGCCCCCTGTCTGCAGACACGGGCAATGTGGCACGCCTACTCTTGTTAGCAGCCCGGTGTCAGGTAAAGCCACTGACCCATGCCACGGGTCTAATCAAGCACCTGCCAACCCTGTCAAAAACATGTGATTCTCCCCCATTAAAAGCAGAGTACAAACCGCGACTTCATTATCCAGCTATTACCATGGCAACTTCACTGGGAGCAATCCCATGGAGAGCCACACGGTACGGAAGTGCTGGGAAGGCACCTGCAGGCAGAGCAGCCTAGGGGGGCGCGGGTGGGTGTTCGTGTTAATGACACAGACAGGGGCGTCTGGGGCTCCGGGTGCCTGCAGCTGCTGAAAAGCCGGTGCTCTGGATCTCGGCCGGGACCTCCGTGAACCAGGGGTATGCAGTTACCTCAGGCGGGGGAAGAGATGGCGCGCACACAGCTGCAGCCGGCACTACATCACAGTATGTACCTCAGCGGGCCGCTGCCTCGGCCCCCTACTGGCCAGTTTGTGGGCCTGCAACCTGTGAATTCATGGCATCCAAAAGTGACCAAACGTGGCCATGTGACCGGCGCGTTATGATTTCCATCATGATGACTTTTAAAAGCGACATGATCCGTAATTCCTTTTTCTTTAATGAGAAGAAGGAAAACCCCAAGAATGTTAAATTTACTCCCTAGAAGTTGCATAACAAAAAGCAGCAAATCCCAGATGACAGACTCGGCGCCCAATGACACCAGAAAAATGCACATTATAACAAAAAGAATAAAGGAGGCCTGAAATGCGCAGTTCAAAGTCGGCACCTGGCCTTGTTTTATCAGCATCAAAGCTGGAGCTCGATGTCAGCCTCACTGACGTCACCTACTGCATCATTAATGAGCCTGATTTGTATTGTGCCCGTTAGCAATTTAAATCACTTTAATCTGAGACTGGACTGTCCACATGACCACCACCACCCCCCTTCACATGAGGGCCTCCTCTCTTCTCCATAGCTAGGAGGGTCTCCCCCCCCATCGAGCAGGACGAGGAGGGTGGGTTGCCATGGAAGCGAGTCTGTGTGATAGCCGCTTTCACAAAGCATTACATCACTTTTCCGGAGATGGATGGAATTGGCTCTGAAGGATCCGGGGACGATAAAAGCAGCTCGGGTATCTTGGGAGGTTCCCCCGGTATCTGTCTGAGAACTCCGGAGAACTCTGGAGAATGCTGGGCCCGGATCCTGCTGGAATGCACGTGCGATTGTGGGGAGATAGGCTGCAGGCGTTTGGGCTGATAACGCGGCCCATGCTTATCCGCACAGGACGCCACGTTGCACGGAAACAGAGAGCAGATATGTGCAGAAAGACTCTGCCCAGACGAACATCACAGACTGGAGGCCTGGTCCCATTTGAAAGACGCTGAATCCGGCATTTTCCTGATTTCTGAAAGCGTTTCAACCGGCACCTCACAAACGTGTCTTCGAGCCGTCGCGTGATTTATACGGAAAATCAACGTTAAAGTGGGGAGAACCTGAATGGCCTCTGTGGTGCAGCGAAAAACGGAAATGTTGATAATGTCCTGGAAACGGCTGGGACATATATAAAAATATTTACGTATTCTTATCACACTCCCTGTTATATGCTCCCAGTGCATAGAATTGGCTCACAGACAGTAACTTCTCAAGAGGTTCTCCGCTGCCAAATTTACACAACCAGCACCGTGTTCCAAATATAACTAAGTATATAAATAAACCAAAAATCACCCATAAGATTCATTCAGCCATTAGTCACAAATTCGACAGAATGTCGCAGAATGAAAGTCAGAGACGTTTCAGTATCCCAAGGACACCACACTACGGAATGCAAACTGCAATAACTGAAACCATTTTTATGCGTGACTGCGCGGCAGCTGAGTTCCAGAATTTTCTGCTTCTTGCTTATTCACTGAAGCAGTGCTTTCAACATCCAGTAATTCACTCCAGAATATATAAATACATATATATATACATACACACACACACACATATATATATATATATAAATTAGAGCAGTCTTAAGTGATCTCAGTACTGCAAGATCACGATGGGTTCTTCTGTTGCTGAGCATTACTAATTCAATGGACCACTTAGATTATACTCTGAAACATAAGCTAACCCGTGACTGACTTGGTCTCCAGACTTCATTACAGCATGACCTCCAGAGGCCCCCGGCTCCCCTGTAACACGATGCGGACGTCTTCCTGTTACTGGCCGACTTCCACGCTCTGCCGTGACGTTCGCACCGACGGCTCCTGTACGGCGCTGCCCTAGAACTCACGAGCGTCCGGGACCCAAACACACATCAGCTTGCAGCCCGACAAACAGCCTCCAGAAAAAAAGGTTTTTAATGCCTGAAAATATCATCAGGTTAAAGTCCGTGTTTAGTGGGCAGCCTCAAGGCCTTTGACATCCTAGCAGGGAAACCCTGTGACCTCACACCAGTAGACTTAGGGTTCCTAGTCCTGCCTGCAGCTCTGCATGTGGAGTTTGCAGATTCTCCCTGCATCTGCACATATTTCCTCCAGTTGCCTTTGTTTTCTCCCACAGTTCAAAAAGATGCTGTTATGTCAACTGGTGCCCACAAGTCATTCACTGTGTGTGAGTGTGAGGCCTGTGATGGACCACCGTCTCATTCACACACCTCCTTTATGCACTGTGCACTGGGACAAGCTCCAGGGCCACCCTGACACTGTACTGGATAAGCAGTTTGTAAAATTGATGGGAAAACCAGATTGGTGCAAAGTGTTAAGTTCCCCACTGCCTCTTACATACAAGAGCAGAGGAGAACCATCCACGTTCCAATGTCAGGATCACATGGAGCCCGGAGCCTGTTCCACACAGCATACAGGGCCAGGACACATCCTGGGTGGGATGCCAGTCCATCGCAGGACACACGCAGCAGGAAATACAGAGGAGCCCATTAGCATAACTGTATGTCTTTGGACCACAGCAGGAAACCCACATGCCGCCTGGTGAACATGCAAACTCCAGACTCACAGAGCAGAGATGAGGATCAAAGGCCTGGAGGAGTGAGGCAGCAGCTCTACCCACCGACCAGTGCGAAGAAACATCTCCATTTCATTATGTGTCATTTCACAGTGCAATTAGGGGTTTAGTAGGATGTCTGGAAAGATTATGTATTAACTAACAAGTGCAAGTGAAACACTTGTATTAATCAAACAGTTCTGCTTCCCCAGAGCTTCAAGACAGGCTCAAGGAAGGTTAAAAATAAATTTCCAAAAATGAGTAATAAATAAATAAAATACATGAATATCCAAAGTCATGTGTTAAAATACAAAGATCACTACTGCAGATAAGTGCCAAATGCACACAGTATGTACCACAGAACTTCAAAGCATTTTTAAGTTTGTCAAGGATTTTATTCCATTTTACAACAGACACAGACAGCTTTAATGCATTGCCAGCAGCTCCTCCCTAACCTTCGACAAATAGACCACTTTAAATCTCATGTTCAATCTATGAGATGGCATCTGCTGCTCGACCTGGCAGATTGCATGGTGGATATGGGGCGTGAGGCACAGCCTGAATGGCCGTCCGTCCGCACACGCCCGGCCGTACAGAGCCACTCCATCAGCACACACAGCGGGGGGGGGCACGCCGGAGAGGCAGGTGACGCGCCGGAGGGCCGGGCGACGCCCTGCGGGGTCTGTGATTCTAGCGTGTACCTCCCACAGTGGGAACTCTGTGGCCATCTGATTCCCGGGATCCGGCCCCCGAGTTCACACACAGGTACACAGGAAGGCTGCAGGAACACCAAGCATCCCGGGAGGCACGATTCGGTTATGCTGGCACCGGTTCTGTTTGGCGTTATTAAGGAGGGCAGCTGCCAAACCAGCTCCTTGCTCCCTTCATCCAGACTTTGAGCGTCATGCGTTTATGGGCCTGTAAAAGCGGCATGAGCGATCGGGAGGAAAACATTGGAGAGAAGGCTGGTCCGTGTTAAAAGTCTGGATGTCTGCCTCAGTTTTAGGCCAAGGCACGCGAAGAGGAAGTCTTTATGAATTGCAACTCACTGTGTCAATAAGCTTGTCACAAATTCTTTGCAAATGACACTCTTCTGTTGCCACTGAGAACCAATTAAAATGGTCAGTTTCGTCATAAACCAGAACTGCTTCCACCTCGTACTTCTCGGTGAGAGGTTTCTTTGTCTCATTTAAGGAATTTATGAATAGCAAGAGTCACATCTAGCCAATAACTTTCAAAAAGGCAGTTCTGCAAAAAATGTAAGATTCTGTAAGCACCAAGCTGGACACTAACCTCGATAAACTTGACCTCCAAAGAAATCCAAAGATGATGAAACCCGCAGGCACACATCTCGAGGGATTTTGGTTTGGCCAACGATTTGAGGACAGATTATTGCATTATTGACTTGTTTGAGTAATGCACACATCTGCAGACAGAAATCCAAACCAAAGGACAGTATGGAATACGTGACAGAGATAATGGGATCGAATGAGAGACAGTGGTGTTCAAATAGGAATATGATTTCCTTGGTTCAACTGGTGGATAATTGGATATTGCAGAAAATGCAGACCCTTAGGTTCATCCAATCAGATTTTTAGCTTTAAAGCATAAATTTCCTCAGGAAGGCAGCCCAGTAGACAATGGACAGATACCAAAGTTAAAAAGATGTGGTCATTCCTCCTAGCACCCATTCATACTGACCCAGGCAGTCTCAGGCAGATTTCACAATTGGAGCTTCAAAGAGCCCTGTTAGCCAATTGGACCAGGAGATGTAGAATCACATGGTGCATGTTCTTAACCAATCATCGGTTCTGAGTGTGAAATCCTCTGTGCCGAAAGGATTGTAGGCAAACCTCTGTATTGAAGCATTAACATATGGGAGCCACTTAACTAGGAAAACGTTGCAAACTCCAGCTCAATGGGGGTGCCTGCCTATATAGCTCCCTTCTATGCTTGGACAAAGTGTCAGTTAAGGAATGAATCTAAAAAACAAGGCTTCAAGAAAATGGGGAGTGCAAAGAGTCTCATATAGCCAGCAATAAAAGGTGGGCCCCCAGGGTAGAATAAGAATAATGCCCCCACAGGACTCACTAAGCACTGATGTACGCCCTCAGCGTCATTTCTCAAAACAGCTCTTTTAGGGGAGGCCAAGGGCATTCTGGGAAGACAGCTGTGTCAATTAATTTATACACTCCATCCGTGCACGCCCCCTCCCAGCCCTGCTTAAGTTTAAGAATGATATGAATGCGCTGCAGGGGGACAAACAGACATCAGTTGGGAAACCTGCCAATGGAAATTACAGGTCACTTCATTATCACCATAATTCTGTCGACAATCAGAAATGGATACAACATTCCAGAGCTTGATATTACACAACCAGTGAAATGTTATCTGTTGTATTTTGTGGTGACAGGAGTATCTAATAAACCCTGTGTGAAACAGCTGTGGATTTATTTTGCAGGTTCATTTGAAATGTTTGTCTACGAATGGATCCTTTTCTGATTCGCTGAGGGTCATGTGGGGTGAGGCCAACATGACAGTATCATTAGTGGGATTGCATGTCAATCACTCCTAGGCTTTTTCTATTCGCTTTCACCTCACACAGGAGGAGGTACACAGCAAGGAATAATTGCTCAATTACAGGTGACAACCAGGCAAGCATAAATGAAGCTACATTCTGAAAATTTCTCCAGACGGCCTTGAAAATTTAATTCCAGTTCATCTAATTCCCAGTGCGTCCAGCCTCTCCAAGCGGACTCTCATTTGCAAGTCTAATGCTTGTTATTAAACGGTTGGTTAGTTTTTTGGTCTTGTCATCTGTTAGGACTGAAGTGCTAAGGACTTACATTAATATGCTTCCAAATTTCTGAAATTTGACTAAATTAAACCAAGACGTGCTAAGAAAAATGGTAAATGTGGAACAGGACTGACATTTTGCATGAATGAAACAGCAGAATTGTATTATTTCTGTACGTTAAAAAAATACTAATCACTATTTTGCCTTTCATGATACACACACTTTCATCATCATCATTGTGTTAAATTAATATAGTTCAGATTGTGGACACTAGAGAGCTGCTGTTCGAACAATGATGGAAATGTCCCCCGGATGCCAAAAGTGTGATCGTAGCTTATAGCTTAGCAGTAACCTTTGTGTACGTAGTGAAACAAACCTCCAACTTTTGAGGCAAATGCTGCCTCTGGAGGCTCAACCCACGGAAGAAGCATCATGGAGGGAGATATAGATCAGCTCAGAGTTGTCAGAAATATCAGCTTATGGTGAAATAGTACCGCACTCTCAAGCGTTTTTAATAAATCAATAGCCTCTTTCCAGGATCCAAAAAAACAAGCCCACATGTTTGTCATTCCTCAGAATATTTCGGTTCTGCAGCCTTTCAGTAGGACGAGTGGGCCAAGTGGTGAGTCACTGGATAAACTGTCATCAAGCTAGACAGCAATTTTAAGCACCGGCGTTCAAATCCAGGTGAGGAACACATTCAAAGGGAGGTTAAGAAATCAAGCTGTTTTCTGCAGCTAGGAAGAAACAGATGTTTAAAACTGGAAAATTAAAGAAGAATCAGCCCCTGGCTTTATCTCTGCATTCGATAAAACTCTTAGAGTAGCCAAAGTAAATATAGAATGGACCAAAGCTCTTTCTTTGGCGTGCTGTCCACTATAATGTGCAAGAAACTACCAGGTCATAAAGTCTTTGGGAAGTTTAGACGTTTGACACATCATTAGTCCTGTTGACTGTACAAACTGAGATTTGAAGATTTCAATCTGCATCTGCTTCTTGGTAGAAAACTTTCCAGGCAGAAGGAATTTAATGTACAAGCAACAGGCCTCAATTTTCAATCAGAAACCTCTCTTGGTGAATGTGACTTTTACTCCAATAATGAAAGTGGCACCAGAGTGAAGAGTAATGAAAGAAAGAATTACCAAGATTTTCAAGGTTAATCCCTTAAGAAATGGTTTTCCTTCAACTTTTCCAAGGTAAAAAAAAAATTGTCCTTCCTATCATGTGCATGTCTTGATAAGTCTCAATCTTGCACAGTTGCAAAATAAATATTTTCACGTTAGAACTTTACTGTAGTTTTGCATGATGTAAGTAGTACAGCTCAATATATAATGCATCAAAAATGAGGAAAGAAACACATAAGCTATTAATGTAATCTAAGCTATCATTAGATCTACATGACGAGATCACAAGATATCACAACACTCCACAGTAGGTGTTTAGGTTGCAGTTCTTTAGCAATTAATATGTCTTATTGTCTTGGGCCTTTCAAAGGTCAGAAATGCTCCATGACAGCACATCAAGTCAAATCATATGAGCAAAATGTTGCAAGAACTCAACTGCTGCAATTTGCTGACGCTCTGCAACTTGGACACATCCTTCAATCCTTCAAGTAAAAGATGTGCCACGACGCTGATGTGATTGCAAACAAACAAATGGAACGAGAGGAGTGAATTATCTGACACTATTCTGCACTCGCCAATCAGGCATCTTTCAAAGCACATTCAGCCTTTTATTGAAACCTCTCCTCACCATATGGTAAAAATTAAATGGATCTTTACATAGCTGATAAATAAAATTCAATCTTTATTTGACTTTTCATTTAAAAACATTATGCTTATTCAAATAATAAAGTGTATTTTTCTGTCAAATCTCTGGCAACTAAGAAAGTATAAGAATTCCTAAGGAATTAAATTTGTTTTGTTCTTACATAAAAAGCTAATTTCTGTATACAGGGCTCTGTAACCAGATTAGAAATCCAGCATATTTTTTAATTTTTTATTTTTTTGGAAGACAGGAGGCATCTCAACAATCCTGTTACACCCACACAGGCGGGACATAGCAGCTGTGGGCAATCTCCTCTGATTAGCTCCACTTCTTAAGCGGATCTTACTCTACCAACAATGCTAAGTGTTGTTGCCATGTACCGGAACATTACTGAGCATTCTTTTGTCTGCCTATGGTGTCTTACCTGCCTGTCTCGCCTGCCCGGCCTGCTTGCCCTCTTTCGTCTGCCCTGCCTGCTTGCCCTGCCTATCTCGCCTGCCTTCCCTACCTGATCCGTCTCTGTTGACCCAACTCCGTTGACCCCGTCGTCTTCTCCTCTCGTGTTCATCTGTAGGACTGACTTCCCTGGCTCCCGTCCCGTTCTGCTTACTGCTTTGGCTTGCACCCGGCTTTCCAATGAACCCTCTGGTCTCCCACAACCAGGGATCTGCCTCTCATTAACTCCAGAATGCTTCACCAACTACGTATGGATCCCGCAGAGACTCACCAATTGCAGCAGTAGGTGAACCAGCTGACCACCCTGGTTTGCCAAGTATGATCATTGATAAACATCCGGATTGCTTCATGGACAACGCCGCTCGCGTTCGCTTTGTAATGTCTCTGTTGACCAAAAGAGCATGCGAATGGACTACTGCTTTGTGGACGGATGACAGCCCCCTGCTAGATTCAGAACAAGAACTTCAATGGGCATTTACTGAGGTCTTCGATCACCCCACAGTGGGACGAAGTCTAGCTGAGCAATTATTCCATCTGAAGCAAGGCACGAAGTCGGCAGCTGACTTCTCTCTCGAATTCCACACCATCACTGCCGGGCTGTGCTGGCTGGAGGACTGCCTTGAGATTATAAACTTTAAACCCGGAGCTTCAGGACGAGCTGGGAACCTGCTCAGATGCAATGCTTGCCATTCAATCACCCCCAGGTGATCATGTCGAACCAATGCAGCTCGGCCGCTCTCCCCTCGCCACAGCTGAGAGACATCGCCGTACACAGCATGGACTGGTTGTACTATGGGGGGCCTGGACACATTCTGTGGACCTGCCCCATTTTCCCACGTCTGGAGGACGCCATTAAGGTAGGCCTTTCCGCTCTCGCAGGTGTGTCCCAAGTTTAATTCACCATGCCTTTTGTTGTGCATTGTGGGAGGGAACAGATTACCACTAGGGTCCTGTTGGACTCTGGAGCAGCAGGGAGTTTTATGGACCTCACCTTAGCCCGGCAGTTAAACATTCCCCAGCAGGCACTTTCCACCCCTGTGGCAGTCCTGGGCCTATGCAGAGAGCCCCTACATGGAAGGCAAGTTACCCACTAAACCAGACTACTGACCTTAAGGGTGGGGGTCCTCCACTAGGATACCATTGATTTGTTGGTGCTCCCTCACACCAGGGACCCATTGATTCTTGGCCATCCATGGTTACAGAAGCATAACCCCCACATTGACTGGTGTGCAGGTGAGCTCACCTCCTGGTCACCCGTCTGCTTCACTCAATGTCTCTCCCTACCTTGCAAGGCGTCACTGGTTGAAACCCCGGATCCCGAGAATCTGTCCATCATCCCAGCCAAAAACGCGAACCTCATCACATCCAGCAGGGGGCCTTTGCAACGGATGAAGGAAAGGTCACCGCTATTAGAGAGTTGCCCCAACCGCACACAACCAAGGAGCTGCAGCGGTTCCTGGGGTTTGCCAACTTCTATCATTGGTTCATCAGGTACTTCAGCCAGGTGGTGGCCCCACTCACCTCCCCAACATGCGTTAGCAGAACCTGTCTCCAGTGGACTCTGGAGTCAGGAACCGCCTTCAGGAACCCAAACCACTCCCTTCCTCCAGCAGCCATGCCCAGAGCTCCGCTTCAATGTGGAGATGGATACCTCAGAAGCTGGAGTGGGAGCAGTCCTTATCCAAAGAGATCCAGTAACCCGTGTGCCTATTGTTCCAGGCAGCTATCTCCGGCAGAACACAACTACAATGTAGGGGAACAGGAACTCCTGGCCATCAAACAAGCCCTGGAAGAGTGGAGGGACTGACTAGAAGGGGCTTGACACCCCTTCCAGGTTTTTAGAGATCATCGCAATTTGGAGTACATCCAGAACACCAAGAGGTTGAACCCCTGAGAAGCGCGCTGGTATTTGTTCACACAATTCAACTTTAAAGTCACCTACCAGCTAGGTAAGAAAAACACCAAGGCTGAAGCCCTCTCCCAGCAGTTTGACCCATCATAGGTCGAAGACAAAACCGCCACTGTCTTGGCACCCACCTGCTTCACGGGCACAATCACTTGGTCCCTTGACAAGACCATCTGAATGAATGCCGGATATTCCCTAGATAAACTAAATGTACCCAACTCACATCACTCTGCCGTTGTATGCTGGGTACACACATCAAGGAGCTCTGGACACCTGGGGTTCTCTGCTACTCTGCTGTTGGTCTTCCACTACTACAGTATCCCTGAAGACGTGGTGTCTGATCGCAGTCCGAAATTCCCCTCAGAGGTATTCTGAGCTTTCTGATAGAAGCTTAACATCATGCTTAGCCTGACATTGGCATACCATCCCCAGTCCAACGGGATGGTGGAACAGACCAATCAAGGAGTGTCCATGATCCTGCAATTACCGTGCAAGGACAAACCATCTGAATGGGCCACGCACCTATTTTTGGTTGAGTATGCTCCCAACTCCCATGTTAATCCAGTCACAAATCTCTCTCCCTACCAGTGTGTCCTAGGATATCAGCCACCCATCTTTCCATGGGCCGCATTGACCAGTGACATGCCTCTAGTGGAGACCTGGTATAGAGGCTGTAAAGCGGTCTGGCATTGTACCCAGCTTGCTCTCTTCTGTCAGGTACAGAAACGCTCAGCTCCCACCTATAGAGTGGGTCAGTGGGTATGGCTCTTCACCCGCAACTTTAAACTCCCTACGTATCGGAAGTTGTCAGCTCACTTCATCAGGCTGTTCAGGATCAGGCTAGAAGTGGGACCAAACTCCATTGGTCTACAACTCCTATGTATGTACAGCATCTGCCCCACGTTCCACGTTTCACTCCTGAAACTCCAGTGCGGTACAGCCCAGTGCACCCACCGGATAGTGGAGGTGGCCATCGGGGGGGCGGGGGGGTTTGCGGGGTTCTGTCATACCCACACAGGCGGGACATAGCAGCTGTGGGCGATCTCCTCTGATTAGCTCCGCTTCTTAAGTGGATCTTACTCTACCAACAATGCAAAGTATTGTTGCCTTGTACCAGAACATTACCGACCATTGTTTTGTCTTTTGTCTCTCCCGCTTTCCCTGCCTGCTGCGTCATACCTGCCTGTCTCGCCTGCCCTGCCTGCTTGGCCTCTCCCGCCTGCCCTGCCTGCCTCACCTAACCCCCCTACCTAATCTGTCTCTTCTCATCCTGTGTTCATCTGTAGAACTGACTTCCCTGGCTCCCGACCTCTGGTGAATGACCTGACCCCAATTCTTGCTTACTGTTTTGGCTTTGTCTGCACCCGGCTTTCCAATAGACCCTCTGGTCCCCCACAACCAGGGATCTGCCTCCAACTCTCATTCTGTTCACTATAATCCAGCAGACGAGGATGTGAGCCAGCTGGGAAATACATTCCAGAGAAACCATCAGCACCTTTCTTGAACTGGAATGCTGTGCATCTCAAAACCATCACATGCACGACACAGACCCGAGAGAAAAAAAGACTTGAGTTTACTTAAAGTAGAAGGCAGTGAAGTAACAACAGAGTCACTTTGACCCAAGTATCAATTTTTTTGCATGTTTTAGTAGAAATATTTGAAGGGGGTAAAAGGCCAAAAACAGCATTACCAAAATGGAATGTTGAATTACACCCGCCTTCAATTAACTGCACTTCCAAACATGATTCTTCGAGTGCACCTGACTTGAGGTTCATGCATCCTGCAACTGAAAATCTGAAAACAATCCGAAGGAAGCCAAAGACATACACATGCACACACACACACACACACACACACACACGCACACACACAGTACACGCACACCGACACACCTCTCACAGTGGGCTGACACTGCTCTCTAGGGACTAAATGGGCTTCTTGGCATCTGAACAGGGGCCAGAGAGATACCACAGAGGGTCTCAGTTGGTGGCCACAGAGATACTGAGGAGAGATAAGTGGAAAAAATAATGAAAAACATGTTGCTCTCCAGCCTGCCTTCAGGCACACAAATACCAGCACAGTGTTTTCTCAATAGACAGTTAACCCTGCAAGACATCTCTTCCTGGAAAAGTTCAAATTAAGAAGGTGTAATGGGCTTTTGGACACATGTTCTGGAGGAGTTACAGGGCCCTCAAGCAAGCAATCAAGTCTAGTCAACTTACAGACATAATGAGTCACAAAAGTTGCTCAGCTGATCCAAATATCTCAACAATGAACTGACTGCACCTCTATTCCCTGCTCCGACCATGGTGTCTTGCTGCATGTGTGATTCCACGACAAGACTCCCAGTAAAAGTCCATGGGTCACCATGTGAGTCCCTTCGGTTGGGATGTTGAACGGCAGCATGTGACGTGGGGACTGGGTGAGAAACAACGGAGTGGTGCATTCTGGGTAGCGACAGGGACGGTGATGAACAAAAGCAAACAGACAATCAAAGAGGCCTTTTGGGTAGATGAGAAAAGCAAACACAAAGCACAAACTGAGGCAGGAATTTCATGTACTGACATCCAAAGCACAGCTAAAACAAAACACAACACACTGATCTGCAGTCCTTTTGGCAACAAGGTGGGACTGATCCACTGAACAGCCAGTCACCTGACTACCCCTCCTGTCACAGCTACACCCCCATCCCTCTTCCCAATGACAACACCTGCCCTCAAGCCATAAAACATGATTCCCTCCTGATGTATGTCTTAAATAAACAAACAGCACATTTTAATTAACATCTAAAAATCATTGCTGTTAATTAAACCCCCCTGCAGATACAGTGCAGGCGCATACCCAGGTAGTAAATTTACAAACCTGAACTCTACTTGAGACTGAAGTTTCAGCAACCTGCTAGGCAAAAACCATGAAAGAACCCCCCCCCCACCCCATTTTT
>JAABNY020000008.1:6543087-6560302 GCA_015164015.2 Brevimyrus niger | reverse complement strand
ATCTCGGTGTGGGGCTCGGGGGCTGTTCTTCTTCGAGCGGGGCCGGCCGCCGAGCGCAGGGGGGGGGGGCACCACGACCCCCCGGGCACCTGCGCGCGTGTCGGGGGGGGGGGGGGTGGTAAGCTTTATTCTCCACGTCCTTGCCAACGCGGGGACAGAACGCGAATCGCGACAGGCGCGTGAGCTTGATCCCATTTCGCCAGAACTCTACTGACGCGTCGAAAATCATTTCATAACATTCACATTCTGGTTACAGTGATTGCAGTTGTGTGAATGGGAGCAGAAATATTTGACCGAACTGACTATCAGAGATTTTTTTTTTTTTACATAATATTTTAGGGGACATAATCTGCTACTTAAGCATCTGCATAAACTTGCAAAATTATAACTGATGGGTTAATCTTCCAGGATCCCTGCAGGACATGGACAGCCAAAGAAGGAGGGCAGTCAGTACTCTGTCAGAAAAAGGGTGCAGCCCGTGTACAAATATCATTAATGTACCCCAATGGTACAAAGATGCTCCTCATTTCTGTACCTTAAAATCGACAGTTACCTACAGCTAGGGTACATTTGGCAGACCCTTGAGGGTACAGTCCCAGTGACAAGTAATTGTACCCTCAGAGGTCCAGTTTGGTACTTTTTTCCCTGACACTGAGGACTGGGAGAAACTGGGAGGAACAGGATACAAGGCCACCATAAGACCAACATAGAGTTGGGTAACCTGGCAACTTGCTTAGACTGTGGAAATCGGATTACTCAGAGGGAATCCCATGCCAGAATAGAGAAAAACATCCACCCCCCCCCCCCCAAAAAAAAAAAAAGAAAAACAAAATCTAGGTTAGTACTGCACCTGCATTCCCAGTCTTGCAGGACCAAAATACAAACAAAGTGCAAAGAGCTGTTATGTATTCAGAAACACTTTATATTCATATGTATCTGTTTGGTTACAGAGCATAATGCAGTGATCTTCTGCACGAAAAGGTTCTGCATAACCAATTCACCAGTTCACCGGATATTCTACAGAGCTATATATAAACATACAACTGCTGGTATTTTTAAGTACAGTCATCTGTATAATTAATAAATTGCATGAATTTATTCCCTTCATTTGGGAGAGCAGTGCCGGAATGCTATTTTTCCTGGCATGCTATGATCCCAACAGAAGCATGGGTTTGCTAGCTTTGCCAGAGTAAGTAAACATACTGCTTCATGTCTCTGAGAGAACACTTAAGTTTAGGGTCCTTCAAAACAGGTTACAAATGACAAAACAGGTTGACTTACCAGATAAGGTGATCTTTTACCCAAAGCAAATTGCAACTTTTATCCATTTATATTCAGCTTCAAAATCACTGCTCCAGTGTATTATGGAAAGAGATTGATTATTCTATTCATTTTTAGTGAAAACCCACTGCTACACATTTTTCAGTCATAACTTGAGATATCTTCTGTCACATACAACTTGAACTGGAAGGTAGCTTCAGGCAAAGTCTGGTTCGGTGGTTCTGACTTTGGATGGCTAGGTTTTATCTGCTGGTACACTGTCAGAAAAAAGTACAAATTTGTACCTTTGAGAGTACAATTACTTGTGACTGGGACTGTTCCTTCAAGGGTCTGCCATTTGTACCCTAGCTGTAGGTAAAGGTGCATTTTAAGGTACAGAAATTGACTCTGATGAACATTTTTGAACCATGGGGGGGTACGTGATAATGACCTGCAACACCTTCCAGATCATATCCTACAATACCTGCACACAGCACATGGAGCCTGAAAAATTCAGCCAATCACAAGGCAGCCCTTGTGACCTGTTGATCATTTGCCAATTTCCGCCAATCCTGCTATGGTTCCCATACCATCCCGAAGCATTTTAAAGGAAGTTTCCCAAAAAAGGCTGTGAGACAGGACTGTCACTGAGATGGCAGGTGATTTATAAAACAGCGTGTATAGTATAGGCAGCCAGCATATAAAAAAAAGACTACTTGTTAGAATATAAAGGAGCTTACATGCAGATTCATTGTAAACTGTTTCAAATGTTCCTCAGGAGACCTCTTCAAAAAGGCCACTGGCAATAAATGCCATATTGGCTGAAGTAGAGTTTATTTCATGAACCGACAAATTCCAGCTAAAACAGGTGCCCACATATCTAGAATCAGGAATGTTGCTGAAATGATCCTTGACCTAATAAAATTTAATTCTGGGATCCTGCCCAGGAATGTAGGCCTGGCTCCTGGCATTCCCACCTGCTGCAGGAGACAGCCTAGTCACCACCTAGGACTCTCACCTGTACGTCCTGAGGACAGAAGCAAGGTGAGGCTGTCACGGGAGCAGCCTCGTTCCTCATACCTTCTCATGCCCTCGCATCAAAGTAAACAGGCAGTTTTTGCCAGATCCTTTATAAAAAGAATACAGATTCAGTTCAAAGGCTGAATTTTCACCAGGGGACTCCTCGCTGAGATACAACATTTATGGCCAGAAGTGCTCCGCACACTCCACTCATGCACCAAATGCTTAGATGGTCCACAGCGTGAGCTGGTAACACGCATGAGAACATGCAACAGAGCCCAGATTTGTGCAGTTTTGGGTATGAGTGAGAAGCTTTCACACGATGCAGATCTGCTGCTGGAGACATGAGGTTTCTCACCCCAGGGTGGATGAGATTCAAGGGTGATTTCAGTTATCAGGTGGTGCAACACTTCCAATTGCTTCTTCTGCTGGTTCTGATTGGACTAAAGGATGGCTTTGATATGCACCTCGCAGCATCATGAATCGTAACTGAAAAGCTTTGCAGAACCAGGTTGTTTGTCTGTGGGTAAAAACATATGTTAACTCTGAAGGTTCATCTTCTCCTTCATGATCCAGCACACAAGCACACGAGCTGCCCCAACACACTGGCCACGTTGGGGGACACGCGCGAGGCCATGAGGCGGCCTGCTCTGGGACCATGTGGTGGCAAAAACACCTACTTAGCGATTTAGTGGAGGCTTCAGTTTTAAGACACTAGCAAGCCTGAGAATACAGCTGTACAGAGAAAAGGGAAAAAATGAGGGGGAAACTAAGAAAAGCAAACAACCTCAGCAGAAACACATAACCAGTAAGTTACATCCAGGACTGCGTCCCACCCAGCATGTCCCCTGCCCCGATCCGCTCTTCCTGGCTCAGAATCCACACACACCATGATCGAGCAGCCTGAGAACCTGCCGCTGCCTCACAAGCTCATACTCACACTGCAAAAGGGCAACACTGCACACTGCATGGCAAACTTTAAAGGAAGACACTCTTACTGACCTCATAATTAAAGTTAGCAACATTTTCATATACATTTTAATGCAGAGTAACCCTGTGCCCCAGCACTGGAAGACGGATGACGGATTAAGGAATGGATTGCGTCTTAATGCCCCCCTGCCTGCCTCATGCTGTTCCCCTGCCAGCAGACTCTCAGTGGGTGACTGACTATAGAACCGGAAAGCCTAAGGGGGCATTTATATCATATCCGACTACGGATAGACAAGCCGCACGGGCGGTCTAGGCGAGGCCGGATCGGTTCGAGGACCCCACCGCTACCAGAACCGCTACGCTGAGTCTTTAGTGTCCCTGTTCGTGTCTGCGCTTGTTCAGCTGTTGACTGGGTTCTTGTCTTGTCTGTCCTTTGTGCAGTTGCCATTCCCTGTGCCTTGTTGAGGTTGTTGTTCGTGTTTTCCCAGGTGCTGTCCCGTCCTGCGTTGTCCCTTTAGGTGTGCCTAGGGTGCGGCCTTTTTGAAGGGGGGTTCTGTCGTGCCCTGCTCGTCCGATCCTCCCATGTGCCACGCCTCCTCGCTACCTTGTGTGGAATCCTCTTGTTACCTTGTTTCTCATTGTTGTTAGTTAGTCCTGAGTATTTGTCTGCATTACAGTATGTTTCCCCAGTCCGGTCATTGATGTTATTTGTAGTGTAGTCATCTTCTGATTATGTCCTGCCTTTAATTAAACCCCGTATTTGCCCAACACTTGGAGTCCTACCCCTGCTTTATTGCTCCGTGTCCCGGCGACACATAACATTAACACATCACCGATGGTGTACATTTTCCTACCAGAACTGCCCATTCAAACAAATATGCAAATAATTCACAGTTGTGATTTTTCCACTGAACTAGAATTTCATTGCTAAATCTTCCACAGATTCGAGGTCACCCCACTTATCAACTTTCTCAAAGATTCACTGAACTATGCAAAAGAAAAGTCCTACATACACGCGTAATATTATACTTTTTTTGAAAAAGGGTTACTTCTGACTAGAGCAGAGACAGAATTTCTGCATGGATGAGAGAAGCACTCAGATGGCCTGGCCTGTGTTTCGTCAGGAGCTCACATCCTGTGATGTAGAGAATGTGCAGGCTGGCTTATCTCGATCCTGTTTAACGGACATTTCGGATTTCGCAATGTTCACCTCGCCAGCCAGCCACTTTCCATTGTTCTTGGCATATTACTCTGCTCTACACATCTGAATTACCGGAACACAACTGCAAGCTGTCCCCTGCCTTGTCGTCCTAAAATGTTCAAAGAACATTAGCTCAAAGCAACAGATAAAAAAAAAATAGTTCCCCCATAAAATTAAGGCAAGATGTCAGAGAATATCAAGCAAGGGGCTCAAAACAATTAAAATACATGATGATAAACTTAACTGCAGAATTAAGCGTGTATACTGGCACCAATAAACAAGAAAGGCACATTCTCCGACCAAGACTTCAGACTGATTACTCACACTGAAAAACATCTCGAAATGCAGCTCAGCGTGGCATCTCTCAGGAGTACGTGTGCGGTGCATTCTGGGAACTGCAATAACAGAAGCTGTTCTCTCCGCTACACACATGTTGCACCAATGTTCCGACTTCCATGGTTTTGCGCTCAGGGGACAAAATGCAATTATTCAAATACTCCTTATCATCTTTACCTCTTTGTCATCCATATGTTTCTTGCACATCTTAGAAATGTATTTTATAGAGATTAGGTGGCTAGACTGCTATGTTTGTCATTTACAGACGCACAAAGCCAGCCAAGTGCTACTCTATTTAATTTCCTAGCCAGTTATTCATTTTTGCAGCCCCTGGAAAGGGTGAAGGTGGCAGGGGCGGGCAACACGTCCTCACAGATGCAAGCTCAGGGCACGACGTCTTCAGGCACAGTGAAGGGCAGCTTACAGATGGGGCCTAAAGACAGGCAACTTCGTCAGGTACATGTGCTGCCATCTGACATCGCTGAAGTGCGTACACACCAACAATGAGAGTCCCAGAATTTTGACCAACATGTAAAAAATAATAATAAAGATAGATTAGTTAGTGACTTTTTAATAGTTAGGGGCATTTAAAAATACAATTTCTATAACTTGGAACAAGGGCATTAAAATCAACGTCTCATGATTATTTGGTATTTATTTTAGTATTTATTGATCTGTGTTCATTGTTGACACACCACAACACACAACGACGAAATGCGTAATATGTGTATTTAATACATATATATATGTACACACATACATACATACATACATACACACACAAACTGGAATACTAATTGTAAAGTTGAAATAAAACATGGACCATCGTGACCTGGGCGGCATCTGTATAAAGATATATATTTTTTTTAATTACAAATCAATCCCTCCTGTTGAAAAGCCCAGAAAGCAAACCATAAAAAAGGCTCAGCAGACTTCCAGTACATTTAGAGCCTTTTCATTTAGTAAACTCTGCACGGTACTCCATACCCCTCACACAGACTGCACTGTTTATCCACATTGTTTCCGAGTTGTAGCTGACAGGGCTGTACATTGACCTCTTAATGTTGTTCTTTGAAAACGAGGTCGAAAAAACAGCGGGAGTTAAATGCAAATGAGTCTGAATGTCTTTTTCCTTCCAAAACATCTCCAAACCCCAGCGAGACTGAACACAAAAACAGCCGAAGCTACCGAAGGAGCCAAAACGCCAAAAAACCCCTCAAGTCAAATCCTTGCCATACCTGAAGAGGCTGAATAAGGCCAGGTTATGCAGCACGCCAACCCTGTCACCTGCAGCAGCACAAACATCCCACAATGCATTTGGGCAGCTGAAAAACAGCATTAGAGTATTTGCCCTATCTCTGTCTGGCCGACTAGGCGGGGCGAGAAGCCAATGACCTCGTACTACACGCCCTGGACCACCTTGGACACCAAGTCACAAATATTGCAGTGCCGGGGCGGGGGGTTGGGGCCGTGACCCCAGGGAGGAACGGGAGCAGGTCTTAATTCCAAAAGGCCGCAGGGAGCCTCTCTTACCTCCTTCATCACGTCCCGGGGCCTCTGAGGGGAATTGTTCAAATGTTTCATTTTCAGTTTTGCATGTTAATGAGCTTTGGGTTATGCCTGACAAATGGCTGCTTATCTTCTACTTTAGCACCGGAGCTATTTGCATTAGCCTTAGCTGAAAGATTAATGCGTGTAAAGCATGACGGCCTAATTGAATTTTAAACCACAGACGGTTCGGCAACAGGGAACCGTTAGAGAGCTCTGGGAGACTGTCGCTCCCCCCTCCGAGTTGGGCTTACAGCCTGTGTTTGCTGAAAGGTTAGACTTGACCGGTTGTTCAATGACTCCAGGTAATATGCTCTCACAAAAAGTGGGATGCTGTCCAAGGCCACTGAATGATCCCACTCCCTAGGGGCAGGAAAACAGGACCACATTTTATGATCCGGCGGCTTTGGGGATGGGCAACGGGTTGAGGGGGGGGCGGTGGTTGGAGTGTTTCTCTCGGCAGTCACCATATCAAAGGAGCAAACAAACACCTGCCTGCGATGACTGCTGAGGGTTTAGTATAGGCAGCCATTTCACTGAAAAAAGAAAATGAAAACCAAGGAAGGAGAGCAGTCATAGGCTCTTATTTTATAAGGGCTGCCACAAGCTGAGGTCGTGCCCTGTCTGTTCTGATAGAGCCAGGCAATCAGACAGAAGCTCACAGATTCGTTAATCAACTGCAAAAAAATATATATCATAGCGATGATTAGGGCTGCACGATAAATGCCAGCGCAATCACTGCCGCCCGAACACCTCAAAGACCCTCTATAACCGAGAGACCAACAGATACCGTGGTGTAGTAAGGGGCGATTGATAAAGTTACCAAAAATCCACGACTGTCGGAGTTCTAACATCTATCAGTCGCCCGTCCTTTGACATGCAGGCCACAATGATAAGTGTTCGCCCGAGGTGGTCATGCTTTAACATTCTGGGCCATGCCACTCCGCCTTCCGAAAACCTACTGAGACAGCGACATCATTAAAGATTCATGCCTGACAGCGCCTCCGCAATGTGGCCACCGGCACCATCTTCCGGTCTTTCATTTGCCGATTCCCTGGGCATCCGGTGGGCATGTGGCGTGGACGGCAATTGGGCCCCGCAAAGGACCCCCACTCTGGGATACCCGGCACACGTCCACTGTACACTCTTTGGGGGGGGACAGGAATACATAGAAGGCCATATTGTAAGACAGCTCACAGCCGAGGAACTGAATCTTAGGGATAAAGGATATTGGCCAATCAAATGGCGGCTTTTATAACAGAACTGTTGCTCTTTAAGATAATTGCTGCAATTTGATGATTTATTTGACCCAGCCTTTACTTCATGGCTCTGAGTGCCAGTCGCAAAACAACTCAGGAGAAGCCGGGCCTCCCCGATGGCCCAAGGCATCCTGAGACACCTTGTGACACCGACACCCACGTGACAGTCACCATGACAATGACGTGACAGTCACCATGACAATGACGTGACAGTCACCATGACAATGACATGACATTCAGCCTGCCCTGGCACGGCCTGCACTGCAGCTGACAGCAACCCCAGGGACACGTTAGCTGTTAGCAGCTAGCGACTTGAGGACAGGAGAAGGCAGGGTGATGGCTCCTTGGCAGGTCTGCCGAAAACCACAGAGGTAGACGCAAAAGGAGCCGCAGCAACCTCAAGGGAAAGGAAAATGGGTTCGTAGACAAGCTGAGATGGAAAACACATCCTGGACCCAGCTGCTAAAACCGATCCACACAGATTGCTGGGTCATATCAGACCTGAAGAGGAGAAAGATCTTAGGAAAGCGGATTTAGGGTGGATACTGATTCCGCCAGAAGTCCAAAAGTAATAGCAAAGAAATACACTTTAAATACAAGACAGAGTTAGATGAAAAGATGGATAATTATTAATGAGGCAGATATGAAGCACAGGTTAATGGCAATGTACGAACTAGAGCTATTGACTTAGCTGCACATGAAATCCTCTTGCAGAAGTAGGTTTGCTGGACATTGGCTCACCGGGTCGAGAAGGTCGTCGGTCTGTTTTCCGCGATTCCGTTCCGGGTGGCCGCCGAGTGAAGTACCTCCATCTCATCAAACCATAATGCAACTTAAGAGGGCATAAGGATTATTCAATGCACAGCCTCCAGCACTGACAGAATGTCAATGGCACAGTGAATAGGGAGGCTATGTCAGGCGTCCGGAGACGGGGGGGGCGCCCTCTTTGGGTTTTTTTGGAATCCAGCTTGACGTGGAGCATAGCTACAGAATGGGCATTTTGGGGGGGAGGGGGTTACTGTGACTTGGCGCAGGAGAATATGCATGGAAGTGATTGGTCTAAAGGGGGTGCCGATTTCCAGCAGCAGCAGGTCTGACCACACAAAACTGGACCAGTCCAGCCCCCACAGTTTAAAAAGCAGGGTTGAGCATAATGGCTGACCCTAAGCCAGCCCAAGAGTTGAAACTCGTAGGTGTTCTTAGCGAAGGTGACCCAAAGACTGGGCATAAATGAAGAGCAATGCATGATGGGTAGCCAGGTTTGAGGTGGGCACTGTGCCAACACTCTGCCCATAGAAGGTTGTGAACAGGAACTGGGGAGACAGTCTTCCGTTAGACTCCACAATGACCCTCACCCTCCCAGAGACCTTAAAAACAAACAAACCTGCTCTTCTTACAGTCCTATAAAAAGACTCTACATCACGATACAAAGAAACATGCTGTATTTTTAACATCCTCTACATCTGACAGATTATAGTTAAATTAAGCTTAATTTTTTATCTTTTTTTCTCCATAGAAACAGAAAATGGCCATATAAAGCATCATAAAACCATAGGGTGACGCTTGGGCTACTCACTCAAAAGCGACACTCAATAATTAGGCGACATAAGTCGAGTACCCCCCCCCCCCAGCACAGTGACATACAGCATTGTGATGTTACAGCAGTACATCCCAAACACTGCATGACAGCAGCCTGCTCACAGCACACTCAACGTGGACAATCGCAAACGCCGGCAAATGCTTTGGGAGGAAGGTCATCAAACGTGACCTGGGGTCGGCATTCTTTCCAGGGTGTCCCCCGGCCCCGAGCCCTGAGCAGCGTGGGATGAGCTCCAGGCCCCCTGCACCCCCGACCAGGATAAGCAACTAGATGATAAATGGATGGATAGAAATTTGACCAATGCAGCAAACAAATAGCCAGGAAACACTGAAGGCAGCTGGAGCACAGTGGCAAGTCAGACTGCGGTGATTTACAATGGGTAAAGACAGCAGGTGACTGTAAACGTGAAATGGTTTAAGAGGGAGGAGGAGAGTATTTGATGCATCTATCCATCCATTTTCCAACCTGCTTATCCTGCTGGGTGGCAGGGGGTCCAGAGCCTATCCCGGAACAACCCAGGACGGGGGGCATATGCCCATGATGAAGAACAATTAGAACATACGAAATTTGCAAATGAGAGGAGGCCATTTGGCCCATCAAGCTTGTTTGGGGAGAACTTAACTAATGACTAAGAGTTGTTAAAATCTTATCTAGCTCTGATTTAAATGAACCCAGGGTTTTAGCTTGCACTACACTAGCAGGAAGACTATTCTATACTCTAACTACACGCTATGTAAAGAGGTGCTTTCTCAAATTCAGTCCCGCTAATTTCCATATATGGCCACGAGTTCTAGTATTTAATATTAAAGTAGCCATTTGGCTGAACAGCAGCGAGACCTGTTAGAATCTTATTTATGTATGTATGGTGACCAATCCTGCGCACAATGGGGTCTTACCAAACAATTATATAATCGTAGCATCAACTCCCTTGACTTAAACTCCACACACCTTTCCACCTCTGTAAGCAATACTGTCATTGTTTGAAATTCCAAAATGAAAGATACCTGAGCATCAAAGAAAATAATATTTTTGCAGCTCCAGAAATTCCCAGTTTTACTAAAAGCCAGAGGAAAATCTGATGAGTGGATGCTGGGAAAAGCTTTGTGTTCTGCGTGTAAACAACGGTCCTAGTCCAGTGGGCCCACAATGTTGTGAAAATCACCTTTTTCTCCAGGCACACAGAGTGGACTATTTTAACACCAAGAAGTCGAAACCTTCTAAACCAAAATGCCAAATTAGTATCTGGTACTGAAATAACGGCAAAATTAGAAGCAGATGAAGTTATAGAGAGGGGAAAAAAACTGTTCAGTAAATCACAGCCGCTTGCCTGGATCTGAAAGTGGAAAACATGAGTGTGCACCATAAGCGTGGCCTGAGTTCAGACAGAAGCCTGCAGAAGAAAACCAAATAAAATACTCCGAGCTGCTCAAATCAAAATTATCGTGTGGCTCTGGAAAGCACCATGGTAGCAAAAGGCTGAGGTTGATTGTGCTGAGGGTGGGGCCATGGAAAAAGGGGAGGGCTTTTTTTGACAAGTGAATCGCCAAAATAAGGAGACACGATGGAAAGGAGGTCAGCTAGCCAATCCAGACAAAGGGCTTCCATTTGGGTTTAATGTTTAAAAAGACTAAAGACACTTAAACAGTTTATGCTAAATTAGCAACAGTTAGTTATCAGTTACTTTACCGCCATGCCAGCAACTAAGGTTATATTCATGACGGGAGCACGTGGATTACAGAACGTTGCAAAAGTAATCTAAATATGATGCTTAAGATGAGTTTCTGATTTTAAAAAATCTTTAAGAAGCCCCTAGCTTGACCAAAAACCTCTTTTAAAGAGTTAGTAAAATAGTAAATATGCTGTAGGGCGTTAAAAGAAGGTCAATGCAATAAAATATTTTTAGCAGTTAAAAGGAGTTTTACATGCAGTACATACAGGTAAATGTAAGTACAAACATGTGGGTCAGCCCAGTGTTCCCAATACGACACCTTGAATAGACAATCTGGTCCCAGTGCTTGGAAACTGACTGCAGCCCCATTAGTAAAAGCAGGAGTAATTTCCATCCATCCATCCACTTTCTGAAACTACTTATCCTATTCAAAGTTGCAGGGGGTCCAGAGCCTCTATGGAACAAGTCAGGGAACAACCCAGGATGGGGCGCCAAGTTCTACGGCTGGGCGATGATAACATTTGGCCAAGTGCCAGCTTTTCGGTGCTAATTGTACATTTATTTACACCCATAATTTGTTAAGCAGTTTAGTAGTATGGCTATAATATTAATGAGGCTTTGTATGATGCCCAAAAGTCATTATTAGTATAAATACGGCATATCCTTATGTTTAATACATGTGTCAGACTTTGAACTGCAATCAAGTACCACCCCACCACCGATATATTTTTATCTTGTTTATCCACAAGATCTAGTACACCAAACCGTAGTATACCAAAACAATATTACGTGTGGCGCTCTGCTAATTGGATTTAAGAAACATAATGATTATACTGATTACTAACTGTCATCTGAAGCCCTGGTGATTACTGCACATGCACGATATAATAGATATGATATCGCCCAGCCCTAGTGCCAGCCCATCGCAGGGCACACTCACACATACATGCATATCTACAGGCAACTTGGTAACTCCAATTAGCCACAGCCTCAGTTTTTGGATCATGGGGGGGAAACTAGAGTACACAGAGGAAACCCCACAACGGCACTGGGAGAACATGCAAACTCCACATGTGTGGAATCCCGGTGGAGAACTAAACCCAGGCCCCAGACGTGCCAGGCGACGGCACTAACCACTGTACCACCACGCCACCCTCAGGATAATTACATAGGGTGTTATTTATGCAATTGTCCCATTTACTTTGCCATATTTTCATTGCATACCCATTCAACACAGGTCTGAGGTCCAATCAGCGGCAGACGGACACCACAATTAGAGAAGTGTCTTTCTTATTTAGCGCACATTCATTTCTCAGGACGTTTTCTGTCAAAACATGCTTCTTCTGTTAGGCATGCGGTCTGATTTACCTGCCAATGCAGTTTACCTCCAAAACACCCGCTTTCAGCTACTGAATGAACAATAAACCTTGGACTTCACTGGAGAAAATACTTTCCAAAATCCTATTACTGTTAAAATGGGCAAAGGCGGGTACGATGCGCATGGATTTGCTGCAGAAGCGGTGTCCTACTGACAGACAGCAAACCAGAGATTAATGTGTATGAGGGAGCAGCTATTCCTGGTTAAATGCCAGAAATGCGGTAATTAAGAATGTGTATGTATGTGTATATCATGTATAGCAGAAACATTTAAGTAAAATAAGTAAACATTATAATTCATTTGGTTCTACCTTACAGTTGACATGGTCAGGGAAGTATGTCACATACAGGCATAATTTAAAATCTTATTTATTTAATTTGCATAAGAATAGAAGTAACCTAACATTTTATTTTTCAAAATCCCAAGCATAGCTTAGCCACTATAATGGATTAATACTGTGCATAATATACATTATATACTTTGGGTATTTTAATTAATTTTGTAATAATTAATCCTTAGTTGATATGGTTCAATGTTCATGACTCTAGGAAAAACAGTCACAGTTAATTAAGTCTGATTTAAATTTATATACATATTGCAAAGCTATAGGCAAGACTAAAGGACAAGAGGTTAAAAAAAAAAAAGACATGACAGTGTCAGGACCAGACGCAGTGAAGTTAGCTCGCTTAACCGGAGTCTGTCCAGTCTATTCAGAGAGGATCCAACCTCATGACAGGTTCAAAACAGTTTCCAAACCTCACTATGTATGTTACGTTTAAGCAGCATGACATTCAATACTTGACTCGGATTCAACTCAAATTCAGCCACATTTCATGTGGTGTTCAGTGTGTTTACATTTACCGACTGAGTCGACAGCATTGGTCAATCAGACTCATTATTTATATAGCTTAGTGTTTCCCAACCCAGTCCTCAGTGAACCATAGACTGTCCGTGTTTTAGCTCCATCCCGGCTCCATTCCAGACAGTCCACAGTTTTGCCAGGGGCTGGGAGAGAGCAAAAACGTGGACTGCCCGCAGGTCCACGAGGACCAAACTGGGAAACAATGATATAATTCATGCAGGACACTTTGCTGCAGGGGTGGGTAATCTTTTCCGCAAGGGCCAGAGTGTATGCAGGTTTTTGGGATAACCTGTAGGTCAGCTGCTCAAACCCAGGTGTGAGGACTCTTCAGCCAATCAGTCCTCCAATGAGGAAGCAAAACATGTGCAAACACAGTGGCCCTTGCCGTGTAAAACTGGCTATCCCTGCTTTACTGGCAAAGCTCTGGTATCACTGGTATCACTTCTGGGCACAATCCCGTGAGCCCCATGACACGTGCACTGGCTCCTCATCCATGAGGCACCCTGCTGGCCTGTGTGTCTAAAGCAAACTTCTGTGAACAAGCAAACGGTTACCTTCCACGTCACCCAGAACAGAGATGAATGTCTTAACACGTCGATTACGGACAGAACAACTTCTGTGATTGGTTTAAACACATCAATCCACTTGCAAAGCCATCTCTGCTGCGATAAACTAGGACAGCGACACACGGCAGAATTAATGATTCCCTTTAAAATGCATTCATAAAAAAATAAAAATTAAAGGTGAAACTGCAGAGCCCTTTGATGTTATGCCATTGGGGAAAATTAATATTTCAAGCCAGTAAAGATTAAGGGCCCTGGGTAACCTCCTTCCTCAATAGCCCCAGGTACAATGGGCCTGAAGGATTTTTCTTAAAAGTCCACCCATCCATCTTCTGTAGCCACTTATCCTATTCAGGGTCACAGGGGGTCCAGAGCCTATACTGGAGGTTATGGGTGCAAGGGAGGGAACAACCCAAAGGGACGCCAACCCATCGCAGGGCACACTCACACACAATTCACTCACACATGTGCACCTATGGGCAATTTGGTAACTCCAGTTAATCTCAGCAGGTTTTTTGACTGGGGGGGAAGGGGGGGAGCGGAGTACCTGTAGGAAACCCCATGGCGACACTGGGAGATGATGCAAACTCCACACACACGGAGCCATGCCGGAGACCCGAACCCTGGTCCCAGAGGTGTGGGGCAACAGAGCAAACCACTGCACAACCACTTTAAAAAAAAGTAACACAAAATCAGCAAGACAGCAGTAGACAAAGGTAAGGAAAGGATGTCTAGTCAACATAAAACTGCGTGAGGGTGCCATGCTGCGCTCCTGTCTTAAAGCTTAGCTATCAGGACCCCCCTCCACCCTCACAGCCACATTCCCCTGGGTGGCAATAAGACTTGGTTTAACTACAGCCCCGATTCCAGTAAGTGAATGTTTTCCAGGTTTGGGTCGTCTCCTCCAGTAGGCAGGAGACTTCATATCTAATGTCCTCCAGGCAGCTAAAATACCATGAAGCTACTCAAATCCTACGGCAGGCTCAAGAAAACCCTGCCACAGCACATAGCATCCTTAAGTCAACCCTCAATTAATGCTCTCCAGGCTTCTTAATGGAGTCCTTGTGCTATTCGTGTGCAGGCTAAACTGTGCAATTATTTTCTTCAGGAAAGTGTTTGCAGAACAAGTTGCGTTTTTAAGTCAAGGTTAAGCAAAGCCGTCACTCCATTTATGCATTTTTGTTTCATGTTTGCTTCTATAATTACAATTTCGACTCCCTAAAGCAAAGCAGCACGCAGGTAGAAAAATCAATTGCAATTTTAACAAAGACATTGGATTCGCCACATGTCCTGTCCTTATGAGGTCTTATCAAAGGCAGTGGCGTAATAGAAGCAGGTCGCAAAGAAATACCAGCCGGAGAGCCGGTTATATCTCTCCTCTCAATATGCCACAGTGGGACTGCACCACACCGGAAAAGCTCTTATTTATACAACAACCTGGAATCACTCAATTCTCATCCAGGATTTCTGTCAATGTTTCACTCCCCACAGGACAGAAATGGGCGCGTGTCACTCTGCAGAACCGGCTTTTGGGGACCACGGGGTTGCCAGATCTCAAGCATCCAGCGTAACACTCACACTTTCAGACTCATGCACACGCAAGGAATCTTTCGGCAAATCTACGTTATTCCATTACAAACCTAAAATTAGCTTCATCAAAAGCGTTGGGGTAGTCTGCAAACTATGCGGACATTTTACACGGTAATAAAACTCGTACATACATGTAATTGCGTGTGCATGTTTTTGCAGACTCGAATAGAAAATCTCAGACCAAAGTTGGCAACGCTGGGACCGGGGTCCACGTAGACCTCTGCAAGTGTGGATAAAGCGCTGTTTAAAGTTTATCCGCAGAATCAATAAGCGGAAGGAGAAAACGATGCTTTGGACAGAGATTAAAAGACGCTTTAAAAAACGCGAAATATCACGGCAGGCGCTCGGAAAAGCACTTAAACGGCGCGATTTACTTTGGCTCTGTGTGGAGCTCACCGCTCGCCTGCACTAACGGGAAGCGGCGCTGAGACGCGAAGGCTGTTGCATGAGGAGTGACCGCAGCCGGCCAGCATGTAGCGCCTGGCGGGGACTGTGTGCCTTTTTAAAACACGGATCACCAGCAAAAAGCGCCTGTAAACGGAAATGAAAGCGATTGGAAGCCGGAGGGCTCATGCAGCACTGTACAGTTTGAATACGAACCGTTTGTGCTGTGGTTTGTAATGCAACGCACAAGGCCTGAGTATTGCAGACTTGATCGCCTGGTCACACGCATGCGGCTTTTTTTTTTTTTTTTTTTGGGGTGGCGGAAAAATTCCTCATTAAACTCCAGGTTCACAAATATTTTTATTCTCTACTAAAACCATGGCCGCGTGACTCAAATCAATACACTTTTTGATTAAAAGCAAATAATTGAAACATGACTTATACGCCTGAATTAAGGCTGACAACTCAAAACACACGGTCTCAAAGCTACTCATTTATTTAAATGTTTATTAAAACACCATGCCCTGGACAATGCGTGCAAAAACAAATACCAGTATGAAAACTGGTGTAAAACGCATAGTTGTCGACATATATCAGACGCAGGAATAACAATGGTATCCGGGGTTATGTTTCAATGATAATATCATGTTCCCGTCTGACGCGGAGGTGACTACCAGCAGAGGGTGTGGAGGGTAAGACTAAAGACACACGCTACAAATACACCCTGCAGGTCGCCGCTTTGTATTCTCTGCAAACTCTATTTACAGAACATGATTTTTTCTGAAACTAAAAATGAGTTTAATCTGCCAACGGCAACTCGCTTTAAAATCATTATGTTTTGCTGCATTCCTTTATTGGTTTTCGTTTTACCGTGTGTAATTAATGTTTGCGTGTACTGCAGGACTCTACGCCCCAGCTGAAGAGAAAACAAAACAATGAAATGTCAGCTTTGAATATAAATCAGATTTATACCTAAGAGTGTGACGATAATATCTTGCATCGGCTCCGAAGTCTGCTTCCCTGCCTGCTGCTGTCTGTAATAAGCGGGGAGCATATTAGTCATGGTCTCTCCCTAATCACCTTCATCTTCTCCAGTCTTCCCTGTGTGTATTAGTGCTGTCTGTAGGTCTGCTGGAAGTAGTGAAATTCTGCTCTTTAAATTATTCACACGCTACATAAACAGAACGGAAGCCCAAACCAGGATAACTCAGCTGATAAAAATAAATACTGTTAAAAAAAACTTAGTGTAGAACAAGTCGTGGTGTAACTACAAGGACTATGACCTGATTTGCACTATGAGTAGTCTCTCCAAATCTAATATCCATGATCTAAAATAATGCATCATTTTAAAGTACAAAATTACCTTTGTGTACAAACTCAGACATAATAACTGGCAACTAGAAATGATTTAGGTGCATTGGTGATATTTGCTGTTGTTCTAAGAAATGCCTGCACAACAAAATCAATACAAGACAGGTCTCTCAGGTTAGGGACTCGATAGCTTGATAAATTTACATTAATACTCTAAATTGGACAGAGTGTGAATGTGTGTGTGTGTGTGTGTGTGTGTGTGTGTGTGTGTGTGTGTGTGTGTGTGTGTGTGTGTGTGTGTGTG
>JAABNY020000008.1:6510817-6542987 GCA_015164015.2 Brevimyrus niger | reverse complement strand
GATAAATATACATCAGGGCTCTAAATTTGGGGGGGTGGGAGTGTGTGTGTGTTTGTGTGTGGGTGTGTGTGTGTGTGGGTGTGTGTGTGTGTGTGTGTGTGTGTGTGTGTGTGTGTGTGAATGTGTACGCGCCGGGGGGGGGGTATTCCTAGACTGAAAATCTTGTGCTTAGTGTATGCTTGTTACCCTAACTGCAAGGAATTGATATATTAAATGTTTATTTCATATTTCCACCACTGCCTGAATTATAAACAATGTAGAGTTATATTGTCTATGTGCCTGTCACACCCAGCTCCGTACGACCCTCGTGTGCCCCCTCATTACCTTGTGTTAATTCCTGATTGTACTCACGTGTTGCTTGTTAAGTTCAGCTTGTCCTGTGTATTTAGTTTGCGTCTGAATGAGTCTTGTTAGATCTGTCATTGATGTTAGTGACATTTGTAGTGTTGTGTGCTCGTGTTACCCGGTCTGTCTCAAGTTCAGTCATTAAAACCTGTACATCATCGGGTCCGCTCTCCTGCTTGCCTGCCAACACTCCACCACATGACAGTACCTTAAATGTTCCCTTATTTTCTAGATGCCTTATATTCATATGTCGCCCCATAATGACCTCTGGTCCCGCCCCGGCCACTCCACTGAAAATTTCCTGGCTCTGTCACTGGGGAGTGCATGTTTTGATGGACTGCCATTCTGTCCACCTGCTCCCCAGCTGTGTACCCTCTGCTTCCTTGGATTGACTTCAAGCTCCTGGCTCTCCTGTACTGAATAAGCGGTTGGAAATTGATGGAAGGGCAGATATTACACTTCACTACTATCTGGGAAATAAAAACTGAGCTCGAATGTTGCATTATCTCCTTTAACCAGATAGATCACAACCTTCCTGTAGAACATCACGTAAAATGGAAAAGCTGTCTTTAGAAAACACCCTGAATATTACTCCCGAATAAGAACCACTCATGCACTCCTTTTCAATTTGTATGGATTTTAGCCGCTAGTCCTGTACGGCCTGCGGATCCAAGACCAGCCGAAGGAGAGTTGACTTGTGTGAAATAGACCAGAGCACCTGTGCACCAGTGAAAGCAACTGACATCTTATCTTCTGTCAGGATGCCATAATGACCACCTCCAATTTATATATACTGATGAGAAAAAGCACAAAGGTCTGTTTAATTCAGGTTAGTAATGGTAACAGTGTGAAACCCATTCTTCTAGTCTATTAAGCTAAAATTGATATTACTACAAAGCTGACAGTGAGCTGTGGTATCATTTAGCGGCCGTCTTGACTTCCGGACCAGTCTAAAGTCCCACGCTTACCGTCGCTGCTGATGTGACAGTTTCCTATAGATTGCTGGCCTGGTTGTCAGGGGGTAGTAGGTACTTCACAGGAAACCCGCTTTCCCATGTATGTCGGAACCAGCTGTGTTGTTTTTTTGTTTTATTTTTTTTTTGAATGCCTCTTTCCTCCGGGACACATGACTCAGGGGTAGCGACTCACCTCGTCCCTCGAGCCTGCCAGCCTTGCTTCCATATGGAAGCACTGATCATTTTACAGTGGCTTCTGCCCGCCGCTGTGCCTCTTGCTTCCTGGCTGAGGTCCACAATAGCCCTGCAGCAGAAGAACGTTGCATATCAAGCTCTCTGGAGGCACGGTGAGCGAGCATCCAGATGAAAACTACACCCATCTGAGCAACAACCGAATGACATACTTTTTATACAAAAAAACAAGGTCCTGACTCTCTGAGGTCATCAAAGGTCTCTGGGCATCTTTTGTAAAAGTAGAGTGGGGGGAGGTACCCAGATGCCCTGCTAAAATTGCCCACTATGTCCCTATCAGATCTGGCCTCCTAATCATGCCCTATATCTAATTGGTGAATTCTCTCATGCCCCTTTACCACCTTAGCTACTGTGTGGTGAGCGTACTGGTGCAGACTGGCTGCCGTCGCATCATCCAGGTGGGGGCTGCACAGTGGTGCTGGCTGAAGTGGCTCCCCATGGCTTCTGTAAAGCGCTTTGGGTGTCCTGAAAATGCCCTATAAAACTGTAACATTCAGTTATTGATCAAAATTTCCAATGTAGAGATACGGAGATGCAGGCAAAAAGGCTTTCATTAATGCATTAAATGTAACTGAGGTTCAAAAATAACTCCATCTGCTCAATTTTCGCTCCACTATTTCTGTCCCTCTTTCCTGCACCAGTCTTCCAAGTGGGAGCCGGTGCTTGTGGTCAACCAGTCAGCAAGGTTTATCACTATAAGCCAGTAGTTTGCGGTAGAACAAAAACCTACCTAAGCTGTGTCCTAATTCAGGGGTTGCAACCTTTCGAAGGACAAGGTGTACGAAGGCATGTTCTTCAAGGTCAAACAGAAAGTGTTGTCAAATGGGATGGACTGGCCTAAAGATAATTTCCTATTTCCTTCACCAGCTGTTCCCGTCCTTGCCCAAGTCAGGAAGTGCTATCCAGGTGGGACACACCCACTTTGCCTCTGCACAATGAATCTTGGGATAGACTGGACCACAAAGGATCAGTCAGGTGCATCCTTTGCAGAGCAGGAAAGGAAGGATACATTCCTAGACCGCATTTGAAGGAGCCTAGGAACTGAGACAGCCTTGCCACTGTGGTGCATTCGGCTTTCAAATGCAGCCTTTGAAGGATGCAGCCTCTGAATTGGGGCACAGGCTTAGTCCAGAGTAGAGACCAAAAAAGAAAGGTTCCAAAACTGCAATTAGTTTGAGTTCTTGATGACGTGACGGAAATTTTTGGTTCCTGAAAAAAGTTCTGGTTTTGGATAAGAGTTCCTGCAGTGGGAAAGATAAAGACACAATTTTAGGTCTGCATTGAGAACTGTTTACTTATTATTTATGGGCTAAATGACAGCTTTTTCCCCAATAGACAGGCATCAACCAGGTACCAGCAGTTCTTTAACTGCACAAAATTTGTTAGGCAGGTCGTTTAAGAGTCAACAATCCCTGAAGATTCACCGCTTGTCATAAGACAGGGACACCCTTCCCATGTAACTCCATCGTACCAAACTTACAAGAACATTCTGGTAATTCAAGTGCTGCAATTTGTCTGTGAAATTTCTCAAATGTCACGCTGCAATTTCACAGAACATGGTTCTTATGTGAAACCATGCATGACGGCAGTGATGTTTGGCATAATAACTATAAAAAACATTATAACTGATTAAATGCAAAGTAATTTCTCACGTTCTTAATCAGTGGACACATACAGCATCCCAGCTCCTGGAAAAGCACATGACACATGTAGTTATGAATATAAATGAACAGCTTTTAAACCTTCGGCCTTGACGGCTTGTTTCGGTGCATGTAGACCTTATGCCGATTCCTGGTTTGGGCCATTGGAAGCATCACTGCTGAAGAAGCGACCTCGTCTTTCCATTCCACCGCCTCCCAAGGATGTCCTGTTAGGTCCGAGCGCTGCTCCAGCTGCTGGAACATCCCAGCGTTCCCCGGAAAATCAAAATATTTGCATATGTTCTGGAGTCGTCGGGGTGTCCTGTCACTTCTGATAGGACCCCTGTTCATCTGTCCAAACAAAGCAGTGGGGTCTGTGATCTATTGCTTTTTCAATTCCAGCTGATCCACAGATTTCAGCTGTCATATGGGGATGCAGGACACTCCATCACAAAGAACCTTCTGGAATGCCTAGCCTCGGTCCATTACCTGTGAATTGTACCAGGTCTCGTCCTTCTTACTAAAGTCAATGTTATTGCTGTTCTAGTGAAGTGAAGTAAGTGTCAAAATAGAACATATGCAGCATAGAAACTCTGATATTACTTTAACGCAAACAAGTAAAGTTTATTTATAAAGTGCTTTTCAGAGACAGACATCACAAAGCACTGAACAATAAAATGAAATAAATAAAATGCCATGCAAGTTAAAATACAGAGCTTAAAATAGAATATTCAAACGCAAGCTATCCAAAGGCTTGTTTAAATAGATAAGTTTATAGCTGGGCCTTAAACTGTTCAACTGATTGCACCAATCTCAGTGCTGGTGGAGGACTGTTCCTCAGTCTGGGAGCCACTGATTGAAATGTAAAATCCACATGCATCTTCAGCCTGGTGCAAGAGACAGAAAAAGGGCTTGTGGAGTGCAGGACATCCACATTGTATAACAGGGCCGGACCATGCAGGGCTCTGTAGGGGAGGATGAGAACTTTATAATGTATTCTGAATTCCACTATGAGTCAATGCAGAGAATTGGGAAAAGGGAGGTAGGATCCATTTGTTCATATGATTAACAGCATAAAAGATGGTGAAGGCTTGCCTTCTGAAGCCCTTGAAAATCATATCATACTGCAGGTCTTCTTATATGCCTTCATGGAACTTAGGGCTTTGTCTAGCCTTACTGAAGTACTTTCATCTATCGAAATGAAAGTGCTGATCAGAGATAAAAGGGGTCTGGGGTGCAGCTGTCTTTCCACCGTCATCATAAACGACACCATCAAATCATTTTCAGGTGTTTTGCGTGACATTACGACCTAGTTTTGCCTTTTTTGTGCTTTCAGTCTACTGTCGTTTGGACGTGAAAAGGCCTTTTTCACGTCGGCTGAATGCTCCAACTATCCATCTCAATAACAACATTAGGGTTGCCGTGGGGGAAATATCCCATCGTGCGCAACGCCAGCAGAAGAAAACAAACACCACCAAACCCAGTGCTCTGTTTTAGAGGGCAAAGTTCAGAAGGGCTTGCAGGAGGACTGTTTTTCCACCAGTATGGGAGTGAAACAGGACCCATCCTCTCCCCTCCCACACACTGCAATCACGGCACAAACACTGAAGTTTATGAAGGCCCATCATGTTTGTGGAACATAGCGTTCATCTGCGTTTATAGAGCAACCTCCAGCTTAAAGTTTCTCTCCTCGGCTTCCTTTCATTGAAGATGAGAAATGGCCCCCCCAACACAAAGAAATGAAGCCTCAACATGAGAGTGGATTGCATTTAGCGATCACAAGAAAAGGATTTCATGATTGCAAGGATGTTTTTTTCCCAAGCTGATTAGCTCGTGAGGAGAATAAGATCCCATTACTGAAATATTTAATCTCGAAAGATTAAACTACAATCAATAGCCATTCAATATCCTCTGTTTATTTTCTTTTTCAATACAACTTCCATTAAGACTTTAATTTATGTTCAGCGAGTATGCAATCGATGCTGGGAAGGACAAAACCACCTTACAGAATCCCAGTTCTGACCTCACGTGCTGGATATCTGAATAGTGCAGAAAACTGATAGTCCACTCTATTTTTATATTATATTATTGTGCGTGTGTCCCTTTAGGGATGTGTTTTTTTTTTCTTTTCTTGAACAGAAGGAAATGGATTAGCGGAATCTGCGCCCTTATTATTAAGTTAATGCGTAATCAAATTCCAGACGTTATCGGCTACTGCTGGTCTACCACCATTGTTTCAACTATAGTAAAGATTTCGATAATCCCCTGTGTACAAACACATTTTGCTGCTTTCTTTAGGGGTATTAAAATCATTGGATGTTATCTCGATTTTTTGGCCGCATATGGGGTAATGAAGTTAATGTGTTTGCAGCTTGGACAAATAAATATTTTAGTAGATAATTTAAAGCGCACGGAGTCCTTGAGACTGTAGGAATGCTTTCTGCATTCAGATATTCATGAGGCAAATATAAGCCTTTTATTTGACACCCTATTCTTTGTAGTTCCCACACCAATATGTGGTTACCCTGCACACACACAGGACATATGAACATATATATATATATATATATATATTGTATTGATTTATAGTATATTTGTAATGCAGAGTATAAATGGTGAAGGAAACTATTTTCAGCATGTTGTTAATAGTTGCTGAAATTGCTTCAGTTGATTTATAATTTTGCTGGTTTCATGTTTCCAGATGTCATAAGTGAGATATGACATCCAGGAGTCCAATTTCTGAGTCCAATGGCACTTGCTGGTGTCATTTCCCGAATGCCAAATATCATTAAAACATTAACCCTTAAGATCTATAGCCTTCTGTATGCAGGTGATATCATTTATGTCTTTGAACAGCCAGCATTTCGTTGTAATCGAAATACCTCGAGTTTCTGTCCAAAGACAAGGGTAAGTGAAATGTGTTATTCTTCCACTGAGGCTATTTTCAGGGTCTGGCTACAATATAACAGTCTGTTACCTGTATATTGCATTTTTAGCAAATGTGGAAACTGTTACTGACAATCTGTGTTGTGTTTCTCAGTCCTGGGACCTCGTTGGCGGTATACTCCTGTTACGTGCCTTTAAGTGGAAGGAAAGGGAGTAAAGGAGATGTGTGTCACACTGGTACGAATGCATTCTGCAGGTGCAGGGGGTCAGGAAGTCAACTAGCAAACATAAAGGACTGTACCCAGGCACCATACAAAACATACATACATGACAAAACATATATAGGATTTTGAATGCAAGTTTGTGCCAATCTGAAATTCAAAGAAAGGATAAGAATGAGCGCAATAGCAGAGTTCCTATTACCGTAAAAATAAGACCTCGAAGCCTCTCACACGCAAATGTCACGATCGTGAATAGCCCCAGGAGGCGCAAATTCCTACAGCCAGACAGGTCATAACTCTTTCCTCCTGGTGTGCGTGATCTGCGAACAGCTTAGAAAACTGAACAGAGGTAATTAGGGAGGGAGACAATGAAATGTTTTTATGTATAAAATATGAATTTAGATAGAGCAGACTGATCTGTTTCGCAAAAACATGGAAAAAAGGCCCAAAAATAACAGAAACAGTAAATAGTGTCTGATATCATGTATTCAGCATCTTACAGCACAAAACTACAAGCAGTATTTTTGAAGGGAAATATGTGTTTGACCCTCTTGCAAACCCATCGAGGATGACGGCTGGAGAAATGAGGAATGTCAGAGATGTTTCTCCATTTAAGCTAATTTTGCGTCTGTGGACTACAGCAAGGAACCTACACAGTGCGGAAAGAACATGAACACAACTCCACATAATACGTACATGCACGCGCGCACACACACACACACACACACACACACACACACAGGAGAAACGGAACTCAAAACCCAAACCCAGGAAATGGGCAGAAACAGTACTCCCCACCCTCAAACACAATATGAATCATCTGGCAGACGGAGGTATCACTGCGGTGGCAAAGCACAGGTTTTAAAGGGAATGAATGGTTTTTTATCAAGACCTCCAAAAGTGTAACACAGACAACAAACAACTACACATCTGAAACCGCAGGGAGGTCAGACATCGGACAGTAAGGCACACACACATTGGGTAATTCATACAATGGCTAAAGACGTACAAGGGTTGGACAGGGTTCATGAATGACACTGGCAAGGGCAACACACAACTGGGAACACAACAAGTATTTAAAATAACACAAACAAGGGGCTATTTACAGTTTTCCCAGCATCCTCCTTACCGTTAATGGGCTCTTCTATGCGAAGCCTCACCAGCGCTACAATATTTAGAAAATAAAACCTGTCTAAATTACAAGGCCTTACTGTATAACATTTTGAAAATGGCAAAGCTATTGGCTTAGTTCCCATGTTGTTGTGCATTAAGGGTTTAAGGGGATACCTCTGAATCAAAGCTGGTGTCGACCACAGGAGAGAAGGTAGCCGGTGATTCGGCTGAACTGGTCTGGGGACAGGAGACAACACCCACACTCTGCGCTTCAGTCACACGCTGTGATTCGGTCACACTCTCCTCAAATTGCTGAGATCTGGAGTCCCTGAAGTGTCTCAATACTGTGAAGGGACTGCAAATGTGGGTAGATGTTGAAAGTTGTGCTTATTTACTAAGTAGTAATAACGATAATCATAATAAAATACAGACTCCTGTTTCCTGTCCACAACATCAATTTTTTTCTGTGCACCAATTCCACCTAGTACAACTTCTGTCCACTACTCCCACCACGCAGCGTCGTAGCGTGCAAACTCCCAGCATCCTAATTCTTTGTACTTGCGTAAACCCTTAAAATGATGTTGAATAACGACTTACAAACATTTCAAATTATGAATGGCCGTTCGGAACGCAACTCATTCGTAAGTAGAGGAGTGTCTGTACATTACAATCAATAGCCTATCTACACCAGTGCAAGGTCCTGTGCCAGAGATAATTAATAATTCAATAAAAGTCAGATAAATTTGGGTATACACAAACCAATCAATTAAACCAAAGTTGGTCATATGTATACAGACACTGACATTGCCACAGCAATATCCAAAGCTTAAAAATATTCAATACACAATAAAAACTTACCACATGCTTTCATGTACATTTAAGTAAATATACAGGGGATATAAGACCACTCACTTTCAATGACTGTTTATTGAATGGGGGGGGGGCATCAGCTCTCTGGAGGAGTATGTGATGGAGGTAGGTCGGGCCATCGCAGGGAACAATTCACAGCACGAGTTTCACACTGCTTTGATACCAATCGAGTCATTCAGTTTGCTTCCCAAAATAACTATTTCTGGGAAATAAAAATGGAAAACACTGATGGCTGACCCGGGCATCGGGTACCTTGATGACCGCTCCCCAGAATTAACAGAACGGGAAATACGTCAAGAGATGGGGAGTTTCTGGGAAATGCTGCAAGGACTGAAAACAGGCAGCAGGGCCCCGATTGTTTAGTAGGTAATGTTCATCAGGTGGAGAAGGGTGAGAGGATTCCGTAAATATGCCACATTGGCCCTGCTATCGGTGGCGGGATTAGGCACGAGAATGTGGGAGAAGTTCTATTTCCACTCAGCGATAGTGCCTGAGGAGAGCTACCTTCTCTCATTTCTAAGATAAGAAGCATCTTCTCCTGGGACGCTGGGCAATGAAACGCTCCTAAAAAAAAACAGTCCTGCCAGCTGACAAGAGAGTCAGGAACTCATCTTATTTCTCCAATAGAAGACTGTCATGTGACCAGTGATGGGAAGCTCTACCTATCCTCTCAGAATTACTGATATAGGACACACGTGTGTGTGTGTGTGTGTGTGTGTGTGTGTGTGCTCTTAAACACATAAGGAAGAGCATTGTGTCATTGGAGGCTATAATTCAAATTATCTGATGGGCAAGAGAGGAGGTTCCTGCACATTGTTCCTGCTTATATATATATTTTTTCTGCTGTTCCTTAGATAATAGATGGAGCAGAGAGTCGGCCATTTATTAGGTCGAACTTAAAGATGTCAAAAAGCACCAGGGCACCAGGACCAGGACTGGGCTGCTGACTCTGCATGTTCCCTCCTATCAGAGACAAACATATGGGGGGAGGTGTGCGGGTATATTATTGCGTCAAGAATTAGATAGATAGGGCTATCAAGAGGCTTGATAGTCTGGGAGTCACATATGTGGCAAAAAACCACTTTGAGGTTTCCCTGAAGGTCCGACCAGTGCCGGGAGGAGAGGAGAGCATCTTTAATTTCATGTTATGGGCAGATATCACACTGACAGGACTTGCATTTCGCACGAGAGAAAGACAGGCAACGAAAGGAGGACGAGATGTCAGTGGCAGGTTCCGGACGGCGACGCTCTCGCTCTCGCGGCAAACGGGCGCTTGCTCATTTATCATGGCTTTCTCACCGCCTGTTTAGACAGACAAGTTATTTTAATCTGGTTCCAGTTGGCTGCTTTTGTGTTCCTCGACGCGTGTGTCTGGAAGCTGAAAAAACCATAGGCGCCAAACCCGAGGTCATGGACTAGAGGGACATAAACGGGGGGCTGGGCGTGGCATTCTGGTGTGTTCTTCTGCCTAATGAGTCGGCCGACATACAGGCAGATGGCAGTCACTGCGGTGGCTGTGCAGACCTGTACGTCACTACCCCCCCATTATTAGTGAGCTCCATCTGTAGAATATTCTAGTCATAGTCATGGTTAACACAGCCTTACCCCTCTTGTGCAAGGAAGTCAACCAGGTATGTCCTGGGTCAGTGGATCTAATGACTGCTCGATATCCACACACAGCTTTTCCAGCTTTTCCTAGGGAGGTGCTCCCAGCTGGCTTCCCCCAGACACACAGGGGACCCCCATCACCTCCATGCACATAACACCAGAGACAGTGTAACGGGAAACACTGGACCCCACACACACCTGACCCAAAGGTAGACGACCCACTGGGACGTGAACACCAGGGGCACTGCAGAGTCCGACCGGCCTTCACCTCAAGCGCTATAGCCAATGTCCCATTGCACTGCGTACCACGAAGTTTAATCGCAGGTGTCAAGACACCATGGGTGTCAGATGACTTAATATACTTTTAATTGAGCTGTGGAGTCTATGAGCCTGGATTTCACACCTCCCCCGGCTTGGAGGCAGCAGTTACCCCAGTGAACGACATCATTCTTTTGCTAAACACACCGAACGATCTGGTGCGGAACTACCTGAGTGCAATTGATCAGTTTTATGTTAATCGGGGCTTGGGATGTTAATCACTATGGGTCTCATCTTGCGAAACGCTTCGGAGTTCAGAGCACATCAGTTTGTCTGTGCTGCCTGTCTTCGCCCGTAAAGGAGCGTGACAGCATTAAGCGTTTGTTCGACAGCAGGCTCTTTCCTCATCTCAGCCTTTCACGTTACCTCCTCCGAAACTTTAAAAGGTAGGAAGTTCCTCTCAGATCATGTCTTCCACAGGCCGACTCTCTTCACATTTTGGTTAACTTAACATCCCCTTTTTTGTGCCAGCAGGGGTCAGAAACTAATATTTTTGATCAGCACAAGCAGTAAATATCTTGGTCCAGACAGAAGTGTGGACATTGAACATGGACATATACATAGGGTATGTAGAAACCAATGTCAGTTTGACTTTCATTTTGGAGTGAAATCCCCCAAAATCCCCCCAAAAGTGTTATAATGCTTAGTCATTTAAAACAATGTTTCATGTCCAATGATTCAAATCAATTATGCTGAGTGACTTAAACATACTAAAAATGAAACCAAGACATAACAAGTTAAACTAACACAGTGTCTGAACCTGAAACCTGGAATTCATTTGCATCATTTTTGTTGAGGAGACTGTTTCCTGTTTTTAAATAATTCTGTGTAATGGATATTTATTGAATTATAACCGAAGGATATCAGCAAGTCAACATCTAAATCCAAAACACCAAATACTTCAAACCACTTCTTAAGCAAGAAAAACATGGTTTGTTGGACACTTACTGAGGTCTTGTGGTCTGTTTCACATTAGGTTTAAAAAGTTACTTCCTGCACCCTAAGTAATGTTTTAATACTAATACTGCCTTCAGAGACAACGTTGAGCAGATCGCACTAGCATGAGGTGCTAACCCCATCTCAAAAACAGCAGGAGACATACAGTCTGTTATACAAGCAACACTGCAAAGACACTAATAAGCTTGAGCTTAAAATTAAAGATTGATTCCTCATTCCAAACCAGTTGTCGTCCTTGAAGAATTCCGGAATCTAGATTCTAGAACATTCCGTTTTCTCTCTTAAAGCAACGGTATCAACCGTAATGCTTCGACACAACAAAATCCAATATCCACATCCTGAACTTCACTAATCCTATAAAGGCTGCAACAGATACAGAGAGCTGCAGAATGGCCAGCATTATCAGAGAAGACTCCCCCGTGCCCCCATCCCAGTCACAGGGATTTTAGGTGCCGGAATGGAATATGTTTAGCTGTCCCTGGTGTGTGACACTCTGGCCAAGTGGACGTCTTTCCCGGGATCCCTCTGATCCAGCTGCACATTCTGTGCATTCATCAATAATAATACTTGAGTGGCGGGCAGCATCTGCAGAAAGCCATCCGCCGCGACGTCTCCGCTCCCGTCTAGTCCCGTGCTTCCGGCTTCCATGGTCTTGTTTAATTATGCGATACATCCACACTTCTGCACAGCTGCGAATAAAATTCCAATTACCGTGACAGATGGCTCGCTAATTACGCATGAGCTGATAGCTTCATGCTTTCTCCCACATCTACAGAGGTAGACTCAAGTGTGGCTAATTACGCAGAATGCTAACAAACTGTGGGGCTGGGCAAATACCGCCCGGATGCCACCCTGCACCATCTTCACGACGATGGTTGACATCGCAGGATGGGGCGTAGTTGGATGGGATGGGAGGTGGGGGGGCCTCTTCCTCTCCAACCCTCAATATGTTTTTGATCTTGTGTGCCCTCAGTCACGACACCCCCTTCCCCCCCCCCCCCCCATCGCACATGGGTGTTGGATTCCCGGAGCACTCGTCAGCACCACAGGTGACGGAAGCACCCCCACCGTCATCAGACGCACTAAAAACAGCATGGACGTAAAGAGGACCGACGCCGGCGGGCACAATCGCAAGAATTCCCGGAGGTTTCGCTTAACGATGCCGAAAGATGCCAGGGACCCTCCTGCAGCTCGTGAACAGCCAGGACACCGGCTTGAAGCAACCCAGCCGGTTACCGGACCACACAGATTCCTTTTAGGAACATTAACCCCTCTGCGATGGCTCTAACGCTATCAGTAACATCTACTGGGGACCTTCAAAGCCGGATTAAAACGGCATGTCCTCTCAGCCATCCGCAGTGTAAAACTCCGCGTTGAGGGCATAGCACTTGAGTTTCAATGGAATTCTTGTGTGTTTTGTATTTAGAATATGAAAAGATGAGTGTTTTATAACTGTTTTTTTGGAGGTTCTCATAAGAATTACTCTTCAAAGCAGTGAGGGAGGCCATCCCGAATCTGTTCCTCAGAAGCTGGAGAACATTCCAGAACTTCGAGACAGTCGCTATGTGGAAGGTCTACAGGGACTCCGATTAGAGGGAAAACCCAGAAAAATCTCTTTGCAACTCCTCCACTCAGATACAGTGGGGTGCTGCAGTTTTCCTGGGACCCAACTCCCTGTGGTTGCTTAATATGAAGCCTAATGCCGGGGCACAGATAACAGCATTATCCGCTTAGCTTATAACCAGCACTGGGTGTAACGGGCTCTTACCGCTATAATAACAGCCATTGCACGCATAGCACACTGGTGCCCTCCCCTAAGGCTTTGCAACAATGGTGTCCTTCAAGAAAACGGGCAACGCCCCTCATTTTTCGGCCACCGCCCACATGTAGCCCGCTGAACAGGCTAATAAGCTCCGGTCGGTTCACTGCTCTTGCTGGCCGCCTCCTTTTCGGTCCTCCTAACTTCTGCTGTGCCCTTAAAATGAGACAGATGGTTTCCGAAATCTGCCATTAGTGACAGACTGATCGTCACTCATCCACCGCAGAGAGACACATCTTACGGGAGTTTCAGCTTCTGCTTCCACAGTCACCCGATTGCATGGTACGGGGTCAAGGTCAGGAAGACAGGAGAACCTGGGCAGGATGCCCCTCCCTCAGAACTAACCTCAGCTCTGTGGAACTGGAGTAGGGGAAGCATAAGGAGGGGAATGCAGGAGCAGAAGAGGCAATGTGGCCATCACTCCGGAACCCACAGCAAAAATAATAATAAAAAAAAATCCAAGATATAACAGGCAGGCACCTTTTTTGGTGCATGGAGAGCTGGACTGTTGCTCTGGGCTGACTCCCCCCCCCCCCGCCCCCACACCCCTGGGAAATGTCCCAGACCAGGCCGTTATAGGCTGTATATCAAAGTAACGTCGTCAGCCTTACCTGTCCTTAACTGGGCTTCTCTGCTCATAAACATGCCCTACAGCTTCCACCCAGCTCCTCCAACAAAGCTTTCACCCTCAGTGCCACCAAGAAGGAGGGAAATGAGGAACGTGGTAAAATATATGGATGAGAAACATGAATTTTAATAGGCAGTGGAGGCCCATAAGGTTGATGTATCCATACGTCTTCCTGATTATCTGATCTTCATACATTACAGTGGACTTTGAGGGTGGGGGTGTGTGTGTGACGTCACCAACTGCGGTTCCTTTTTTTTCTCCATATTGCCCGCCACCACCCAACTGCGGTTCCCGAGTATGGACACATGCAGGACACGTACCAGCAGATCTGTGCCGCTGGCCATATTTCCGGAAGGTCCCACGGCTCAGCTGGGGGGAATCAAAAAGCCCACGCGCACTCCTGCAGCAACACCGAGAATCCCGACTACAGGACCGGATTCCCGCGGCCCCGACATCGCCTGACGGACGTGCTGCCGGGAGGAAATGCGCCTGACACATGCATCCCGTCACATGCACCCCAAGGTCAAGACACTAGAGCAATGGAGCCCAGCAGAGCTGTACTCTGAGGTGCTGAGAGCGTGCCGTGTGTCTGCTGGCGGCTGGGGGGGGGGGGTTAGGGTGCCCAGGAGCAGCACGCCGATGTGGACGGGCTTCACACGAAACGCTACCGTACCACCCACCCCACCCACCTTTGTCCTGCCACACAGATCAAGCACTCACACGCTCTGAAATCTCGCCCGGAGCTGGCCCCTCCCTCGGTCACATTTCCGCTCAGCAGATACCTCTGCAGTCGGGTCTCGAGGCCTGACTGCATAGAGCTCACGGTCACGTGCTGCTGCAGTCGTTCCTCGGCCCGAATCTGACGTTGGCGTCCCACGAAGCATTTACTGCAAGAGCTCACACAAATTCAAGGAAACGTCGCGTAAGACGTCATGTCTAATCTGTCACTGTGAAAGAAACTGCTATTTCAGCCATTAAACTTTCCATTTGCCTGTAAAGGTAGTGGACAGGTTTTCTTTAATGTTGCCTTGTTCCCTTTATGCAATGTGAACAAGATTTAAACAACCAGAATCCATTCACCTTGGAAACTACCTTCCTTTGAACAGGGAGGACAAGAACAGAGGTCAATGTGTCAGTACTCCTCTCCTTCCAGCTCAGCAGAGTGCAGGGGTTAAGTACACTCATCAGTCTCGCATGATGCATTTGAGGTCAGAGGTCGCCAACACAGGAACACATGTGACGCGAGTATCTGTCAACAGATATAGATCCCCTCCCGTCTCTGTCCAGGAAGCAGTACGGACATCCAGCCTGCTTCCTCCAGGAAGAGCACAGCTATGGGCCAGAAAAACACCCAGAACACCCATCCTGCAGGTCCTAACGGTCATGTGCTGACAGCCAAGCCGCCCACAGTCATGCCTGTCCAGAAAAAACACATCCAGAAGATCGTTTGGAAGGAACGCACTGGACACAACTGGGATTTATGGATTGACAGCCACATAAACCAGTAGGAATTTATTGTCACACACACACATTTGCTTATATAAAGTTACACAAAAATAATGGATCACATTTACACAGTTTTTACAAGTCTAACCTCAATTTACAATTACCAGACTACCTAAGGACAAATAGTTAAATATACACTCACATTGTACACGATATTAAAACTACACAAATATGTATAGATGCATACATAAGAAAACTTAACATGGAGGGGAAAAAAAAAATTAAATCACACGTTATTTACAAAAACATCCATTTAACAAAAACCGCAAAGACCCACGGCCCTGGAAGAGGTCTCAGCTAAGCTCACCTAACCCCGCTCCTTCAACGCACGTCTTTCAGCGTGAAAAAGCTCCGTCAGTAGGAGTCGCTCTCGCTCCCTCTGAGAACTGAAGTGCAGGCGCTGCTGGCCCCCACTGGCCCCCGCTGACCCCCTGTGCGTCGATCGCTTGGCCACGACCCCACGCCCACCCCTGCCCGAGGGGGGTCGGAAACAAGTTATAGTAGCTTGACGTACACTTAATGTTTCACCCCAAGCTTCAGCAACATCGTGTTTTTTTTTTTTATTTAAAAAAAGACAAAATAAAAGGTAAACTTTAGTGCAGTACACTAAACGCTCCCACGGCCGTGTTAATCTAGGTTAAGGAATGTAATACTAATCGGATATTTCTGTACTGAAAGCATCATATGGTGAAGGAGCAGCAGAGGAGCGACGTCACAGTTTGGCAGGCGGGAAGTCAGGTAATCAAGAGACGAAGAGCTGATGCCCTCCTGCAGTGGATCCCGTAGCAGGCGAGTCCCGTTTCCCTTCCGGGACGCCGGGCTGAGCGAGGCAGTGCAGCTCCCCTGCTTGACGTGATGCGCCGGTGCAGCACCCTGCGCAGTTTGCCGGTGAGCATGCCGTGTGTGCGCGCGCACGCGCGCGTGTGAGTGAGCGTGTGTGTGCGTGCGTGCGTGTGAGTGAGCGTGTGTGTGCGTGTGTGTGCGTGCGTGTCCGTCGGCCACCTTCCCCAATTCCCTGTGGTGTCCTGCGGCATTTGCTTTGACGGAATGAGGACGGTTTTCCTTTCCCGGAGAGTTCCTCTCTCTGGCACGCGGCCGTTACTCGGAGAACGGCGGGAACATCCCCAGGTCGGCGAAATCCTCGATGTTGTAGTTTGCCGTCCCCTGAGTGGGATCCCCCGCCATCGGCAACATGTCCTATGAGGCGGGGAAGGACACGCCCACTCAGGCACGGATAACAGTGTCAGGGGACGTCACCGTTCGCCGTGCGACATGCGATCAGCCATTACCTGAAAGACCTCCGTCTGCCCCGGCTGGGTGTGGCCGTGTTGATCGCCGCCCTGCTGGCCGTGGTGCTGGTTTTGCCACTGTGACCACACCTCAGAGGGCCGACCCTGGAATTGCGCCCCGCTCTGGCCGCCTTCGCCTGCAACGTCAGTAGTGGGAGGGGCAGACGGGGGTGGGTAAAGCACGACTCCCACCTCACAGCGGTTTCATTTTCACGTGATAATGTACGTTTTCTCATTTCAGCAAAATCGTAGAGCATCATCAGCCAGAGAACTTTAGCCGGAGAAGATGCCGGAAGAACGCATCTATGGGAAACTTCCTGCCACATCTTATACTGCAGGATAAAATGCACTAAAGGGTATTAGATAAAAAGCTCTTTTTAAGAAATCTTTGAGCCAAGGGGGGTCACCGTGATAAGTTTATGTTTGCCCCAAAGAATGCCTGCGGTCTGAAAAACTCGTGAGTGGGAGACGACCCCCCCCCCATGGTGAACCACTATACTGCCCCCAAAATCCCAAGTACCCTGGATAAGGCTGGATAAGGCTGTCCATTTAGGGACAACTTTGGAATCAAAAATTCAACACAACAGCAAAAATCAGCAAACTGAACCATGTGATGTGGTGGGCGCCGACGTCTCAGGAGACGGCCAGTCCAAGTGTCCCGAGCCGGCCGGCGCCTGGAGGAGTCAGGCGGCATTCCCCCGGGGCCCCGAGCTCAGCTCCAGCCCAGCAGGACTCGCTCATCGCGACGTATCTGGGGCGGGAACGCCACCCTATCCCAAAGATGCCTCTCAGCACCACACGTGAACGCAGCCCTGCTCTGCCTCCTCCGTAATTAATACGCATCTGTTCATCTGGAATTTACATTTATCAAGTACCTAATGCGCATAATGAGTGAAAGCGTCTCCTCAGGGCATGTGTGTGTGTGTGTGTGTGTGTGTGTATGTGCGTGTGTGTGTGTCTATGCACGTCTGTATGTATCTGTGTGTGTGTGTGTGCGTCTGTACGTATCTGTGTGTCGTCTGTACGTATCTGTGTGTGTGTGTGTGTGTGAGAGAGAAAATGAATTGTTTCCTTCTTTCAATTTATGCCTTTTTAGGATATCAGAATTGCCTTTTATACGTTAGATAATTGCGCTACATAACTGGAACTAACCCACTGTGCAAATTATTTTGTTAATGCCCTTTCAGGAGCTAATTAGTAGAACAAATAAAATCAAAAGGACTAGAACAAAAGCAGTACGGAGAAGCCTGAAGGACAGTAGAGATTTAAGCTGATCATCTTGCTGATACCTCAGAAATAAAATATAATCTGAAATAAAAAGTAAAAACAAGAAATTATGCTGCACAACAAAATCAGCAGATAGACTTTGTTTGAGCGATAACAGAAATTCAGAGTGGGCTCTCTGCAGTTCCTACATGCATGCCACTAGGAGGCGCTAGCAGCATACTGACCACACACCTGTGAGAACCTCTCTGAGCGCGAGAGATTCTGCTCACGATGTCCTGCCCCTGAACAAGCTGAACAAACTAAACACGCTAAGCAACATGCTAAACATGCCAGGCTACACGCTGGACGACACGCTGAGAATCCCTCTCAATTTGTTTTCAACCTCTTGACTAACGGAGAAGCAGCAATTTACTGGAGGCCAATTCCCTGTGTGCTTCCAGAGGACAGACCAGGCAAGTACAGAAAGAGCTAATTAGCTGCTCTGAATATTTTTCCACAGAAAAACTTCAGTTTCTTGTTGGTGAAAAAGAAGCCAGTCGACTCGCATGAAATGCACTTACGACCTTTTCTATACTAATTTTCTAGCAAGACAAGCACCCAAACCACAATTGCGTGGGTAAAAAAATACATCTGGGTAATGGCAAAATATCACAAAAATAAGCATTCGGACTGCACCAGCTGCTAAGAGGCTATAGGGGGGCAACAGGGTATTGCCTGCCAGTGAGAAAGATTTTAACAGTGCAAAAAAACAAGGCGCCGGCTCCCCAGGACCGATCAGTGGTTCTGGCCGAATGATGAACTCATGCTTCCTAAATGCCGCGTTTAGACTCCATGATTGGGGTAAATGGATACGCAAACATCACAAGCACAACAACATCATTATGTTTCCTTCTGTATCCAAATTCTCTTTTGCAACAGTTTTCATTTTGCGGCTTAATGGAATAAAACTGGCCATGAGGATTCATTTAACTCTAAAAGATACCAAGTGTAACAGGCATTTGGAACTGACCAGGAATTAAAGTCATTTAGAAATTCCGACACCTTTCAGCAAAGAATCACGCTAATGCGGAACACGCAGCTTGTAAACTGAGTCCTCACACTTCATAAACCAAGCCTGAGCAAACCGAGCTCTTCATGGGTGTGAGGGTTACCAGCGGCTCATTTGAAAAATGGGAAAAACAGTGGGGGAGGGGCCATGTGACCGAAACGCTGATAATTTAAGGTGGGGCCACGGGCTGCTGGGGTTTATGCGTTGACTGTGTAATCCCGATTCCTGCCACGGTCCTCATCTCCCAGAATAGGCCGTCGTGCTTGGTGACGACGGCATGCAGAGTGTCTTACCGAAGGCTGTGCCACGATTGGCTAGGCTGGAGTAGGCGTTCCCGCTAGGGGAGGAGGTGGCAGGACTGGAGAGCGGGCTGTAGGAGGATGGGTCTGCTGGGTAGCTGTGGCCCGACCCAATGCCAAACGGGGAGGACTGGGCTTTGCTGGACTGGGAGGCGATTTGCTGAGGCAACAGGGGAAGGGACGGTGACATGAGTAAAGATGCTGGCGCAGAGGTGACATCCACAGGCCCACGGCTCGACCCCCCTGGCTGTCTCACCTGCCCAGAAAAGGGGGGGCGGCTTCCGGTCCACGCCACCTGGCCTGCGTTGAGCTGCCGCGAGATTTGGGCCAAGTTCTGGCCCGCGGAGGACGAGGGCTGAATGTCATTCACTCCAGGAACATGAATCACAGAGGAACTGCAACACAGGACCCAATTTCATGCGTGAAGGGACAAGGTTCCATCGTGACACAACCCCCCCCCCACCCCTCCATCTCATCCCATACATGGCTCTGCTCGGGGCCACAACTGAAATTCTCATTCGAGAGCCTGTCTCTGACCTACAGGCAACAAATGGGGCACGGAGCTAAACAAAGAGGGGCACCGTCCACAGAGCGATCCCCTACCTGAAGCCCTTTCCAGCATGCCCCGGCTGAAACGGGCTCCCCTGGGGGTACAGCTGCTGCCCCCCGGGGGTGGATGACGGCACCATCATCTTCTTATCGGCTGCAAGAATGAAAAAAAAAAACAAAAAAAACACAAGTGCTGACAGACATACATCTAGGAGACAAATAAGGCTGTCAAATTCATGAGACAAGTCATCATAATTCAAAGTCATTTGGACAGTAGCAGTCAAGGCTGAGCGTGTCTGTTGTGTAACAATGTAGAAGACGCCACGTGCACGTACCCCCCGAGATGCCGGCGTACATGTCCGAGAAGCGGGGGTCCCTTTCCTGGGAGAAAATCGCTTCTGTTTTGTCGATGGCCTTTCCCCCGTCATGGACTCCGGCGGGGACACTAGCAACGGGGACCTGCGGGGGACACGGGGATGGGTCTGTGTGGGCCCACTGAGCCAGCGGGGGGTGGGGGCGGGGGAGCTGTGGTACCTGGGTGAGGTCGTAGGCAGACAGACCGTCCCTCTGGTGCACCTCCAGCTCGGCCTGCTGCTGTTGCTGCAGCTGCCTGCGGGCGGACAGGAGCAGAGTGCATCAGTGGGGCGTCATGGCAACCCGGCGGCCAATCAGAAAGGGCCCAACCGGACCACTCACCAGCCACCAGGTACCTGCTAGAAATCACTTCAATTACACAGGAAAAGTGATAATTGCACTGCTGAAAGAAGGGAAGAGCATATGCTTCTGATGATACTGATTTGTAAACAACACAGAGAGGCTTCCAGCAGAGGCCTTAATAAATATCTGGAATTTTCTCGAAAACAAGGACAGACCGTGAGGGGGGGGGGGGGGGCAATCCGGGGGGGGGACGAAAAGTCCCGGCAAATGGGACTCAAAGGGGGCCTGTTTACTTCTCTGAAATGTACGAAACACTGATGATCAAGCGAAAAACAAAAGGAGGACAGAGTGACGACATCCAGGAATGCGTCTACGTGAGGCGAGCGGAAAGCCCCAGAGAACACAGGTCTGTGAGCGATTAATACGGCCTGTTCAGGCTACCAAAACAGAGCTGCAGAAACTGCAGAAAAATCAATCACTGCTGGGGCCATTAATCCAAATGTCTGTTACATGAAGGAAACAGATGGAAATCCACCCCAAACATAAACAGGGTGAATGTACAAATATCCCAGATTTCTTGGCCAGACGGGAAGATGAGAGGAGGTCCACAGGGGCCCGCCAGAACATCTAATCATACGATCCCGAGCGGGAAAACGGCACGGAGCTCAGAGAGGCCAGTGGGTCCGAGCGGAATGGGCGGAAACAAAACGGGGCCTAATTAAACAGCACCATTAAGATGCAAAACACAAAGTGTAAAGGGAAGAGATGGACAGAGGCTGGTTGTCAAGGTAACCATTTATCACATTCCATTCTGTCGCGGCGCTGGGCAGGCGAGTTAAACTTCCGCCTGACGAGGTTACAGCTGGGGACTCCTTTACCGGACAAGAAATGTGGCTCTTTCAACACTGGGACCAGTTCTAAGCGAACACAGCCGGGAAAAACCTAACTTTCAACTGCATTTTTAAGAGAGGCAGCCTCGAGCGAAGTCCGCAGTTTACAAAGCAGAAAGCGAGGCTCACTGGGGGCGATGGACACCCAGCATGCGGACCGCAGCTTTAATGTTACTGCGGGGCCCCGGTCCGGCTGAGAGCCCGGCAGAACACACCGGCTTTGAAAGGGCTCCGAATATCGGTCACGTCTCTCCTCGGCCAGCAAAGTCCTGGAACAAAGTATCCACCTTTGTAACAGCTTGACGAAAGAGAGAGAGAGAAAGAGAGAGAGAGCTCTCTGACAAAAAAAAAATAATCTAAAATGTTTTTCCCATGCAGATAGATTAAGCTTGGCAGGGATGGGGGCGTTCGAAGCTGCAATGCGAGTCAGTCAGAGTTCAGGACAATAAAAGCGAGCGGCGGATCTACTCTGCAGAATGAGACTGAAAAGCCGAAGCGATCACTCTGACAGCACGAGCGGGCGTCAAAGGGGCCACACGCAAGGCCAGGCACCAACCAGTAAATACTTGGTTTTCTATAAAACCCACCGGCGTACACGCCTGACGTGATTCGAGATGCGTCGGCTTAAGTAAGCAGCTTCGCTCCGCCGTCACCGGGTAACCGGAGCGTCAGGCTGGTCCCAAACGGATCGGCTGACCTCCCCCGCCTTCCTGTCCCGTGCACAATCTTGTCAATCGCATCCATATCCGTCCAATCACAGCATGGGGTGGGGCAACTTCGGGGTGACCAGAGAAAGCCTTCGCTGGCTTTCAGGGACCATGAGACAAACACCTGCCGAGATCCCCAACACTGGTTGTCCTCCAGTGAAAAGCAGAACACGGTGCTGGCTCATTTCATAAGATCTCCTCCAGGGCTTCTTATAGTCGTACACATTCATATTAATAAATCTAATTAAAACAGTTTATGACTAATACAGAAGAACACAGTTTACCTGTGTATGACAAGAAAGAGGTACTAAGTGACGCCTGAAAAGAAAGATTTCCAAGGTCTTTGTAATATTTATTTTGGATGAACATGCATCATTCAGATGGCTCATAATTTCCTTGAATCAATGTTTATGTCTCAGATTGTATAAAATTTTCCGAAGTGCTCCTTACAGGCAAGGTTATGGTATTTTAAAACACACACACACACACACACACACACACTACTGTAAGGGAGAGGTATTTCAATCAAAGTAACACACCTGCACTGACGTTTCACCTGTTGTGCAAGGATTGTTTTTACGTCACATACGCCAACACCAAATACCTTTTAGAAAACCTTTATACAAACATAATGAAGAACAGGTATGACAGAAGAGGAGAGATCTACTTAATTTTCAGCAACGCTGACATTTAAGTTCCTCAGACAGAATAAGCAAACTGCAATCAGTTAACATTCAACAAAACACTGACATGCGACCAAAGACTGGCCTCTGAGGTCTCACGCACAGTTGTCTTGGCCCCTTTTTGTACAATCTGGACTGACCAAATGGCCAAATAATCTCTCACTGCAATGTCCCGCATAGCTGTAGGGCAATGCAGGGCTCAGCCAATGAAGCCGTATGACAGAACAGAGGTCAACTTCACGTTCACCGTGCCTCCTGGTCAAGAGCTCAAACAGCATGGTGGAGTAGAAACTGGCTTGCCAAGACACACCCGGTTCTGGCCAAGGAGAGACTAGTGGCCTGTGCTATGAAGCAGGGTTACTGGCTTATCAGGGGTAACTTGTTGGATTTAAGGTACCACAGTTTAAATGGACTTCATATTTGCTCACTTACATTTTTGCCCAGACTACCTTAAATCCGACAAGCTACCCCAATAAGCCAGTAACCCCACTTCGTAGTGCAGGCCATGGGTGTCTCTGGTTAAGCTTAAACATTCACTAAAACCAAAGGCTACAACGCAGGCAACATACCCAACATTTACGTTTCTTGAACATCCATTTTAAATAAGTGCGAGTGAGAGAGGACCCACTTGACGTTGGTGTTGGTGCAGATGATGTACTCAATCTCATCAGAGTAGGGGTTCTGGAAGGTGAAGCTGCTGGTCCTGATGAGCATCCACTCACGAGTCTTGATGCGGAAGCGATACATCACTGAGAGGACCTGGCCTTTCAGCTTCACCACCTGGGAGCCATGGAAACAGGGATCTCAGACGGTGATCAACCAGAACAACCCGAAACATGGAGCACCGCTAGAATGCATGAAACGGGCCAAGCCTTCCTCTCTCAAGATGGATGGCCCTGAGAATGTAGGCATCGTTTAGCTAGCGAGCCAACGACATCATACTGTCTCTTAGCTAGCACGCCAATGACATCATACTGTCTCTTAGCTAGCACACCAGTGAAAACACAGGCTGAGCCCTGAGCTTCACAGTGCGACCCTCCTTCTGCCAGAAAAATAGACTCTCTGTGAGCGCTGATAAGGCAGCTGCTACTCCTCAGGGAATGAGGGAACACTCCCATCCTTCCACCCCTCACCCCCATCTTCTCTTTCCAGGAAGTGAAATGCACGAGTGATTCCCAATTTCCCATGTGTCCATGTGCCCCTGGCTGCCCTCCCCCCCCCAGTGGGGACAAACCTGCTGGAAGCTCTCTCGTAGATGACTCTGGTCCTCTGGGTGGCAGAATTCCAGAATGTCCTTTCCTAAAAGGTCCTGAGGGAGTTGCTAACATATTAATACTGCAGGTGGGGAAGGGAGGCACAGAGCATGAAGGAGACATGTGCATCTGAATTTGGACAATGAAGAGTACAGTCTTGGGGCAAACAGGGGCTGAATGCCCCTAAGGAATCCACTGACTTCCACCCACCTGAAGCGGGGGTGTCACACCAGACTGACACCATTTCTTTCCCGCCATTTAAATGTGCTTAAATTTTTACAGATGCAGAATAGATTCCTGCAACGTTGCCCCATTTCAGCTGTAGGGGGCGTGGTGGTTAAGGACACATAGGCGTGACTGGAACCCGAGTGACCCCAGACTGACCTGGGGCTGGTATCCGATCACATTGATGCAACGTGGGTCGACGAAGGTGACGATGCCATCCGAGTTGTGGCGTGACAGGAACTCGGTGGGCACGGACAGGCCATTCATATCCATGGAAACTGGCGAGCTGGTGACCTGTCATGGAGACAGCAGGCAGCGCTCAGGCTGTGTTACCTTAGGGCCCGATGACCTCGTCTTACATGCCTCTGAACCAGCTAATTAAAGCCTCAGCAAAATTTAAACACCGTGCCCCGACCCCCTCTAATTACCCAATCACTTAACTTCTGTAATTTGGTATCATTTATTCCCTTTGCTAAAATCTGACACTAGGACATGTATTTCGCATGAGCCCGGCCCTTCAGTCAGATAATTCCGTGACTGCCCCCATCCTGCCGAGTGTGGTATTACACCCTGTCACCTACTCATACCTGCAGCCTTCCGATGGCGACAAGGCAATACTTGCTGTTCTGCCCGGCCTCTGCGTCCTCGTCAGGAATGGTCATTCCTAAGAAGGACGGCAAGCGTCACGCAACAACAACAAAAAACAACATCCCTTCGCCCCGTCTCCGCTTGACGGGAAAGATACTGATCAGGCACGTCTATGAAACGGACGATATGGAGTTAAAAGCCGTACTGACAGGCTCATCAGACATCATTATCCCGCATTCCATCACGGCTTGAACGTAAACATCATGTTTAAAAATAGGAGATTTTATATCAGCAGATGTTTCGACAGAAAGGCAGTAAAAGAAATCTGGCAACCTTAAAACCTCATGTGAAAAGGCTAAAGTTTGCACGCAGATTCTCGCTGGCTTCAGCACCCGCACGCTACACATTAGCCCCCTACGCATCACACAGACAAATGGATGCCGATCGTGGGGGGAGGGGGGCTATGTTCTCTGATAAGGTTGCTCTGCTCTCCCGACTGTAAAAAGGTCGCAATCCTCCCAGTTTCCATCTAGGCCACAGGCGTCGGACTCCTGCACACTTTTTGGCTTTCCCCTCGTTTAACACACCTGATTCACCTCCTTGTGCTAATTACCACATAGCTGTTGAGCTGAATCATTTGTGGTGGAACAAGGAAAGAACTAAAGCTACACAGGCCTGCTGCTGCGCCCCCCCCCGCCAGGACTGCAGTTTGACACCCCTGATCTAGGCTATTCGAAGGAGCTCTCACCCTCTGCTGGCCGCACAGAATCGTTACGGAACGATCCAGTGTCCAGTGTCAGTTTGCAACACAATGCCTCCCAGCCCTGCTTTCACTTCTATTCCACAGGTCATTACGCTGGGAAGACGTGCAGAATGGCCAGCAGTATCTCAGCGGAGGAAGGACTGTCGCAGCGGTGTGACAGAACACCACACTTTAGCAACTTGGGTACATCACCAAGCATCAATCAGGAGGTCAGACCAAAGACACCATCACAGCATAGCTACCGGTGGCTTGTAATAACCTGCATCAGCAACCTTATGTTTTCTACAGGATGACGTCACAAAGGGTGGTAACTTGTCATTAATTACAATGACCTTCATTTTTTAAATAAATACGAGCCTTAAGGTGTACAGACCCAACACACAACATGCCCCCCGCCGTAAGCGCGGTGAGATCGTCCTGCTGACCTCGCGGGTGACCCCTCTGCTTTGTTGTTGGAGTTATTCCGGGAGCACTGTGCCGTCAGAACTGAACTCGCATGTGGAGAATTCAGGGGGAACAGGCCAAGTACAGTGGGAGGGCCTCTTCACAGCAGTAATCGCACACATGCAGACACCACACGCACATGCACGCACACGCATTCCAGAAGGTCTGCAGCACGGCACATGTGTGGCTATATCGATGGTGGGATGGGGTGAGGGGCAGGGGCCAAGTCAGAGATGGAGGCTTGGTGGGAGGGGGACGTACCTGCAGGGGGCCAGGCCTTGATGTACCCTGTGCAGTGCACCACTGAGTATTGAGCTTCACCCTCCTTCGATGGTCCCAAGCCATTCCTGCAGAGAGGGAGGGGGGGCACATCTTCACAGGGAAGCACTACTGTGCTCCCATCCAGATGGAGGGAAACATAGAGAGGAACGAGGGCATGCCTGCGTAGAATGTCCACCTCTACGGGACAGAGGGGGGCATGCCTGCGCAGAATGTCCACCTCTACGGGACAGAGGGGGGCATGCCTGCGCAGAATGTCCACCTCCACGGGACAGAGGGGGCAGCTGCGCAGAATGTCCACCTCTACTGGACAGAGGGGGGCATGCCTGCGCAGAATGTCCACCTCTACGGGACAGATAAGATGTCTGCGCAGAATGTCCACCTCTACAGCACAGATAAGATGTCTGCGCAGATCACCCACTATAATCTGATAGAAAGCAGATGGACTTTCTTTCTTGTATATGCGTCACTAGCTCCACTTCCAGAAAAATGTGTTTATCCAAAATGTTCAGTCAACAGATGAGCCAGATTACCAAAGTTAACAGGGTTACTCCACTTACCGGTATCTCTTCCTCATGTTGGACAGACGGTTTAGGGAGATGTGGTCTAAGGGGGCATTCCCACACCTGCAGGGAACAGCAGGAGACAGGAGAGAAATAGTATGTTTATCAGCGTCAAACATGAGGATCATTCACTGTGCCACCTGAAGCCGCTTCTGAAGTACAATCTGAAAGGGCTCGACAGAAGACAAAGTGAGAAACAGGGACAATAGAGACCGGTAGACGGAGAGAGTGACTGAGAGACAGACAAGGAGAGACAGACAAGGAGAGACAGACAAGGAGAGACAGCCCGGTAGACAAAGACAGAAAAACGGGCAAACAGGTAGACAGAGAGAGAAAGAGAGAGCGAGACAGACAGACAGACAATGACAGATAGATAGCCAGAGACGGACAAGAAGATACAGAGCGAGACAGACAGACAGACTCAGTGACAGACAGACAGAGACTGAGAGAAAGACAGATGGAGAGAGATACCCAGAGCAAAACAGAGAGACAGGTAGATTGTGAGAGAGAGACGACGACTGACTGAGCTGAGCTCAATGCCAGAGGAACGCTCCCCAGGTCCTGATGAAGGCACAGGGAGCCTGAGCAGCCAGCAGCCAGCAACCTGCCTGTCGCGGTCACGCCAGGGTCATAGGCTGGAATTCACATGAATTATCTGCGAACCGAGGCACGGAGAGCCGCTGGGGGCCTCACATGTCAGAGCGTGTAGCAGCTTCTATAATGGGATACCTCTGCTTAGGCCCAAACAAATGCTGAGACCTTAAGCATGCAGGTCCTGCTGGAGATAGGGTCACCGTGGCCCGGCTGCTCCCCTGGACCCGCCCCGTTCCCGCGGAGCCTCCCGCCAAGCGCTCGTGCCGCCACCGCCGTTCCCCGCATGCCGATCCCATATGAAACTCGCCTCAAATAGCAAACATTAAACAAAAACACATTCTTGGGCAGACAGCGGACTGCAGTTACGGGGCGAATAATGACTCGCGACAGCTGGAGACGGGGCTGATTTCATACAGGATCCGGGCGAAAGCAGATTGGGACTAGAGGCGGCGATCTACCCAGTTGGGAATCAACATCGGTTGTTAATTGTCAAAGTGAGGCATTTCTCAAGATGAAATTAGGCCTTAAAAACAAGCGCTATTTTTAGCCAACAGAGGAATGCAACTCTCTGGGTTTAAGAGTCACGAGCGAACGCAAACAACATTTTCCTGCCCCAGATGGCTCCGGGGTGCGGTGGGGAGCGCACCTAAAATATGTACTACCATCAAACACGGCAGAGTGCAATCAGCAGGTGGCAGTATTGCGTGCCGAGGCAGTTTCAGCCAAAGCTTTACCTCATGCGGCAGATGAAGGAGCGCCGGGAGCCCATGCACATCCGCATGGAGGACTGCTGGCCTTCCTTCTTCACCGTGCCCGTCTTCAGGTCCAGGATGCGCCCTGCAGGGGGCAGCGGTGAGCACTTCATCAGGGAACAACACAATCACATACAGACAAACTCAGACATATCAGCAGTACTCCAGATAAACATGCTTTTTAAACATATTATCTCATTAAGAAAGTAAGATACCCTGTAATTGGATTCCGCAAAGTGCAATTCTGGAACATTCACACTGCAGCAGAAAGAAATCCATTTACCCCTAATTATAACCAATATCAAACTTTAATTCAATTCACTCTCTGCTGCTAATCAGGAAGCGCTCATTCATAAGATTACATTGCTGGCATAAATATTCTTTAAGGTCACTTTATTCCTAGTGTTATATTTAATTTTCTATTCTTTTCCTTGCTCCTGAGAAACATCCCCGGCTTGATATCCAGGTATACTGAAAGTAGCAATGTGCAATCTGGGAGACGTGAAAGCTGTTGTTGCAGTTTCGGAGGGACGTGCCGGGAATGTCGGCCCGGAACAAACGGGTCTGGAACCACATTCCCGCGTAACGGGAACCACGTGGGACCTGTTCTTACTTAGCGCTTCTGCCACTACAAATGAAGCCAAGATGGGATTTGTTTGGGACGAGGCCCGTGTCGAGCCGTGACGAGTGCACGCCGGCCCCAAAACAGCGCGCAAGGAGGAGCTGTGCGTTCTGGAGGAATAAATCAGGGCAAACAAACAGGAAGAAGGGAACACTGGATCCCGAGCGGGCTGGATTAGGCCGGTCGGCTGGCTGAAGGCTTCACTGTAGTACGCCGCTGCTTAAGATGCTCCAGATTATGTTCACATTGATTTATTGATTTGGCGTCTGGCACAATAGTGAGCAGAGCGTGGTGTCAGAGAGCGGGGCCAGCCAGTCTGCCGGGGGACACTTATCTACCGCACCGGTACCGTACCTTTCATACAGCATTTCCCTTTTCCATTAAATTCCGGCCAAGAACCAAAGTACCAAAAGTTCCAGTACAGAAAGTGCCAAATCTCAGTAAACAAGCATAGATGAATTGGGGGGGGGGGGATCCTAGGGGCTACTAGGATTGGGATTGTTGTAATAAATAATGGGGTATTTAATATAAATAATATAATATAATCAAGAAGTGAATTATTTAAACAGCAAGGATGGAAATTGTTAGGATTGTCTCTGAGAACACATGCAGCACTCATGCAAAATGAGAGAGAACACCTTTTAAACTGATTTTTAAATATACTATAAAATATAAATATATATCGCATATAATCATACAATCATTAAAAGTTTTTTTCCTAAGAAAGAGGGGTAAAAAGTTTGAAATCTCTGGCGTTATATCTGTTCAGTATGAAAGTATGAGAAGCTGAATCATCATCTAGTTCATCATCTAGTTGCATGTACATAACGTAGGTATTAATATCGCATGTCTGTCTCTTTAAGGTATTGCAGCTATTTTTCTAATTCATTATAAAATATCCGGCCACGCGGGATCTGGCGATACTATTCAGCACCAGTAACAGTTTTTACACCAGTGGAAAACCAACACCTTGAAGCACTGTACTTTTGGTACTTTCATGAAGTGCTAAAAGTACGGTACCATGTACGGCACCTGGTGCAGAGAAAAAGCACCCTGGGTTACGGGCCCAGCAGTGATACAAGATCCCTAACCTGCCCAGCAGACAAAGGCCGGAACCCTGGACCCTCAGATTAAATTGAAATTTCTGGGGAATCACACGTGACTCGAATGTCGGGAAAGGCCCGTGCAGATTATTTCCATGGGTCGGGGTAAACCGACGTGGTAAAACACACACTCTCTGTATCGTTTTCAAACAGTCTGCAGGCAGAGAAGAACATGAGAAGCGGCTCGCTCCAGATGGAGGGAAACGGGAAAAGAAATGGGCCCCTCGTTCTCCTGATCAGTCTCCTGACAAGAGTGCCATGGTACCAGGGCTCGACCCGTGAAGCAAGAGGCCGTATGAGTCACATAAACAGCACCATCCCCACCGAAGACACGGGGAGTGGGGGGGGGGGAGGGGGGTCATCTCTGCGACGACGGCATCCTTGGATCTCAGTTGGAGAAGTCCGGAAGTTACAGGCTGGGCCCTGTCAGCGTACCTGCAGGTTGGTCACGAGGCTTGGGAAGCTGCACTCAGCAGACGCCGTCCCAGGAACCAAGCCTCCCTGCTCCGTGTAGCGACTCTGATAACAGGCCACTTTTAATTTGATCTGGGAAACCCTCAGGGTTGTTGCCAGAATAAATCTTACAGCCTAAGAGGCTGGACCAGGATGCCACTGCAAGAAGTGGCAATGGTGAAAGTGTGGAGTAGCAGGACAGCACAGGAAGCGATGGGCACCTCCCCTGTGCTCACACTCTGAATCGTTCTATTACAGCATTAGCGGTGATTTTAGTGGGGGGGGGGGGCAGAAAGCAAAGCTTTCTTATGCTGGAAATTGGTGTATTCTGTGACCCTAATAATATTATACTACAAACATGTATAAATAAATACCATTCAGGCTGAAATTTAATTAAAAGAAAAACATCAACATAATCAAGACAAGAAAATGCAGGAGAGGCTATAGAATGTGCTGGAAGTTTGCTGAAGCGAAAAGGTGCGGGCAAGGGACAGGAGAATCCACCCTGAAGGGCCCGAGAGCGGTCGCTTGCGAGAAAGGGAAGGACAGGAGTGACGGAGGCGTCAGGCGTCAGGCATCAGGACTCGGGGCAGTCGGATGGAAGGGGAAGACAAGACGCCCGCTATCGAGCAGCCGCAGAGCCGCCCTACGCCCAGCCGCGCCCCCCCATTATCCTTGGAGACAGGGGGTCATTCTCACTTCTATGAGACCCCCTGCAGGGGGACAGCACGCATGAGCAGGGCCTGAAAACACCACCACCACCCCCACCCCCATCCAGGCGGATGCTTCCAGGGAAGCTGGAAATGTCAGGACACTGACAGCCCCAGCAGGAGCCCCAGAGGAAACGGACAGCGGTTAATAATGGACAGAGCAGAATGCGGCGTGACGGGTCACTCAGAACCCCACACACGGGAAAAACGAAAGATCCCCAGTGACAGGGCCATCTGCTCATCAGTCTGCAAGGAGGTTTTAGAAAACACAGGGGGCAAAACACCACACGGAAAATACCGCGAAAAACGTGAACGGTATAAAAAGAGGCAAAGAGACGGGCAGTGTGCCCACCGAGAGCTTTCATCCACTCTCTCTGCAGCTCTCCCTGGAAGAGAAACTCCGCGGGCAGCCTAATTACATCCCTGACGGAGAGAGACAGCGATGGAGAGGCATCCCCAGGCAGTAAAACAAAGTGCTTTGTAGCTGTCGTTTAGAACGAGGAAACGTAACAAAGCCGAACGTGGGCAGAATGCTTAGAGAAGCGCTAATCGCTAACGTCTGCAAGGTTTGATTCCTCGCCAACGACAGGCTTGTGCCGGGTGACCGGGAAGCGACAGTCCACGTTAGCGGGGATGTTCACACCACCGCGATCCAGCCGTCTGCATTTCCGCGGCCTTCCTTCAGCGCCCGGGCCGGCCGAAACGCGAGGGAAGCCATAAGCCAATAAATGCTCCAGTTCACCGGGTCCAGCGTGTCCAAACATCTGTCGCTCAAATGAAACACCTGGAAAGTGACTTTTACTGGGGTCCTATAACTACATGTGGCACATTCTGTTGATTTTGGGGAAAAAATGCCATTAATGCAACATCTCTGTTATGCTCAGCAGGTCAGGGCACCGTGTCTGTGATCAGGTTGCTGGTTCAAATCCCGGCCTGCAGGATGATGTCACCACTGGGTCCCAAGCATGGCCCTGCTCTCTCAGTTTAAGTCATTTTGGATAGAAGTATCTACTAAGTAAATGCTAAGTATGTATTTATGTAATCAGACATTAACATAAGACCGTAAAACATGGTTACACCATGTTAAAACATGGTTTTTTCTGAATAAAACTTCTGTGCACTACCCGTTAGTTCATAAAGCATTTCCCTAGATCTTATTTAGCCACTTAAACATACAGGTAAATTACCATTTATACATACATCACAGAATTGAAGTTGTTGGCCAGACGTAGCAAAACGTTTGCTTTGTGCAATGTTGATTTTCAGTTCCTTGGTGCTAACAAACACTTGCTAAATACTTGATTTCAGAAAGGGGATAGAATGTGTGAGCTGAGAAATCCCTGTAGACTGGGC
>JAABNY020000008.1:6487985-6500030 GCA_015164015.2 Brevimyrus niger | reverse complement strand
TATTTCCTGCGTGTCCTGCAAACTGTTTCGTTACAGGAGGCCTGGGATGCCCAGCAGAGCCCTCACCCTCCTCCCCATCGCTGTTTATATTTTGTGACCAATTAGCGGACTGCAAACTTCGGGAAATTAACGGCCCCCCAGAGCCTCGTTGGCGGTGCACGGTAGCCGGCGGAGCGGCCCCCGCACATTTCTGCCTGCGTTGCAGCTTTGTAATTAGCAGCAGCAACAGTTCCAGTGGAGGGGGGGCAGGGGGGGTTAACCACAGACTTGTCAGCTGGGAATCCCTACAAGAAGCTTTTTCATACTCAACCTCGAATGTTTGTCTAAATAGCCATCTCACAAATAAGATGTTTGTTTGTGGAGGAAAAATTACTTAAGCAAACAAGAAAAAAAAAAATTCATTTGCAGCTCTAACTTCATAACGGGAAACGGCTGGGCTGTCAACATCGCGACATTTCAATATTAGACTCAGGCTTTCCGCAAAAACACAGTGATGTAACCTCTGTGTATAATTCCCCGAGCGCCTCGGCTAATCCCAAAGTAATTTCACGTGGGTCGTGTCTAGAACATTCCTCTAATATACTAATGATTTATTTGCACCTCAATCAGCGAGATATCAGAGTGATGATCCGGCCCCTTCAGACACTGTTTACACCCGCAGTCCTGATCCAGAAATATGGGTCATGGAACGACAGCTTCAATCCGTCACCAACCTCGACTGTCAGTCACACCAAGGGGCTTCACAGCGGTCAGACCACCATTTCAGGTCTAGGTAATTGTCACTTTTCATTGCCATCATGATGTCTGCTTGAACTGATTGATTTTAGAAAGTGTCCACTAAGCCATAACGGCTCACTTTGGCTTCCTTGATTGAATTTTACCACAGCTGACTATCCATTATTTCTGACTTCACAGAACATAACACATTATTAGCTCAGGCAATAAATTCATGAATTAATTTTACTCTGTATGGCATGCTTAAGAGATTTAAAAGGGAATTTTATCACATGTGGGTGTCTGGTTTTAGAGTAACTAAAATATTCCAGTTTTGTTTTGTGTGTTTCTAGAGCCCTCTTGTGTAGACACATGGCACTGCAGCACTAAAGACAAAAGGGACTTCAGCATTCAGTCAAAGCGGTCGGTCATGTGATTCGTAGGCCGTCCTGGAGCTTTCCACAGCTCCTGCTCACCTGTCATGGAGTTCTCAGAGGTGCTGAGCTGCTCCCTGAGCTTGTCCACGTCATCGGGGTGGACGTGCTCATACAGGGTGCTTCCGAACCACTCAGACTGAGGTTGGTTCAGGACCGGCGTCACCGAGTCCGACACGTAGATTACGCGGCCCGTATCGGCGGCCACCACAAACAGGAAGCCGTCAGCGGCCTCCAGGATCAGGTGCTTGAGCTCCTGAGGAGAGAGAAGATGCCCCCCAGTGGCGGTCAGAGGAAACTGCAACCAAATAAGCTTAAAGTTTGAAAACTTATGTCATGTTCCAAGTCCAAGGCCACCCAATTCTGAAAAAGGCTGCTTAGCTGAAATGGACCTCTGTCAGCTTCCCTGCCACGAACAAGGTGTGTGTGGGATCATCCATGCAGGTTTATTTTTACTGAGGATCACATGCTTGCTCATAGCCACCTCCCCCCACAGCATTTTCTCCTCCCTACTGTGTGATTTTCTTCCTCCCATACAGAACCACACATAACTTTCAATTTAGGAAATTACAAATTTTTGTACATATAAGATGAAGTGGTTAATGACTGTAGGACAGCATGGGGGTCCAGTGGTTAACACTGTTGCCTCACACCTCTGGGAGCAGGGTTCGAGTCTCTGCCATGGCTCCAAGTTCTCCCCGTGTTGCTATGGGGTTTCCTCTGGGCGCTCTGGTTCCCCCCTACCCCAGTCCAAAAACATGCTGAGGCTGATTGGAGTTTCCAAATTGCCCATAAGTGTGGATGTGTGAGTGAACAGTGTGTGAGTGTGCCCTGTGAAGGGTTGGTGCCCCATCCTGGGTTGTTCCCTGCCTTGTGCTTACAGGCTACAGATATCCCCCCAAACCCTGATTAGGACAAGTGGTTACAAAAAATGGATGGATGGATGGATGATTGTTTTCATCACGCTCTAGTTTCCATAGTGATGGCTGACCCTCGTCACCAGGTGACTGAGCAGAGGGCCCCCTACCTGCTCAGTGAGGAAGGACGGCTTGTAGGCCCCGTCAGTGGAGGTGTTGCCCGTGCCCCGCATGGACTTCATGTGCGAGACGGCCATGCGCAGGATGGTCAGCTTGTCGGGTTTGCGGGCCAGAGCGCTGCAGGTGGGCACCATGTCCGACAGCTCCGTGATGTACTGTGTCATCTTGTTCCGCCGACGCCTCTCGATCTCACTGTGGTTCTCCCTGGGAACCCGGGAGACGATCAGGAGGGGAAGAGGGGGCCCTGGCCCACAGATGGCCGCAGCCGTCGCCCCCCTAACTACGGCACGACATCGTGAGAAGGCCGCCGCGTCGCACACGGCGGGCCTACGAGCGAGTTTTAACCTTTCTGCGGATTCTCAGGAACGGCAAACGCACTGAGAATGAAGAACAGCTTGTTAAAGTCAATACATCAAAACAAAGTAGCTAACAGACTCAGACATTTATGCACAGGGATGCACAAAACTGGTACGCAAGTACGCATGTGGTGTATAAAGCGATGAGAGGTAATTTCTTGGCGTAACAGTGCAAATGCACACTTTACGAGCATTTGCGCTGTTATGTGAAGAAATTGACAAACATTCACTATATACAGTGAATGCATATTTGCATACCAGTTACATGCATCCCTGTATATGTAGAGGTCTTAGCTTAGCTACGGTGAACCTATGGAAAAACATCTTTTAAGAACAACGCTAGTCTTTTTCTTCCCAAACTCAGGCGCAAAAGTCCCACTCTGCCCCCTAGTGCACGCCCTCAGAAATGCCGGCCAGAGGAGTGACTCACACAAACGGACGGACAGTTCAATGCGCACTTACTAAAACGGCGCTCCAGGTGACAAGCGCAATGTGAGAGTTTTCAAGAAGCGCACTAAAAGCGGCAGAGCGGATGAGACGGACTGGATGGCCCAGCACGAAGCCTCGCCGACGGCCCCGAGCGGCGGCCGTCAGCTGAGGATCCTCAAGGGCGCCGCTAGCTCAGCCCTACCTGGCAAATCTTTCCTTATCACCTGGGATTTGATCATCATCATCATACCTGCAAGGAAAAACAGGGCAGGAATAAACATCACAGGCTACACCAGCAGATTTGAACAAACCTCAAAAACCAACTATTAATTCATCGTAATAATAAAGGCAACTTTAAAGGCACACATGCTAAGCGTTTTTACTTGACTGACCCCACACTGCTTTTCACTGTGACGGGTAAAGCTCACATATAGCAAAATGTTAAGTTCAAAGACAAGTCACGAGACAACTGATGATGAATGACAAACAGAGAAGCGGCATGCGAGGTGGACGTGTCCTCTAACAGACCATCCCCGAAATAAATTAATTTAATTCAGGAAGAGCACAGAAGCTCCTGACCACATGTGGGGCCCCTCTGATAGGCAGATCCAACTGAACCATGGTGACCCCTTTCCCACGGGACAAACCCCGATTCCCCGCATGGAAGGATCAAGGAGGACGCCACAAGGATGACTGTACACATACGTCGCTATGATGACCACTGAGAATGAATGGCACACCCTCTCCAAGGCATCATGACAATGTCACTTTACAGCACTTAGAACAAGAGACTAGAAGATTACACCCTCTGCAGAAAAACGTCAGACAGATCTTCAGGAAACAGTGCTGTATTTCTCCTCCTCTCCAGCAGAGGGCTCTTTCTCCTCTACAGTGCCCACACAAGTCAACAGAAAGCAAACACAATTGATGGAAGTTCTGAACAAATAAGGAAGGATATAGATGCTTTAACGAAAAAAAATACACAACAGAACAATAACCAAACAGAAAAAAACTATACAAGAATGGATGGCTGACGCAAGCAAAGCTACTGATGATGCAATGACTTTCACAAAAAAACAAAACAAAAATACATGTACATGAACACAAATTTTTACTGAGATGAAAGTGGAGTTTACGAATAACATTTTGCTATATAGCAGAAATTTTCTATTTTACTGTGAACTGACACGTAACACAGAACAAGTGACTCTATGCTGTAAACATATAAATTTGGATCCTTGTCCACATGGGACAACATGTCCTGTGCATCCTGACCTTGAGAATTTGCTGGGTCCCTCTCCGTCTTCATCTTCAAAGTCCATTCTGCAAAGGAACAATTAGAAACAAAATTTCACCATATTGGGAGTATTTTCAGTAGTTAAAATTTCCCCATAAATACCTTTAAAAACAGGCAGATTTCATTTGAAACCCCATAACAGTAATTTTAGAGGTCAAATATGCATGTCTCCCTGTGTACCCCATGAGGCATTTCAATCACATTCAGCAGAATTAGAAGAAGTGCGTGAAACAGAAAGGGAGAACTCATGGACGGAGGTGCCGGAGGGCAGAAGTCCCCAGCTGTAACACGTCAAAACGGGCCACAGAAACAGGCTGTCAGGTTCAAACTACTGGAGCAGCTGAGACGGCCACATGGGATACAGCATCAATCAGCTCACTTGCTTCCTACCTGGGCATCAGCATCAGGCTATAGCGTAGCAGTCAGCATGCATGCAACTGCCGGTCATTCGAATCCTCAGAGGGGCCCTGCTGTTATACCCTGGAGCAAAACACTCAATCTGAATCGCTCCAGTAAACAGCCAGCTATATAAACTGGAGTAAAACTGTAAGCCTGTTTGGGTAAAAGTGTCACCTTGGAGGAACCTATGCATTTTTCTAACAATTTTGAAACGTCTACTTTAAAAAAAAAAAAAAACCTAATTCAAACTGCAGAAAGATCAACATAGAACTGAAAACTTTAAAACGCCTGAGTAGTGAGTATGTTAGTTAAAGTAGTGAGAAAAGGAAGGGCTCCTAATAGCGCTACTGATTCAACGTTTCTGGACCGATTCACATTTAACACAGTTACCTGTAGATGTGTAAAACCGTGTAACACAGCCTCCCTGCACTTATCAGTACACTATAATTAGGAGGCGCGTGTTCTTCGCCCGCGGGAAGCGCAGAGTGCTGCTCGCGCCACGTGCTGTGTGCGCGATCGATCTCCTCAGCACCAAACCCACACGATCTACGTCCGTGTCGTGTAAAGTGCGCGGATACAATGCCGAGCGCTGATCCGAACACGGCGCCTTAAATTGCGAACGCGGTTAATCGCAAGTTTAATTTACCGGCCGGTTTTTCGCCAAACGTGAAAGCATCAGGCTTCCTTAATACAATCTGACACATTTGGGTGGGCGGGTTAGTCACGCACTCCTGACTGTATAATACGGCTGCAAAACACCAGAATTGTCTCCATTCCAGGAAAACCCGAGTTTCAATGTAACTGCTTAATTCAGTGGCTGTTGTCTAAATAATGCGTTTAGTTTAGGACTAGTAGCTACAATAATATCAACGTGAAGCTGAAAACTGCAACACATCCACTTACAGACAACAAAAAGCCTATTGCAGCTTGTTTAGATAAATTTTTTTAGCCGTGACATTTTTTGCGGTTAACATTTTTGAAACGATTCGCACGGTATTGCAAGTCAATCACAGCGCACTTATTCATAATTCCCCAATTCAGAAAATAAAGTTTAATTGTCAGCTGTTAATCTTATAGCTCTTGTACGAAAGTGAAACATTTCCCAATGCGACATCCTCTATCAGACACCTACAAGTCGACTGAAATGTAAATAAATGCCAGGCTGCTACATTTAGGATTGCACAAAATTAGACTGTCGGTTTACAATAGATTTTATTGGCTTCCTTGTCTGTTGCATTCAAATTTACTCTAAAGATTTCCTCCTAGTGCTTTAAAACTAAGAACTTTCACATTTAAATTAAAGGGGATCAGAAAAACTTTAAAAAATAGATGACTGAATAATCTCATTTATATTTTCTTCAAATAATCCATAGTTATTCAAAGGGAAAAATTCTTATTTTGTATCATCAGGGCTTACATAGATAGTCATGATGCTGTTGGAAGTTCAACAGGCTACCTGCTGACTTGGCTTCATGGGACAGAACCATCCAGATTCTCATGGGGGGGAGACTTTTCTCATGTGGACATCATCAGCACAGCAATCCTCTAATAAAGTAACACAGGGAACAATCTGTTCCTTTTAAACTCTGGTTACTGGACAGACTTAAACAACTATTATTATTTATTTTTATATATTATTTTTTAACTTCTATTGCTCTTCACTCCAGATTTCTCCATGAAAAGAAAACAAAATGTGTAATTATTTTATACAAACATTTCCCTTTGATGAAAAACAAAGAACCTATTTACTCTTATTAGTCATGGCAACATCAATCTGCCCCCCCCCCCCCCATGTGACCCAAGTGGGTGAAATGTAAGCATACAATTAACCAATCAGATACGTGCAGACCCATGATCACTTCCATTTCCACGGCACCTTTCCCTCTCCATGCTATTTACGTAACAGGACGTGGAGCGCCAGGAACAGGCCGTTCTCAAGCACACCCACAGGAGCGTGTGCGAGGGCCGCTTTCGGGCTTCAGACGCACGCTGGCGAGTGGGCTGTCGCACGGTGGGCTGTCGCGCAGGGGGCTCCGAGCTCTGACTCGTACCGGGGCTCGCCAGTCGTGCGGACAGAGGCGTGGGCGAGCACATGCCAGAGCGGCACTGGGAGGATGAGGCCGCCCACCTGCCCAAGCCAGCCCGAACCCGCTACAGTCACCTTTTTGACATATAGCCGCATGGCCGCCAGATTCCCCACGGAAGACTGGTTCACTATTTCCAAATACTCACCCTCCAGATCTCCTCTTGCCGCCCCGGCTGGGCATCGAACCAGCCATCCGTACCTGCCCCGCCCCCACCACGGAGCCCGGCATCGTCACAGGTCCAGGGAGCTCTGTAGCCATCTCTGCATGCCAGCACATGACAACACGAACAGAACAAAAATCAACATCCACCCCAGAAGGTGCTTGTGTTCATTTGGCCGCAACAGACAGGACAAACAAACAAATGGCAGCTGCCGTAATTGACTCCAGGGCCAAATCAACATTCTCTACCGTGGACTCCATTCATTCTCTTCATAGCAAACAAGCTGCTCTCAAACAAACTAGGGAAAAAAAACTAAACAAAAGAAATTTACTCCTTTCTATATTTAAGATTGTTTGCTCTCAACATTCTTGTCTGAGTTGCATTTACTGTATCTGCCGGCAGGGGGCAGAAGACAGAATTGGAGCTGGATTTGTAGGCAGTACAATTTGTAATTACAAAATTTATATACTGACCTAATGCTACTGATCAAATCTCATAGGACAAAAAAAAACAAACTTTGGACCACAGGCCTCCTGTTACCTCAGCAGTCTTTCAGCCCCAAACAAACCAAGCAGCCGAATGGCCTTCAACACTCGCCTGTCACAGAAAAAATCGTAAGCCAAACAGCTTAACAACAACAACCGTTTTCTTTCCGCCATCTTTAAAATACCACACCTGTTTTGTTTCGCTTTATTTTGTTTAGCATAGTAAAAATCTCGTAGACACATTCCATTCTAGCACAGGCTATGTTTATATATGCTGACGATCCTGTTTCCTGTAACCACGGCTATGAATCACGACCCTCGTTCCTTGCATAATAAAGCTTTCATTTGCACTATAATTACTGATGGAGAGTCGAGCCTCTGTATTTTAACAAATGATTAATGTAACCTTTGCTGCGCTTTCAGGATTGAATGAGCAGCGCCTGTGTGGAGTGAATACCAACGCAAAAAACGGAAGGAGTGTTGTGTGTTTTAAAAGCTGCCTAATGGAAATTATCTTGTGGTTTAAACAGATAAATCAGGCGTTTTGTACAGGAAGAGCCTGAACCTACATAGAGAATCTGAGGAATTAAAAATTACCTCAGCAATCTTGTGGAGTGTCAACAAAAATCCCAAGGAAGCTTTTGTCAAAGATCAGAAAGTGTGAAAAATACTTTCCATGTGTATTAGAGCTTACAGACATGCAAGCTAAGACGTGGGAGACCCGTGGAACAGCTCAGGGCCACAGTTTGGGACAGAGAGACCTTGAACTTTTTTGCTTGCTTAAGATCAACCACGCCGTTAGCTTCGTTACTATGTAGGTAGGGCACAAGCACAGAATTTCTATGGCCATATCGAAAAAGAATCCCAGGCAATTTCATTTGAACATCCCAGCCATGACAGATCTTAGGAGACTCTAGGCAGAGTGGCACCAAACACACATCAGCACTACGTAAACAGGAAGGGAAGTCATTAGCTGCAGTCATAAACAACAGCATTGACTAAAACTGCAAAACATAAGATTATTATGCACAAGTCATCTGTCTCTGTTCAGAAGAGGCTCTTCCACTGACACCAAGTGTGAAAACCACAACGAAACAGTGACAAGGGTTACTGTTCATTTTCCACAACTATAGAACTAGCTGTGTTGTAGCTCTGCTACAAATTAAAAACCTTTAGACTGAAGTAAGTCCAAAGAATGGGCTTGTTATGAGTGAGCGTTGTTCAGTATTAATGTTGTTTAGTGTTGGTTTTAGTCACCATATACTGCGATTCTAGGCTGCAAGATAATAATGCTCTACAGCAGTTAGTCATGCTAACCAGGCTAATGCAATTGTAATTTCGTTAAACCTTATAGTTCATTGCAACATTACAATCTAATTCTGGTACAATCTTGTTATACCTGTCCACAAATAAACAGGTTCACAAAAAAAAAAAACATGTAGTCAGCACATCCTAGCAATGCCTGCGATCTTTAAATCCTTCTAGCTGTCACACAGGTGACTGTGGAAGTGGCTCTCTTCCCAGACACAAAAAACACACATTTGTCTCACCCAAGTCATTCCACCAGCTGACAAGTGCCACTGTTGAGAAATCGTACTCTAAAATGTTTGTTATATGAAAACATACCCTTACACCAGGATTTCTTTGGTTATTTTTCAGTTTAAATAATCTGATGATGGGAATATCAGTCTAGACTTTGCTTGGACTCCGCAGGTATTTTCACACCATGCTATATATCGGTGTTAATCAGATTTATAATTATATAAATTGCCATTTCTTCATAGCACTTCTGGACTTTCTATGTGGTTTAGTATTATTTCAAAATGATTACTGGACACCAATAAACAGGTAATAAACAGCAGTGGCTGTGAACAGCACATAGTCTAGTCGTGTCTGAATGCCGACAGTGTTCACCCTACAGACAGACGCTTGACGTAGCCTTGAAGAGGAGCAGCACACCTCCTCATCCTCCTCCACTCCTCCTGCACCTCCTCTATGTCTGACATCAGCCTTCCCTCAGCTGTCGGCCTGCTATTCCTCACCATACTCCAACCCCACCTGAACAAACACGTCCTCCCGAGTCCGAATCGCTCATGTTTAGCACTGACCTAAGAGCCAAACTCCACTTGCTGGTTACCGCAGCCCTTACAGGGGGATGCTGTTAGTGACTGCTGACAGCACACTGATCTCCCTGCGGTAGGTAATGAGTAAACAATTAAATTAATGGCACATGGTCCATTTTTAGTTCCTGAGCCTCAAATTTGCCCTCATGTATGTATGTATATAAATACCCACACACACCTTTGTTGAACATTCCTAATGCTTTTCTAAAACAGCAGAAGCCCAGATCATCATCACAATTATCATCATCAGCCCACGCTTGCCTACTGACATAGCTGATATCACCGGACTTAACTCTTTTCTTTTAGCTCCATGGAAACCAACCACAGCATATTTGCAGATGCCAGAAACTCCATCTGCTGCGTGCTCCACACCAACCTCCAAACACATACACGCGCATAAGGAGAGCGGACCGATACACCAATTTTTGCATGTTACATAACCATTTCAGTCATGCCCATCTGCATTGTCTAAACTCTTCACCAACAGTTACACTGTATCGCAAAATGCCCTTTTTTGTAGCATATGTTTGCTTTAAAATAATCAACCGTAAGTAAAAGGGAAAAAATAAAAAGAACGATTGTATATGTTGGAATCAACAGGCAGTGAAAGTAAGGGGCAGCGTCCGACTAACAGCGAAGGAGGTTTAAGCCCGCAAGGCAAGCCTTAGCCTGCGCAAAAAGGACCTTTGTGTTCTTAAGGAGATTAATCAAGGAAATCAATCACGTACTGCTCGCTGTCTAATGTATTCAGAAAATCCACAATTTGCATTTACAAAAAAGAACCTTTGATCGTCGCTAACTATCGCACGTAACTCAGAATTAGTGACTTTAGCAGGATACGGAAAACGTAAGGTACAAATAATCATGTATTGGCAGATCACGGGACAAAAAGATTAAAAATCAGCTCATATGAGTTAAATGTTAGATTGTTATAAAGGCAGCATCCCCCTTCCCCCACATATGCAGGCAGCCAGTCCCTTCTGATGTCGGAGGGAAAAAAGGCACCGGGGCTGCGATTCTTTTGTTGCCGTAAAAAAATTAGCCAACATTATACGCGATGTCTCACGTCGCTTTTAAAGCGACCGATCGCTTCTCTTCAAAATGAATGTTGCACTTACCCGACGGATTAACAGCGGCGGGTGTTGCCATGTCGTCTCGGATTGGGGAGAAAAAGGCGAAAATGCAGAAAAGATGATGACGCAGGACTCAGGACAGCCCAGGGAAGGCGAGCCGCCGCCGGGTTCGGCACGGCGAGCGGCAGGCAAGCGATCGGCACCTCGAAGCACGGAGCTGCTCCGGACCGAGCGGCGACCCGTTTCGGACGGACTACGCGATAAATTGCCTCTTTCTTTCTCAGACTGAAAAATGCAAGATGTCTGAGAGGTAACACCGCGAGACTTGCCCTGAATTAATTAATACAGTGAAGAGCCGGAGTCCAGCCTGGACGGTTCGGAGCTGGACGGGCTGCGTCACGGTCCCGTCCCCGCCAGCGAGCGCTCACGCTATTGTGATATGGGCTGGTTATGGTATACGCTGGTTATGGTATACGCTGGTTGTGGTGTACGATTAACATAAAACATGCAGTGACGTACTTGACAAACGCGGGTTGGCACTATCAACCCCCCAAAAAGGCGACTGGTGCTTTTATTACAGACATATAAAATTATGTAAAATCAAATTTAATTTAAGGATGCGTATGAATAAATGTAGTCAGCTTTAGTTCAACGAAAGTTTACACCAAAGACATATAATTTAGTCTAAAACTTGTATGCGATTACTATGCAAGACTTATATATTTCAGCATAATAATGATAAATTATACTGATTAGAGGATATAGGCATTTAAGTATTAATAGTTGAAATTAGTATTGTGAATTTGTATTGTTTTTGTGGTATCCCCGCTGCATGTTCGACGTAACTGGTCCCAGTTTTGAGTGCAGTTGCGAGAAACATAACGTGTTTTTTTGCAGAGTCCCCGATGGGATTTCCCAAGGACTCTGCTGTCAATGTCAGGGATTAATTTACTTTAAATGTCCATCGGGAATTCCCGATTAATCCCTTTCGATGCGACGATTAAGATTAGGTCGTGAATAGATTGTAATTTAACTTAATTTGGGTCATCAGCAGCAATCCTTCACTGGTCTGTTCCCTAGCTGTTTACAGAGTCAACATTAACTTTAGCAGGAATGCTGAGGGACACAAGTGGCCTTTCGCTGAGGCTTTATAAATATTTTAAATTAATTTCTTCCCTGCGCCGTACTGGCACCATTTTCTATGTGTGACAATGCTTTTAAATAAAGATCTTGCGTGAAAGAGTTCAATTTCCCAACAACGATTTATCACAGGATGAAAATATAGGTTGTTAATTTACGGTAATATATTTCACTTTAATCAATAGCTGGTGCTATGATAATTACGACGTTGGTCAGGTACACAAAGGAGAGCTAGAAATTATATGGGTATTTATCATGGGCGTAAATCAAAACCAACCGATACAACCCCCAGGACCCCCTTAAACCGATAC
>JAABNY020000008.1:6455432-6480120 GCA_015164015.2 Brevimyrus niger | reverse complement strand
TGGGAGGGGCCAGCGTGGGAGGGGCCAGCGTGGGAGGGGTCAGCGTGGGAGGGGCCAGCGTGGGAGGGGCCAGCATGGGAGGGGTCAGCGTGGGAGGGGTCAGCATGGGAGGGGCCAGCATGGGAGGGGTCAGCATGGGAGCTTTGCATCCCTGAACATCTGAGCCACACCGACTCCCAGCACCACGGCGGCTGCTGCCATCTGCTGTGTCCCTCCCCCTGACTGTCCACACCACCACCTCCTTCTAAGAGCCTCATTTTTCACTGCTCCTTGTAGCTGGACATGTTTCTTTAATGGACATTGGATAAAATGACCCCACAGCCCAAGTGCGGAGCGCGCTGAGAGACCAGCATCTGCATCACGTGCCACTCTGAGTTTCCTGAATTTCACGACAAAAGCCACGTATCCACTTACGGCATTTATGTACCTTCCATTCGCCTTCCGACAACAATTCTGTGACGTGCAGAAAATATGAATGCTGGAAGTGCCACTTAGCTCTGATCAGCTTGATTTTTAAACAAAATAAATTAACCTTCCTTATGCTATATGACGGGCCGCAGCGCCTGCCTTAAAAATCAACAGGGGAAGACGGGGGTAATGTTCTGTAGACGGGAGTCCGCAGCATAATGCAGAGACGGAACATCAGAGAACCACCTAAAAATGTTTGATCAGAACTGAGTCACTGCAGAGATGAAAGGTACCTGTACAGGGGTCCTTGCCTGACAGAGTCAGCCCTAATTTTCCATTAAATTGCTAATGCTGTTACCAAGGATACACTAGTCCAAGTACCTGAAAAAAAGCAATAATTATGGCTCAGAAAAGCCCCCCCCCCCAAACAGCACATGTAGAAATGTCTGGCAAACAAAATTGCTCAGTATTATAAAGCAGGTATGGTATTCCAAAAGGGAAGGAGGGGAGGGAACAGAGGGCCTTCCTCGTTGCCTGAATTCAAGCAAAAGCCAAGGGTTTTAGGGCCCCAGGTGTCTGCCCCAAGCCAGCCAGTAGGGGGCACTGTGAGAGGTCTCTGAATAACACCCAGGTGCACTAACACAGGTGGCCTGCGTGTCACTCTCTATTTTTATGAAATAACAGGGTTTCCCTAAAAAGGCTGCAAACAGCTTTTTTACTGTTTTCTCTCAACATTAGCCAAAGCTACTTATTCATGAATAGCATTTATCCTATTTATATTTTGCATTTCCTCTGGGAATTGACTCATGACTTTGAGGAATATAGTAATTAGAATGCTTGGCACATTGTTTGCTTTAAATGCTCCGATTCACGGGAGGTTGTGCGTTTCAGTGGTCCTGCCTTCGGGGCGAGCATGCGGGGGAGCAAATTCCCTCACCGTTCAGCCCGAAGAACCCGATGCCAAAAGGGAGAGAGGCGTGAGTCCATATGGATACATCAGAATGAAGAATGATAGACACTGGCATTGGGATTGGCTTTCCCGGGGAGGAGAACAGGCCAGCCAATCAGCAAGTGACCCAGAACGGACTTCAGTTGGTCAGAGCCTTGGGTGGAATAGAGGTATTTTAAAAAATAACTGACATCACCAAGTATAAGGAGTCAAGTAAACATTCACCCTGGGGAATCATGGATGGATGGCATTTTCAGACTCTTTGGACTCTGGGATATTAATGTCAGAAGAGTAGCAGCAGATTAAAAGTGAAAGAAATGTGTTTCCATTAAGGTTGTATATAACAAAATAAGATAAAGCGTCATGTAGAGTCCAGCTAGCCACAGGCGATTAGCATGCATCCGGAGCCACTGTCGCCAGAGAGACGCTATCAGCCCACTGCTTGGCTTCGCAGTACATCACAAAGCTCCGTCTGCACTCCCTTCCCCGCGAGAGCCTGATGAGCTTTCTACTGACTTGTCCCTAAAAAAGTGGTCAGAATCTGGTGCAGAGGGACTCAGAAATTATGCAATTAGCGACGAAAGGGCCGCATTCCGCATCCAGGAGGTGATCTAGTCGACCCTGCTAATTCAGCTATAATGCTGCATTTTTGGAATTCGGTCATTCGCATTAAGAACACAAGAATATAAGAAATTTACAAATGAGAGGAGGCCATTTGGCCCATTAAGCTCGTTTGGGAATAACCTGCAGGCTTTCTCCACACGCCCTTGATTCCAGATAAACGGCTGCACGAGTCGCTTTAGTAAATCGACACACGAGGTTTCACTGGTACCCGAACATCCGATCGCAGTGTGGAGAGAGAGGGCTGCCCCTGAGGCAGGGAGACGGCCACTTTACACCCATCTACCTCTGAGCAATACAGACAGCTCTGATGGGGAGGATGATGGATACGGCTCTGCTGAGAGAGCAACGTTTGGTCTCCCTAAGCATTAAGGCCTTAAAAAGATAATGTGAATTCCTTCAACCCGGCCCTTCTGACCAGCACATCTTTACTGTGTGGTTTTCAACAACTTCAAGACTGATGACCATGTCACAATAGTCCCCCGACCGCAATTCCCTTCATTGAAGCCCAGCTATGTCGTTTTTTTTTCCAGTCATCTTCTGTGTAAAATTGTATTCTTGTCAACTAGTAAAGCAGCATCAGATCATGTTGTTTGTGAGTTTATAAGGAAAATACAAAGCTAGGTAAAGAAACTGTGCAGCTGGCAGGTTTGGAGGAGCCTGCTCCCGCCCTCGTGTCACGTTTGGGTGCGGTAATTCCCCAGTGCTCCCAAACCGGAAAACCTTCCTGTGGTCAACTGGATCCCAGCTAAATTTGAATAGCTAGACACACAGAGGCTGCACTGTTTTTGAGGGGCACAATTACAACAGTACCCTACAGACTGAGTTTAATTAGCAGAAGCTTTCGTGTGCGATTCGTTAATGCAAACCCAATTTAGACAGCCATGTCCAAACTAAAGCAGTAGTATTGTTACACTTTTTATAGTGAATAAACACGATCACTCGTTCATGCTGAGAAACGTTCCAAACGGAAGCTAAACCACTGTCCTGCATTTATCGGTCCCTCACTGGAAGCTTAGCCTCGCTGAGGTCCCTCACCTGCCTGTGGTGTGTTATCTGTCTCGCTTGTACGTCGCTTTGACAAAGAGCAGCTGCTAAATGAATACATGTAAATGTGAATGTAAATGACGCCCAAGCTGGCTAACCTGGGTAGCGGAAGAAGCATCCCGCGAGCAAACCGCTTGTTACAGCACATCCTCTCAGCCCGTCCTTATCCACCCTGGGTGTGGCGCAGTTACAGCAACCAAGCAACCCCCCCCCCCCCACGCCCCACGCTCCAAATTGCCTTCGAGTGTCATTTTAATTTGCCCCCCGTTTCTCTTGATACGCTGATCTGAATCTTCTGCCCCCACCGATTGATCAGATTCTATTAGATCCAGGACCAGGTGACCTCTAAGCGCAGAGAGATCGGACTGATTGCCCAGGCAGGGTCACTCAAAGCCCTGGCAGCACCGTCGCGGATCTGGCCGCGGGATCCGGACCGGTGCCAGAGTGCAAGTAGGGGGCATCATCAGCTGTAGGATATTCTGAGTGGTGATGCATCACAGAGGATATGGCGCCAACTGCAATAGGACAACACCCTGCCAAATAAACATACACTCTTTACACTGTATTTTACACAGTCGGGATACATCTTGGACAGATGTGTTTATGCAGTCGTTTTTTACCGCAATTAACCCTTTTTTAAAAGACGCGCATGGAGTATTAATCGTTAATCGATCCTTAAAATTTTATTTCTCTTCAGACTTAAAATGTGCCGTCTTGAAATTAAAATGCAAATGTTATATATTGATTGCTTGACAGATCCATCTTACATATCACTTGTTCAGTACAGGGAACAGCCTAGACAGGGTGTCAGTCCAATGCAGGGCACACGCACGCGCTCACATGTGTCATGCATGTAGTTGGTAATCAGGTGCCAACTTATGGGGCCCCCCACTGAGCTACTGTGCATGATGGATGCACCTATCAGTATTTTACATACGCCTAAAATTCAGCGAGTACCAGATGTCTTTTTGCATTTATTTTAATAAAAATACAAATCTGTTTGTAATGTGCTATTTGCTTCACTTATATGTCACTTTGGAAATAACTGTCTGCTATATAAGCAAATGAGAGTTTAAATGAGACGTTTTATACTGGGTTAATAAAGATGCAGCATGCTGCTCCTATGCTATTAGGGATGTTGAAGGGTAAATAAAGTAAATTAAATGTACTGGCCATTAACGACATCTCTGGCGAGGCTATGTGAAGGAGATCAGTGTTTCCCAAGCCGGTCCTTGGGGACTGGCGGATAGTCGGGAGCCGGGAAGGAGCAAAAACACGGACCGTCTGAGGGCCCCCAAGGAGCGGATTGGGAAACGCTGAAGTCGATCATATTGCCGTCTATCCCTCGTCACTGTGCTTCCCAGGTGAAACAGCAGGATGGTAGCCGAGGTGGCGGATGAGGACACACCGAAGCCATGGAGGAGACAACGCCTGAGCCGGCCTTTGTGGACGTGGACCAGGGGCTGACCCTGGCATGCATCGCCTTCCTCTGCCTCCTGCTGGTGGCCATGATCATCCGCTGCGCCAAGGTCATCATGGATCCGTACAGCGCCATCCCCACCTCCACCTGGGAGGAACAGCACCTGGATGACTAGCGGTGGGGTGCAGCGGATGGGGGGGGGGCACCCCCCCGGGATGTGCTGGGAAACCGGCAGGAACTGGACAGAGAAGCCCCAGAGATTCACATGGGCCTCGCCTGATGGAGGGAAAAGGCCTGCAGTTTGGCTTGATCTGGTGGGTGGGTGGGGGGGCATTTTTACCCTGCATTATAAGGACCCTGACCCCATTAAAAGAACCCCAAAAAGAGAGGGCCAGCAATGATGGACATGTTAAACAGATCCTGTGTCAAATGGGGAGGCATCTCCCCATTTCCCGTTCCGGATCGTTCCGGATCATTCCAGAACGGGGGAATGTTTTATCCCGTCAAAAATGTTACCTGCACTTTGGAATTAAATAAGCGTGTCTCCGTAAACACGAACATCATCCATTTTGCCAAAACATTTCACTTATATGCTTTTCATATTGTGCAGGTTGTTACTGTAGGATGATATTTTTGGCAGGTCTGTCGGACAAAAGGTAACATTCATAATACTTCTGTATTTACACTCGCTGGTTTAACCGCTAGCTCTGCGGATATACCTAGACAGCATAAGTTGCCAGAACTGACTTTGGGAAATTTAGTTGAGGTTTTTGAAATGTTTGGTCATAAGCGGGGGCCCCACAGTTGACTGCCAAAAGCCACGGGATTCATTACTCACTTTCCTGGAAACATTTGATTCATATGCGTGATGATTTGAGTTATAATGAAACTCATTACAAATATCTCAGAGTCTCTGTAGCTGTTCTCCTCCAGTCATTTTCAGGTGACTTTCTGAGCATATACTGTAGGTCCACCTATAAAATGACATACAAGACCATCTTACTGAAGCCAGAGCGAAAATGGACATTCTGTTCCAGCACTGAAAACCAAAGCGGTCATGAGCACTATTGGTTGAAGGAGTAACACGGGGGCACAAATCAAACTGTCTCTCCCATGCTTAAGGGGTCTGACCAAGCAGCCATGTCAGCTGCTCTAAGTACCTTCTGGTACCGTTGAGTTATGTCTCTGAGAAGTGTTTCAAACCGCTCACGAGATCCCATCCTCGGTTCCATGCAACAAAGAGCCTTAGCCAAAGCCACAGTTACCATCTTAGAACCTCAGCACACTGTGAGGGGCAGAACCACAGAGCGCAATGCAAATATTGACAAGCAAAATTCAGCTTGTAATGGGTGTAACATTCAGCAGACAAAAAAAAACCTGACCATTATTTTTTTTATATGATATTTTCACTGGTTGCATCCTATAGGCTGGTTCATTTGTATCATTTTAATGTCACTTAATGTTCCTTACGGTTTTTACGCATGAAGTAAATAAATAGATCAGGCCCACACCACACGGGTTAAGTAGGCCTACACCCGAAGGTTGGATTAGTACTTACTGACCAGCTTGGAGACATATTTCTGTATCCGGGGTAAACGTTTGTTGAGCCGAAGAAGCAGATATTTCCAGGACTTCCAGGACTTAATACAAGCGTATTAAATCTTTTTAAGAATGAACGCACCGTCCCTTGTCACGGACATGACTGCCAGACACCGTGAGCTCGTTCAAACGTTAAATGAAGTGATAAGTGATTTATGGATGGGAGGCTGCCAGCCAAAAGGTCGATTCGTGCCCCGCAGCTCTAACTCGCTTTAGCTCATTGGATCCGCTGAGTTCGGCCCTTGTTGAATGCAATCAGATTTCAGTTTTTCTTATCAATGAATGGAAATCTGAAGCATAAACCACTGATATTATTATGACATATTAATTATATATAATATATTGCATGTAGCAAGACATTTTATTTCCTTGAGTATGCAGGTTGGTGTGTGCATATGTATATTTATATATGTATATCCTTCCATGGCTGCTCCTTGTCAAGAATATCTTCTGTAGGTTTACTGTATTTCTATCAACATCTATGCCGTACCCCTGTATTTTTCTTGGCGGTTTTGCTGTATCTGGCCTCTTCTGCTGCCTGCGTTATTCGGGATCAGGGTTGTGCTCACTCAGATTTTCCATATGTGGAAAGGAGTGCATTTCTTATGCATAATTATGACCTTTTTTTTCCTCAACCACACTTCACAATGTTCTCCCTTTTTGCAGATGTTGAGTTAACCAGCTATCATGCTACAAGGCCATTTTTTTTGTTTGTTTTCTTGAAACTGCACCGTGTAACCGAGGCAGCCGTGCCTCTGCTCATGCTTTGCTGGTGGAATGGTATTTGGAAATGGTTTGGTCAAATTATTATATTGATGTGGCATTAAAGATAAATCACATTTTTTGCATCGTTTGTGTGAGCATGAATGATTTCACTGGGGAGTGTTGGGTTTTTGCGAAGTATGAGGCACCATATTCAGAATCCCTGCCCCAGGCAGGCATTCAGTGAGAAGTATCACTTGGTACGAACAAATGAGAGCCGTTCACCCAAGAGTTGGGGCTTTCACAGGGGCACTGCTTCTCTGGATTATTTCAATAACAACCATAACCTCCATCTGGATTAACTGTACAGAAAATGTACATGTGTAGCATTAGAAAAAAAAAACACTGATGGAATGCAAGCTACCCAGGACTATGGCTGTATTTCACTCGATTAGGGTGACCACCTTCATAATACCGGACAAATCACGTCCCATATTGGTACAGTACAAAAAGACATACAGCATTTTATTTTTCAAATTAGGATGGGTGGCAATTCTACACTCAATTCCTCCTTTCTGTGAATCCTTAAGGAAACTCAAAACAGACAAAAAATAGATATAGCCATCAATATATGAGCCTGTGTGATTTATGCTGCGCGGGAAAGCTCATTATTTCCCGAGGTATGTCTGAACAGTGAGGAGTTTAAATGAAGAAAAAAACTTTTAAAATCAGACCCAGGTGATCACTGAGCTGAGTCGCTCCCTTACTGACCAGACAAAGTAAAAACGGGTCTATTTTTTCAAAGGTGTGACATATTTTTACGCTTGAATGAATTTACTAGGCCTATGATTTTACTTGTGACCACAGGAGGTCACATGAATAGTGGAAAACTCAGGCATCTACACTCACAAATGAAAGAAGCTGCTTATAGTAAATGAGTTAATGATGTTCTAGAAAAACTCACCCACAGGGACTTAGTCAGGGTCGGTGCCTGTCTGGCCCTGTCCCACTTGCCTTTTCCCCGTTTGGCCAGCAGTTCCCGCTGCTCATCCCATTCAGTGTTGCCCTCTGCTCCCGGAGCCACGGTGCTGCTCTATGGGCTACGCATGCGACTCAGAATCAGACACCCCCTGCAGGTTGAGGGCAGCCCCAGGCCAGTGCCACCTCTTCTTAAGCATTTCAGTTTTATTTGATCCCCACACATCTGGTATTGCTAATGTCTTTGCTTTTGAGTCCTTGTTAATGGTTACCCTGCCTGTGCCTTATTTTCTATTTCACTTGTGCTCCTAGTGTCGTCGTTAATGTTTCCTAATCTCTAGTGCAATTTAGGTGTAATATACCTCGTTGCCCTGAGTCCTGGTGATTGGTTCATTTGGTTAAGGTTCTCACCTGTCCTGCACCATGACTTATTAATATTATATTTAAGTGTCTGCTCTTGTTCTGTTTCTCAGCAGTTTATTGTGGCTGTTTTCCTGTTAGTTGTCTGATAATCAGTTGTTGCTACCCCATGTTAGTTACTGTAGTTTCCCCCCTCCTTTGGTAGTGTTGCTCTTGGTGTTGCTCCCTGACTTAGTTTAGTTTTGACTCATGGTCCCTCTGTGTTCTCATTCTCTCATTGTGTTCCGTTTTGTTAAATAAACCCTGGTTTGTTGGAGCCGCCACATGGCTTATGTTTCCTTCCCCATGCCCCACCGTAAGACATGTGATAACAAAATTAACACATGAATACTGATATCAGTGACTAACTGAATGCTCAACCTAATGAACAAATCATGTCCAATTATTGAGGTCAGGAAAGGAATACATAATTAAGTCCATTTGAGTATAATTAACATAGGCTATGCCAGTAGTTGGCCAATTAAGCTAACCAGTCCCAATATACCACTGCTGTCCTCTATAATTAGAATGAAGGACCTGACCACAGCCCATTCTGGATGTCATGCCCAGAAGGGGAACAGGACTCAATGATCAACAACAGTAATGCTTTTGGGTGCTGTGGTCCAAGGCATTCTGTAACAGCTCCAGTGCAGAAATGCATTATTTATTTTTTCTTTAAATCTGATAAAACTTAAATCTAGGTCCTCTCTGAAGCAGGAGACCTCCTCTCTCGTTTATCTTCATTAATTGCATATGGTTTCCCAGACCACGCTGTGTACGTAGGCCGCATAATCGGCGCACGTTCAGAATCGGGGCTAATTAATCATCGCGGCACAAAATGGGCCGGACTGATAGTGCGGGGAGAAATCAGATGAGGACTTGAGCAATTAAATTTCAAAACACGTGCGAAGGCACAAACAATTCGGCAGATAATGCCTCAGAATTACAAACAAGGGCTGTCTTTGAAAATACGATCAAAACGCTCGCGAGAATAAAATGAAACACAGCAAGAGAGGCTCGTCTCCACCATGGTTTTAATTAAAGAGCCTTGGACGTCTACAGGAGGCGCCCTGACGCAAACGTCCGTGTGGCACATCCAGCTGGGACTCCTCCAGCCCGCGGGCCACTGGCGGGGCCTCAGGGTTGCAGTGCAGGCAGGACGACCCCCTTGCAGGACCCAAAGCCCACACGGTACCCATTGCCTTGACAATAACCTGAAGCAGGAACCAAAGCCAGCGTTGATATGTGCCCGAGTCACAGTGTTTTGAAGGAAGCCACTCATCGCTCCCTTTTTATCTTAAAAAAACAGCCTGACATCACATCCCCTAAAAGGCTACACTGCCTCTCACTTGGAATAAAAGTCAGGTACACATTCAGGTTTTAATGCTGTACTTTTCTTGGTTCTTTCTGGTGAATACAGAACTATGGAGAGATGGATGAGACGGCCTGTCCTTCCCCAAATCTGAGGTGTGGCCTCCTATTTTGAACTAGGTCAAACACCTGGGTCAATTCTATGTGGTTTGATTATTAAATTGCATTATTGATTGCATTGACTTTTCTAAACTAACACCTTTTTCACAATACGTAAACATTAACGTTTTACAATATATAATTCTGAAATGGCGGCGCGGACCTGCGAGGGAGACCTCGTCGCCGTCCTTCAGGAAGGTGCGGCTCTCGCCGCCGCCCAGGTCGATGGTCTTGGAGCCCCTCCAGGAGAGCTCCAGCATGGAGCCGTAGCTGTGCGCATCCTGAGCGGCAGATTTGGCGAGATGTGAGGCCGGCGTGCGCTGGCTCTGCCCCAAGCGCGCCTGCCCGCCGCACAGCCAGGGGCCCCTTACTCACCGGGCCGCTGATGGTTCCGGAAGCCAGCAGGTCTCCGGGCCTGACGTTGCAGCCATTAACGGTGTGGTGGGCCAGCTGCTGCTTCATGGTCCAATACATATACTACGAGAATGACTTATTATTATTACTATTATTATTATTATTATTCATTATCATCATCATTATATTTATACAATTCATTCATATTTTTTATGCTCAGCCAGCAGCACCACTGATCCATGCCCGCGATTCCAGCTAAGCGTCTTGTTCTAAGGTACCTGGGGGGGGCGGGGGGGGCTTAAGCACTGTGCTACCTGCCGTCTCCAGTTCCTGTCATCATCTCTCTCCTTCACCCATGTCACGTCTCCACAGATAAGCAGAAGTTCAGAACGACACGGGCAAATTCCCCTGCTTGCCGGCACCCCCCCCTCCCCCCATCTCACTCCCCAAGAGCACAAACGTGCCAGAACTGCAGCACTTTTATTTCAGCGCCTTCCGACCTTGACTCCAGCCACTACTCCGTATAGAGACGTCGTCCCCTGGGCGAGAGACGAGCATCTTACCTTGAAGTTGGACCTGCATACGGTGGTCGCCTCCCTCATCGTGTCGCCTGTTTGAGGAAAGTTACCGATTAATGGAATGCTCCCCCTCCCAGCCCACTGTGGCGTTACAAACTGTTATTTGCATACGGCTCACGGGCTGCCCCCCCCGATTGCACAATGGTGGCTCACGGCGATTCGCAGCGCGACCCTCACGTTTGACTCACATAGGATACTGAGATTAGCAAATCGCTACAGATATCGGCCAGTTAAACAGTGTAGAATTGTAGAATTCAATAAATTCTCAATCCTCAAGCACAGCAAGAGCCCCAAAATGGACACACACAGCCCACACAATCATGTCCCTAATCCCAACTATGATACCCTTAACCCCTGCCCAGCCCTAACCTTAACTATACGTAACAAAAACAAAACTTTTGGCATTTTAGTTATTTGATTGCAGTCACAGATTTTTATACAATTTCATTGAAAAAAATGGTCCCTACAACATCAAAATAACAGATTTTTATCTCATTGTGAGGTCCCCACAATGTAATGCATCCGTCCTCCACACACACATACACACACACACACACACACAAAAACACACTGACAAGCAAATCAAACAGCAGTAAGTCGAGCCAGGCGTAATATTAACCTAGCCTCATGGGTGTGATGTAGGCATTCTGATGACCTCTCATGCCCCTTGAGGTCGTGGTACAGCGGTCACGCCTGCAGTTAATTAACACGCTCGGAGGGACAGTCACCTTTTACTGAGACAAAGAGGTTGATGTCAAAGGTGTAGGGGTCATCGTGGCACAGATATGGGAGCGGCTCTGGGTCCTGTGGAGGTGGAGGGGAGGAGGTGAGCAGGGCCCAGGTATAAGGACACCCTAATCGCCCCCCTACAAAGGAATTTAATTTCCTGTCCAGGGGATAAAACGTCTACTAAAGAGTCTGACTACTATTAGACGTTGTTTCCTTGGCGACCTGTGCTCCTCTCGGCGGCATCCCCTCACCTGTGCTTCATTGGGCTGAGCGAAGGGAAGCAGGGCTTCCATTGGCACGACCCATGGGGAGATGGTCGTCCCAAAACTCTTGCCCAAGAAAGGCCCGAGGGGCACGTACTCCCAGGCCTGGATATCTCGTGCTGGGACAGGAGACACAGGAGACATGGGGGGCGGGGGACATCGGACAGATCCTGTCAACCACCTCTCTCCCCATGCACAGACAGCCAGCCGGTGTCTATAAACACACTCAGGTACTGTAAGCAGGATCTTTTGATGCATTGCATCACATACACAGAAATAATAAAGCATGCTATTAATGGTTGTGTCACATGGAGAGATTTTAAAAGTAAAAGCCAATATACTCCCCTCAAAATGAAATCATGAAACAAGTTCCATTTCCAAACTCCATTATAAGGCAAAAAGAAGCTCATTCTCTAGATGCATCACATGTGACTGATGGTCCATCTTACACCTACAATTCAGGGAGGCAGTTAAGCATTGCAGCTGGCCCTTGTTGATAAGTCCATAAAGGCACCAACAGACTCGCACCATTAATACAAGAATTTCACTCCGGTCAATGGGTATGCAGGTACTGGAGGCAGTGTTACGCCCTTAAAAGGACACCCTCCTCCTCTGCATTGATGTTATACTCATTTTCACTTTATCCCCAATGGAAGCTAAGCTGCACTGTGCGTATCCCGACCTGGCACATTAATCTCAAATAACCATCACCTTCTGCTGTAGCCTGGAGATACTAAAAATGACCGTGCTTTGCAAAGTTTCTGTCACGTATTAACACCCACCAAAATGGCATTAGAGTCCATCAATATGTTGATTAACTCAGTACAAAAAAAGATTCCTGTAGGGTAATGGGGTGATTAATTAAAACACAAAAATGATTCTGAGTTCTACAGGAAATCCTTGGTGCTGTAATGGAGGGGGTCTAGGTACAACTGGGCAAAAAACGTGGTCATGTGAGGACAACTAGCATAACAACAGGCAAATCTGATGAATGTATATGTGTCTCTTGCAAGGATTCCTGCCACACTAACTGCAAAGGGAGCGATAAATTCTTCTGGAAATCATTAGTTAATAAGGAACTCAGATATGGTTCTAACAAATTAAACAATCCATACACATCATCGGCTAGATGGATATTGAAGACAGAATGTACTAAGGCGATTTAATGAATTATTACTTTAGCAGATAAGACGGCCCAGTGGAGTTTAACACTCTGGGGACCCAGACACATCAATCGCTATGGACACAATCGAAGGTATGTGTTGCTTATGCTGGGCTTTCCAAAACTGCAGAAGGACTTTTCATGGCTCCACGGATCTACAGATGGGTCATAAAAACCCAACGGCGGCTTGCATACTCGGAGGAAATCAATCCCTGGCTTTGACAGAGGAATAATGAAAGAAATTAACGGCATTCATTACCGGGAAAAGCTACTTGACGTTGACAAACACTGTCATTAAATCACGGTGAGCCCAGGCTGAAACTCAGAGTTTGCCAAGGTGGGTGTGGTGAAGGTCCCTCCAAGGTACGGAGGACGTCCATAAGTACTCAGCCCTTCCTCCATCCCAATCACACCCATGACTGAGACACAGTGACGACTCTCTGGGACCAAACTGTACAACAATCAAAGGTGAAGAATGCTCTCTAGACCAGAAACACACTCTGCCATGGACAGCCATATTAAAAAAAAAAAAGTCTGAAAGGAGGGATTGAGCCAGCAGCGCACTCCATGCCGAGCAGAGTTCTGTCCAGTCCTTGGCTCACCACCACTGAAGATGACAATTGTGTCATTCATCCCGTCCAAGTTCTCATCCGACTTTCAGTGGATGACCTGGAGATGCTCAGCAGCAGATTAAAGGATAAAAACGAGTGGAGATCTGTATCTAAGGACAAAGAAAATAAGAAGCTTCCATCTTTTATCTGTGCTGTCGTTTAGGAGTCTGATTCATAGAGGGACCTGCCGGCTGCCGATTTATCACACGCCTGAGATTAAACGCACGGGGTGGGACACAGGACGAAGGAAGAGCAATGTGAAGGACTCGGCCTGATGGTTCCTCGCTGGTAAGAGCATGGGTCTGAAAGCCCCGAGATTCCCAACACGCGTATCATTACATGGTGTTCTTCCTAGCGTGATGTTTACTGTTAAGGTCCGCTGGGTTCAGAAGGACCTCCTGACGTGACACGTCAAGCGCGGCATAAGCCCACACTAAATATGACCAGCTGCTTTGTAAGGGAAGCGGCCTTGGGTCACGGTCAGTGCGAGCGGCGGGTCCCGGGGACCAGTTCAGGTCAGGGTTAGGGTGGAGGGGGTCGGCCTCACCGCTCCAGTCGTTCATCAGCACCATCCCAAAGATATGCTGGTGCGCTTTATCGATGGGAATCGACTCGCCCAGCTTGTTGCCTGGTCCCACGAAGAAGGCCTGCGGGGGGAGACCAGAAACGGGGATTCAGGTCTTCAGCTCTTGTATCCTTGTTCATGCAAGCAGGCGACTTGAGCCGCTCCTGTGCTAAAGTGCCAAATCTGAAAGTGAGCTAAACGAATCCACAGTAGTAAACATGGGAAAAACAAGAATGGGAATTTAATGAGAACATGTCTGCACAGTGCTCTTGTTCTGCTCTGGTTTCTGGAACTCCAAGTGGAGCTGAAAAAAAAAGTAACTCGGCTCCTTTGATATTCACTTTCCATTTAGGGATGTATGGCTTGTATTAGCTCTCGCGTCTAAGGGTTTGGTTCTCAGAAGTTATTTGCATTTTGGGCCACTTTCAAAGCATTCCAGTGGTCCACTTCTGGAGTTCCAGGGCCCCAGTTCTAAAAAAGCCAAAAACAGGAGCGAAAAGCAAACGCGTCACAGTCAAGGGTATAACGCCGACGATCGGGCCGGAGCATATTAGATGCGGAGGTTCTGCCCGAGGTGACAGGCCTTTGATCTCCAGTTCCCATTCCAGAAAAACCTTCATCAGAGCACTGATTGAAGTAGTAGGAAAACTACTGTGAATATTCAGATCCCAGCACAGAAAACTTTCAAAACAACATTCGGTTAGGATTAATAGTTTCATTGTTACATTTATGCAGCTGCACCATATTTCTGTTTTTATTCCAGGTTTAAATATTGCTTTTCGAATGAAAATGTGACGGCACATAAAAACTGAATCACAGAGATGGATCTGAGAGATGTGGTAAAGCTGAACGGCATGCGGATCAGCTGCTCACCATTTCCAGCTCGAAGTCCAGCTGCCTGCACGGCCCAAACACGGGAGGCTGAGCTGCAACGGAAAGCAGGAAACACAGGTGTCAGGGGTCTGCAGCACCTTCTCCAGGGCCGCGCACATTCATACACGTGCAGAGACGCCTGCGTTCATCCCACTTACTTGCATCGGGCCTCATCTGCCCCATGGGTCTCCGAATGGGCGTCCCAGACACAACCACCGAGGAGGCTCTGCCGTGGTACCCAACAGGCAGCCTGAGCCTGCAGTCAAAGACCGTTAGCATGTCGCCCCCTGCTGGGCACGTCAAAGACACTGCTCTCACGTCGGCCCCCTGCTGGGCATGTCAATGACACCGCTCTCCCGTCGCCCCCTGCAGGGCACGTCAAAGACACTGCTCGCGTGCCGTCGCCCCCCTGCTGAGTATGACACCATTCTGCTCCTATGGGCATTGATGCACCAATTTCTGACCCTTTCCCCATCTGTCTCCTCCCTCCCCACATAACAGAGACTATGGAGACATTTCCCAAATCTCGCAGCTGACACCCCCACCACCGACACAAACAAAGGTCACAGAACATCTTCTAAAATGGCTGAGCGAGATGCGGGGCCGACGGATCAGGGAGATGCCGAGAGGAACCTGAGCATGACGTTTGTTCTCGACTGGCTGAAACCCACGTAAACATCGCTCCGCAGTGACAGCTGTGCGTTTCAGCCAGACTCCCCTTCAAACACGCGCGATGTCATGCGTTTCAGCCAGACTCCCCTTCAAACACGCGCGATCTCATGCGTTTCAGCGAGGCTCCCCTTCAAACACGCGCGATGTCATGCGTTTCAGCGAGGCTCCCCTTCAAACACGCGCGATGTCATGCGTTTCAGCCAGACTCCCCTTCAAACACGCGCGATGTCATGCGTTTCAGCGAGGCTCCCCTTCAAACACGCGCGATCTCATGCGTTTCAGCGAGGCTCCCCTTGAAACACGCGCGATGTCATGCGTTTCTCCTTCATTAAAAGCCCAGTTGTGCTGCCGCACAAAAGCGTCATCTGGGCCGGCGAATGGGGGCTCCCCGTGGTGTCAGGGCCGCTTACTCGCAAACTTGGGCAATTTCTCATCTGCCGTGTTTTCAAACTTGGGAACGTCATGGATCATCAGCTGGCAGCCGGGCGATCGGGGGGTCATGACTGTTTGAGTAGATGCCGCATTTACATAATGTTGGAGCCACTGGACCCAAAAAGATTTGCAATTTTCCACATTATTTTTCAGGTTCCCTCGTTCTGATGGACACAGGGGATTTTTTAAATGGGGGGAAGCCCAATGATTCCAGGGTGTAAATGGCACAGGACCCTCCGGGGGTGGGGGTGGGGGGGGCATGGTCAGATTTAAGCTAATGGATAATGAGGACTTTAGTTTTCTGCACATTGCCGGTGGATGACATCTGCATGCGGGACACCTTGGGGAACACAGCATCAGGGGTGCATTTAGGACTCAGGTGCTGTGCAGGGTGATTTAACCTGAAGAGCTGAGGCAGAAAGGCGGAATGTGGAAGTGGCGGAGATAACGAGAGTCTGATGAGATCCTTAGGGGACAGCAGAGGGACTACAGAGGTGATGGCAGAGTCATCATAAATGTGAGAAACTCTGTACCTGGGTGATTTAACACTTCCTCTGTGTGCGTGTGTGTGTGTGTGTGTGTGTGTGTGTGTGTGTGTGTTTCAGTTACTCAGAGCTGGCATGAATGCGGCTCTACATGCAGAGACCCCATAGAATTAAAATCAATTAAAGAAGAAAAAAATATCGTCACAATGTGGCTTGCTATTACCCAGTGACACTTATAAAACTAGTTTTTGGGAAACAAATATGACTTTCCATTAATGTGCTGTGAGAAACAGGGCAGTCCAAAGAGCTTTCAGAGGGGCATTACCAGTTAGGCATGAGGGCATTCTCTTTGCCCCGGAACATGATGCCGACGTTGGTGGCATGATCCCGGGATGAGTAGAAGTCAGTGTAGTCCCCTGAAAAGGATCATGGGTGAAAATCAAGATGTCAAATCATACAAGCATAATAAATTATGTGATAATGTAAATAAAAAAATCCCTTATAAAATGTAATGGGAAACACTGGATGTTGATAGGCTTTCGAATAAAACAAATTCGGGTTAGGTGAGTATATGTTGGTACAGAACGCCCCCTTATGGTGAATATTCTAAATCACACTCTCTGAGGAAGGCATGCTGCAAAAAATTAATTGAACTGTCCTGCAGGTTTTAGGGAATATATTTTAATTACCACCTAAAGGGCAGCCGAGCCAAGAGTCAAGGTAACTAAATACCACAATAATTACTTCAGTAACTGAAAAGCAGACGGATGGTGGCAGCAGCACAGCTTGTTGTAGTTGGTTGGTGTTACGTCCTTAATGTGGCTTGATACATTAGTTTCACTTAAAAAAGTCAATCACTGTAATGGAGAAAAACAATACTATCCCGGTTTTCTTTTATTAAATCTAATCTGGTTCAAACATCAACCACATCCAGTAACAGCTGAAACGGTTTATTTTGGAGTCAGTTTAAAAGGAAGGAAGAAAGGAAGAGTAATACTTTACTTAAAGCAGCTGTGCATAATGCATTATACATATCTTCATAATGCATTATAATGCGTTCATACATAAAGTATTACAAATGTAGTTATAGCTATTTACGAAAAGGCATAAGACATTATAGCCATATTTATTATGCATTATGTATGCTTTATGAAGCTCATCTATAATGCACCATAAATACCTTCATAATGCATTATAATGGCTTAAACGAACCATTATAATGCATTATGAAGGCATATATAGTACATTACTATGACTGTTATAAGTAAAATTTTAAGAAAAAGGATATATAAGATATGATGATGAGAGGAAGGCTCACCAATTTTTGCTGGGAGGTGCATCACTGCCAAACTCTGGTGGACAAAGGCTCTGGAAACACCCAGATCACATACATTTCATTACCCCAGCAGCACGCGCACACACACACACACACGTGCGTGCGTACACAGACCTCACCATTTCAATAAGGGTGAGCGTGTATGGCATGCCAATGCTTTGAGATATGAAGGATGAGTGCTGTCAGCGTTAAACGCAGAATAAAACTCTACAATTTCCGTGTGCTGTATTGAATAGATTATGTTAACCTGTTCCAAATGTGTTAATACAGAGGACATGAACATTTTCATAATCAATCTTAAAATAATTATATCATAAAGGAATTTTATGCTGATTTCAGTTTTCATTTCCAGCTTTATTCAGTGGACATAACACATTTCCACAGTCCTCTAGCGCAGTGGTTCCCAAAGTAGGGGTCGCGAGACTTGGAGGGGGGGTCGCGAGATGATTTCCAAGAAATCAAATATTTTTTTTTAACTATTAGAAATAACATTTTATCAACATTTTAACATTTTATATTAACATTTTATCCATAACTAACAAAAGATAAAAATTAGTAGTTAATAGTTACATTAAAAAAACATGCAAATTAAATTAAAATTATTTTTTTACCACTTCCGAGGATAGTGGGGGTCACGAGTCACTGTCACGGTTATTTTGGGGGTCGTGAGTTTGTACAGTTTGGGAACTCCTGCTCTAGCGTACCCTCTGGGTGCACTCGGCATACCTGAATAGGACATCTGGCATGCCTGGTATTATCGTGGGAGAACCCCATCAGCAAAATTTATCGCGAGGACTGCAGAGTTCAGGGCAGATTTTTAATCCCAGTCCAGTCCTGAGTTTGCCACAATTTGGTAACCACTGGATTAGAGAAACACACCTTTGCAGACGCACATGTACAGGCAAGACGAGGAGAGACTTGGGCTACCTGCTCCGCAGGCTGACGTCGTCGCGCAGCGTGCTCTCGTTTGCAGAGAGCAGCCGCTGGAGGGTGCTGCGCGCCTCAGTCCAGGCCTCATGTCCCAGCCCCATAAACGCATTGAGCGTCGCCTACAAGTGTGTAAAAACAGGAAAATTTTGTGTTGCTAAAATGCTGTAAACTGCATGGAGTTATTAATGAAAGCGGCTTAAATGTGGGAGAGCTAACGTTTTATTCACCTGGTCAAACACATCCTGGTGCTTAGTAAGAACTGGTCCGTCGAAGAGAAACTTGATCACGCTGAGGTCCAGGATCTGGTCGCCGATTGCAACACCGATCCTGTGCTTTGGCTGAGCACGTGATAAAGACAGTTCTGCTGAGTGCTTATTGATTTAAGTAAGCCTGAACATAACCGTGTAAACACGTCCACAAGTACTTAAAATGCATGCGCCAATACTTCCTCAGCAAAACGTTTTCACATGCAAAACTATGACATTGCATGCGTATACAGAATACAAAACAGCTTCGAATAACTAGCGAAACAATCCGAATCAAGCTTCTACGTCTTTGATAGTATCCTGTAGCTTTTATCTACAACACTATAACAAATACATCGCTATAAACCTAAATGTTTGCGAGGCGACAACTATTTTTCTTAGTTTGACTTACATTATCTGGCGTCGAAAACACGCCGTAAGGTAGATTATGAAATGAAAAGTCAGAGTTTTCGTCAACTTTTATAAAAGACATTTTGAAGTTGAAGTGCGGCTCCTGGATGCTCTTCAGTCCAAGCAGGAGAACCAGTAACCTTCTCCAGATGTTCACAGTGACGGCCGCCCCCTTCTGCATGAGTAACCAATAGGGATTTCCCTTACGATACCCACCCTTTCCCCCAAACTTGGGAAATAATTAAACGCAAATTTCAATGACTCGGCAAAATTGTACTTCGAAAGGGGTAGTCTTACTTCGATGTATCATAATTTACCATTCCTTAGTGCTTTAACACATTTTGCAAAGCTTGCAACGAAACCTGAATGTCTGTCTGTAAATAGCCTAAGATGTGTTTTATATCATATTTAATGTGTACGTTTTATTCTATTGCATTGTAATCTATCGAAGACACCAAACAAATTCCTTGTGTGTGCCGCATATATTATATAGCCTATATTTCATGACATACATCTTAAAGATGCAAATACGCTGTATTTACTGGCATCTATGAGAGACTCATGCTTATTCCATTCAGATACCTACATTCTTTATTCTTAAAAAAAAAACTCACACCGATGAGTTGCACGTGTTTAAACAAACGGGTAAAATTTGATTAAACTTTATTAAAATAAACGTTAAAACTGAACATACTAACAAAAGTACTGAGGTCATACTTATCTTGGACTCTGAAATTAAGTATACTCACGCTTTCACTCAAAGACTGCAAGGAAACGCAAAGATCTGACTTTACCACTCGAAGGAAACACACACACACCTACAGTAATGAGAAATAAAATGTTCCAATGTGTGCAAAACGCTTTTTAGCTGTTAATGAGAAAACGCACTTGGACATCTGCCCCATCATACATTCAGTTATTGGTAGAAACTATTTACAGTACAAAAGAAAGTGACTGGTGATTGACGCAAGACATGCATTTCACACGAAGCACTGCAGGCGTCCAACCTAATCGCAAAGACAGCCCTGTAAATGATTCGAAGACGCCGGCATTAAATTCTATTCATTCAAAAATGTTTCGATTTAACAAAGCACATTTAGAAGAAAAAGAAACCGAATAATCGCCTTTTCAACGACGCGTTGTAGGTGCCATGCATAATTTAATTATGTAGAACAAATCGGAAACGATTTCAGGAAAGAAAGAAAAAGTATATCTAAACTGGCTTTAGCAAAATCCAGCTAAGGGCTTTCATATCTTCTGGATCTTCTCCCCAACAATTACAGGGTTTTCTTTCCTAATTTTCTCGGCGGCGTCTGCTTTGTAGTCAAAGGTGCAACTGTGGACATCGGAGTATCGATGGGTACCACAGAACACGTTTCCACATCTACAGTCGAAACCTGTAAAACAACATTTAAAAATTAACCCCCCAAAACGAGATCATAACCAAAATAAATGCGTATACCGTATACCTCACCGACTGTCTTGACAGAGCACTGCAGATATGGCAGCTGCTCTTTCAGCAGAGCTGTCTGGGCGTTTATTTAACCGTGGTAATGAATTCGGGGACAGGTACCATTTCAAACCCAATATCAAGGGCACACTGCATCGGTTTTTATGATACATGCATCACTGCAGTCCACATTAATGGAGAGGAACAGAGCAACATGGGAAAAAAAATTCAAAAACCAGGAGAAAACAAACATGATTTGTTTGGGTGATATGAGCGTTATGGAAAACCTCCTAAAGCAAAGTGTTAATCTCACGTCAGTAAAACTGGGTTGTGTTAAAGAAAACACACACAAATACACACACGTGATTGTCCTGGTTTGAAAAGAACGACAGTTCTTCACTAATGGGAGACAGTTGTAAGTTCTCTTTACCTTTGATCTGAACGCAAATGAAAATCTACCTCATAGCTATAAGATACTGACTGATATTTAACCAAGTTTGGAATGTTACATGGCACCCTTTAAAATGCCTTCAAATGCAGGTTACTATAGCAACAGAGATGCAAACTAAGGAAGGGGATTAAGGAGGGAATCACTAGAGAAGGGCAAAGCCATGCAAGGTTGGAAGATATACTTGTTTTTAACTGAAAATCATAGTTGTAATATTAGACTGTTAGTTTACATGCACAAATCAAACGATTCTTAGATGTGCCCAGTCAAACCATCATAAATGAAACCAGATTATACAAAATGTTTTGCAGTGCACATAATCAGCCTCAGATTGGTGCCTGGCAAAAAAAAAAAAAAAAAAATACATATTCAATGCATTTCACAATTAGTATTGCTTAGAGGGTGTCCCTCTAAGGCGGGGCCAAGTCCTCTCTAAGGAAGCGAGCATTAAAACACCAAGACTGCCTCCCCTCACCTGTGAGTCCCACTTTCTTACGGCACATGAAACAGCGACTTCTGTTTTGCTTCAGGTTCTCCAGGGTTCCGTCCCGTGGTCCTGCAGAGCCCTGGTCTGGGTAGACTGTTGCCACAGCTATGGAGAGAGGTAGACAGAAAAGCTGATGGTCGCTTCTACGGTGAGAAACATCCCATCCCCAGCACAGTCATGCAAATAAACCTGTGATGGGGTCCATCCTTCATGCTACGAGTCTCCCCCTGTCAAAACCATTGCATTAACAAAACCACAGGGGAGTGACAACAGTCAGCCAGAAGTGGGCGATTTAGCATTAAAGAGAGTTTCTCCCACCAAGTCTCTCTCCAGAGAAATGAACCACATCTTACATTTTTACCACAAAATATGAAATCAAAACGTACTAACCAGTTTCACGTTAATTTTGCTCAGTTGTCTTATTTTCCTCCTAGACAGAGTAAACATTTTTACATACTTTTTGTAACTGTGCATCACCAGCTTCTCCCCGAGGTTCGTGATAAAGATCACGACCGCACGCCAAGCTGGGTGGTCTACAAACAGCGAGTGAGCGGCAGGCCGCAGTGCCAGTTCCTCTTAGCATCAGCGTTTAAACAAGCGATGCTTCCGATACACGCTATACCTGGGTCTGTCGTTACAATTTGATGTTCCTCACCCTTTGGTTCATTTTTGGGATTCAAAGGTGGTAAATGAATTCAGGTGTGTCAAACAACATAACTAAATACCCAAGGCTAGGATACAAACTAAAATTGTGTCTATTTTCATTACAATTACCTTTCCTGGTCTTAATTTGATACACTCCCTCTTAGTTTGAGAGTGAAGACCTGAATGTAGATAAAAACTCCCAGATCCCCGTAACCGATTTTATTTTGTAGTGATGTTTGTAGCTGTAAGACTTTAAATGGCAACAGCACCTGTAGGAAGAGAGACCGATTTCCACTACAGGATGTGTGTCTGCGACTGTGTGTGTTACTGCATCTCTCAGTATCCGCCACAGGGGAGAATCTGCTTACGAGGAGCAGCTTTGACAGACCCAGGACTGAAGGCAGGATAAGGAGACGGTTAGTTGTACTTGAGAGAAACACCCTAACCCTTTAATTCATCTGTTTTGTGTCCTTCGTCCACCGCCGGCTCACACTCTTCCAGACACGTTGGTGAGGCTTGTGATGACAGAGTCAGGCTGGACACAACCCTACAAGAAGTCCAGAGTGCTTATTTAAAAAAAAATACAAAATTATATACGTAAATCCGCAGCATCCAGGTGGGACATTCAGGTCCAGAAAGTAAATTTAGTTTCAACCAACCAGCTGAGTAATCTTGGACTCTGATTATACTCAACTGGTTGGTTGAAAGAAAAATCACTTTTCCACCTCTGGTACCATCATACAAAAGCAATTGACCCACACCACACTGAATCAATGTTAAGACCTCACATATAAAACAAACCAGACTGAATCTCATGGGGACTAACACTCTCTTGTGGTGCACTTCTACGAATCGATCCTTTTAGCCAGACCAAACCTTTTAAAACGGGTTGCCTGCTCTGGTGAAACTGCAGTAAAACTAAAAGGTGCATTTCTGCTGCATGCAATGACGCATTGAGGGGCTGCCATAGTGGACTGGGGTCCTTACAGTCCCGCCTCATTACAGGAGAAGATGAAATCATTTCAGTTATTATTAAAGAATCCCTGGGGAGTCTTTAGTTGTACTCAGACAACTAGAGCAGAGACTCAACTGCACCAAGAAGGCAAAAGAAAGGGTGTGAGAATTGAAGGTAGAGACATCGCTCTGGCGAAAGTGCATAGCTGGCTGCAAACAAGACCCAGCTTGGTACCTGTTCTGCTCCGGTGGGGGGTCCGTCGTAGGGAACAGTGGGGTTGAGTGTGGATCACCGCTCTCAGAATGCTGTGCGGGCAAACAGTCTCCACTACTGCCGACCCCAACTGCTGGAAGGGAAGGTCCAGTGCCGTTACGTTTTACTGGGCAGCTCAGGTTAAAAACTTTACTCAAGGTTATTCTCTGTCCTAAAGAATGAACAGGAAACTGTCCTTAAGTTCTTTAACATGTTACCTGCTATCATTTAAGGCTGATTTGTAGTTTGGTGTGAAGCTTACGCAGATCTTGCATTCCGGCCTGTGCATCTCTAACACTTATACTTCTGCATTGGTTGAGCACAGGGGGGTGAACGTGTTGGCAAAACATTGTTCCTCCATCATGGAAAAAAACAAAACTTTGCAAGCTCTGCAATTTTAATGACTGTTCCTTTTTGGTATTTGGTAGCACTTTACTTGAAGCAGTCTACACAAGGGTGACGTGTAACCGTCATAAGAATGACATGACACGTCATGCACATTACTGATGTTTATGACTGTTGTCATAATGTGTTATTCAGTTCCAAAAACTGAATGACACATTTTGACAAACAGTAATGTTTATGTCATAAACATCAACAATGTCATTAATGTGCATGACATGTGTCATGTCATTCTTGACGGTTACATGTCACCCTTATGTGTTGCCCAGTATTGTCTAGTATACATTTAAAAATCAGTTTAAAGTTTATTGCTGCTTTTGCATGAGCTCTGCATCATCATCATTTTCATCCACACTGTTTAAATCAGTCATAGATGGTTTATGAATAATGCATTATTTTGAACTGCTTTATAAATCTCACTATTTATTGCAAAAATATCACACCGTAATATTTGAAATTTTCCAATGTAATGCAGTCCTGTTGTGAACAGCTACAACTGTGTGTCTTTTTTTTTTGCCAGCATGAATGGCTGCAACCATGGCGGTAACAGCAGACTAACAATGAGCAAAGCAGAATTTGTCGCACACTAAAATCCCCCCCATCTGGAAACAATAAACAACAACACAGTCTTATAAGGAAATTGGGTACCGCAGAACGTACCAAGCAGACCAATGACAGTTGTGGTCTGTGTTGCCGCGCCATGCATTTACACTTCGGGGGGGGGGGGGGGGGGGGGGGGGCGCCCGGGCCGCGCGGGCGCGTGTCCGCCTCCCCCCCACAAACACAACACCCCTTCCGTCGCCCTCCACA
>JAABNY020000008.1:6409459-6435434 GCA_015164015.2 Brevimyrus niger | reverse complement strand
CTGGACCTCATCATCATCCAACAACATGTCCACTTCCTCAGCATCCAACTCTGAGTCTTCCTCTTCAGTGTCACTTTCCAGCCTTGTTGAGGATGGCTCTGTGTCAGGCTCAAAGAGCCGTAGGTTTGCCCGAATGCCGACCAGCTTTTCCACTCTCACATTTGTGAGCCTGTTGCGAACCTTTGTGTGGGTGTTCCCAAACAGTGACCAGTTGCGCTCGGAGGCGGCTGATGATGGTGGGATTTGGAGGAGGATGGAGGCTACAGGTGCAAGGGCCTCAGATTCACATAGTCCCTTCCACCAGGTGGCTGCAGATATGTGCTGGCATGACTGCCATATTCCATCCCCTTTCCAAAGGCCTTGCTTTGTTCGATACTTTGCCAAACTGCCTAGAACTTTGCCTTTATCAAGACCCAGGTGATCAGACATGGCTGTAATGACCGCATAGGCACCGTTGATCTCTTCCCCAGAAAGTATGCCCTTGTCATATTTGGGGTCCAGCATGTATGTTAAGTCCACAGGCTCAAATGTGTGCCTTCAATACTCTTTGTCCTTCAGGCTCAAAAGTGTGGCCATGTGTACATGTGATGGAGGCGTGCACAGTGCCGGTAGGTGGTCTCAATAGCCATGCAGCAAGCATGTGCTCTGTACATGTGATTAAGGAATGGCATGGATATTCAAGTGTATTTGAATTGCATTTGTTTGTTTTTGTCAATATTATGCTAAAATATACTTTGCTCAACTATATTTAAGTTCCCTAAGAAGAGACAACCTTCAATTTGGAAAATTCCCAGTTTATTTCCATAAATTCCCGTTAATTTTCCGTTAACACCCATGGAAAGTTTCCATCTTTGAAACTCTATTATTTTGGCAACTCTATTACTGAGTGAAGCGAAGCTCCCTAAATGGCACATAGTCTGCAGTAAATGAGAACTTTCTAAAATGAAGAGCGTCCCCTCAGAATTCCATTTTTAAAATAATGTATAAAATAGTGTGTCCAGGGTGAATCTCTTTACTGGGACATTGGGTCTAATATTGTTATGTCATGAGAGGTGACATTTCACAATCCCAGCTACAGTGGCCCTTGCCGGTCTGATCCATCAAAGTCTTTCACACACATGTCTGCTCCCCAAATGGACCCCCATCTTTCACTTAGGCGGTGGGGATCTACCAGAGGGTTTCAGGCTGAGCTTGGCAGGCTTACATGGGAGATCTTTGATAACTTAGACAGTTTGATATCCTGGGGGTGGGTGTTGAACACTAGTTGTCATCTGTCTACCTGTGGATTTAGAGATTTAGGAAACTACTGTAAGAGCTCTTCCTCGATTAAGCCATCACAACTTTCTGACTGTGTGTTTCTGACTTTCTGACGTCTTGTTTGCCATGACCCAGTAAAAGACCCTCTCGGACCTTCACGTTTAGATTCTGCAAGGTGACCAGAAAATTCATTTCACTTAAGCACTGAGTTCTTGCTGTGTGCTGATTGGTCAATCTCTGATAACCATGCATGTGTCACTAATGTTAATGTAAAACAGCAGGATGAGTCTCTCAATCAAGGAAACACAGCGGTCAAAGTACAGAACAGCTGAACTATTTAGCCAAGTAGAGGAGCCTTTCAGTTTTAAAGTAGTTTGTAAAACTTGAAGTAGCTCAGAGTGGCCTCTCTGGCAGAGATTAGCTGGTCACTCTAGTTTCTGGATATTTATTTCCAGATGCTTTTCACCATCTGATTCTCAGCAGCCATATCACCTTCAGTTCAGCCTTGGTAATCCTCTGTAGCTAAGCAGGTTTGGGGCTGGTCAGTACTTGGATGGGATCCCAGCTGGGATGCTCCTAGAAGAAGTGTTGGTGTGGCCAGCAGGGGGAGCCCATCCTGTGGTCTGTGTGGATCCCAAATGCCCCAGTGCAATGACGGGAACACTGTGCTGTAAAAATGGTGCTGTCCTTCAGATGAGATGTAAAACTCTGATACCATGGGCAAAATTGCCTGCTCTAGATCTTTGAAATCTGGCCTCTGAATCATCACCTACGACTAACTGGTTGATTCCCTCCTGCCCCTTCACCCCTGGTGAAGAATGGCTGCTGTTGCACCACCAAGGTGTGTACTCCACAGTGGTGATAGTAGAAGCCGCTCCCCATTGGTTCTGTAAAGCACTTTGGGTGTCTTGAAAAGCACTATACAAATGTAACATTTGTCCATTTGCTTGTTTAATGGCTGGATTATTCTGTGGTTAAGTGTCTGAGTCACTAAGGGGGATGCAGCAGGGAACTCAGATTAGCATTTTTGTGTAGTTTTAACTTCTGCGCAGCTTTTATCTCTTCATATGATGGACATGTCGAGGACATGAATGCTGAGTAGCGGAGAGGAAGGTGAGCTGCGGGGTCTGCGAGGAGAGTGTCTAATGTGCCCAGCTGATTAAGGGGACTTCAGCGACTGCCCTAACCTGTGTCATTTCCTCTAGACTGCGCTGCTGCCAGACGTGTTTTTGAGCACCCCGGCTGTAATCCCCTCACTTACCATCTCGAGATATAAGAGGTCATGAACACACTACTGTGTGCTTGTTGTTCTCCCAAAAAACTCTCAGTGGGGGGCACTAACGAGTTTTCTCTGGTCGTCCCGGTAACCAGTAACGGTGCACCTTAACAGATCAAGTGTGTTTTGTTGTGTAAGAGGTGGCTCAATTTAAACCCTGGGGTTGGAGGCACTGTGACCTGGATGAGACGGATGTCATTGTGTGAGAATGAGATGTCTGGAACATCAATTGGCCAGGGACGCCGTCCTCCGGATGGGGGGGTGTGCCATAAAAACAGAAATGCCATGAAATGTCACAGGCTAGGTGAACAAGGCCCCATGCACTGCCAAAGGTCAAGAGGCCCCTCTGCTTGGCGATCTGGCTTCACGAGACGCCTCTCTTTATCAGCGCAGGCTCAACTCCATAGGCATATAGTTCAGGTCCCGAAAGTAAAAATCCAGACCATGATTTTGTTTCAACCAACCAGTTGATTATAAAGAGTCACAGTCACAGAGTATTGGTTGAAACGAAATCCTAGCCTGGATTTTCACATTCTGAACCTGAACTATCCATCTCTGCTTGCCTAGGGTCCCTCAAATGCTACACCGGAAGGGGGCCGTTGGGGAGAAGAGAACAGAGATCTACCTCGCAGCCTTCTGGCGTACGATTGTAGCAGAAAGGCCAAGGTGTACATTCATAGTTCTTGTAGCAGTGGGCTCACCAGGGAAACCAGTTTGTGTTCATCTGACGAGAGTGTGGTCCAGTATGCATCATGTGAGTGTAACACACTCAGCTCCTGCTGCACATGGCTCCACCTACTCATGCATCTATGGCTTTTGCCGCTTTCATAGCCAGACCCTCAAACTGCCAGATGCTCAGGGAAGCTTGTGCCCAAATCCAAGAACGATTCAGAACAACAGCATGCTGTCCAATGTACCTTGGGAAGTTTACCAAGAGCGGGAATGTTGCACAATTTCTGTCCATCGATGAGGTATAAATTGGCAGTTACTTTCAGATACATTCTCTTCGGTAACACTTTATATTAAGTGCATCCTCATAATGCATTCATGATGCATTCATAGAACATTCAGTGCACCTTCATAATACATTCATAGAACATTCATAAGCGGCATGTAAGTACACATTAACATCCTAACATCCCTTAACAGCTTTAATATACATTAATAACAAATATTTCATGATTATACAATTATAATGTTTGTTATCATTATATAATGTTTGTTATTAATGTTTATTACAGCTGTTAGGAATGTTTGGATGTTAAGGTATACCTAAATGATGTTTATGAATGATTTCTGAATACTTAATGAATACATTATGTAGGTGTACTGAATGTTTTATGAATGCAATATAAAAGCATTATGAAGATGCAGTTAATGTAAAGTGTCACCTTTTCTTCCATTTTTTGACTGCCACGTTTTGGTGGCACTTGCGTTCATCAGAAAGTTGATCTACAGTACAAGAGGCCTCATCTCTGTATAGGTTTTATTTTCACATCTAGTGCTGCTAAGGGAATCAGTTGTTGCCCATTTGCTGTAAAGTCAGAGCAGATCCTGCAATGTTGGCAAAACCAAGAGACACCTTCAGCACCCATGGTGTCTGTCATCAATATGCAGGCACATTTATTTGTACCAATCAAGAATGCCCAAACCTGCTGGGAGTAAAAGACTCTAAAAGAAACGATTTTGATCCTTGTGGAGTCCAAATTTAATTCATACCAGCGTATCCAATCTGCTTTCCTGCTGTGTGAGCTCAGCTGACTGGTGCTTACATTTGAAATTGCCCCTTGATTTCATGAAGTGCCTTCTTACAAGCCAGTTCAGATGGCTCTGAAAGACTGGGCAGCACTGCTAGAATATCCCATGTTTATAAGTGTTATGAAGTTCGTGAGAGAGCTCTACATGTTGGACAGAAACTGAGTGACTTTAACTTTGAATAGATTATCGAGCTCTTTGTAAAAAAAAAAAACTTGTTAGTCTTATTGCTTTTCCGAGTTTTTTATGAGCAGTGACAGAGTTAGCTGACAGTGGAACTGAACAATTTGCAAAGAAAGTCTGCAGACTTTTAATGTGCCACGTGGAGGCATTTTCCCAAGTTTACTGTGAAACGATCTGAAGTAACTGGCCCTTTAAGCACTTCCTGGGCAATCTTCTGTATTGATCAGAATGCAGCATGTATTATTTATAAGGTTGTACCAAACCGAATACAGCATATTACTGACCAATACTGCAGAACACTTTGCAGAACACCTATATTTCTCTAAAGCAGAAATCGCTTTTGGAAAGCAATATTTCTTAAACTGCCCACTGTAAAATTTGGAAGCAGCAGTAAGTCCCCCATACTAAAGTCTGTCATTATTTTGATTAATTTAGCAAAGCAAATAACTGCTTCATTTGAAAGCTGAGTAATTACCCATGCAGCTGTGAGTGGAAATGATGCATGCGCTATAGCATCATTAGCAACTAAGATGATTTAAACGCCAGCTCTCAAAAAGTCACACTCACCATGGAATTATCACTGTCCCTATCAGCCCGATTCACTAGAAAATAAAGAATTTATGGTATTTTTTTTCCTCTGCAATCAGGCATTAAGATGGACACCTATAAACACTATATAAGTTTAGCATCTGCATTCTGTTACTTCTGACAAATGCACTTTCTGTGTCACGTCCCATGGGTGGTGGACAAACACCAGGTTCTCGTAAAAAAAAAAATTCTGTGGTGCTACATTGCAGACTGGCAATGAACGTGCCGACAGTCTCAGGACCGTTCTCATCATACGCTCTTGCCAGTTTCACAAGATCTACGTCTCTGTGGACGTCGTTTGCCGCATGGCATAGTAATCCAAACGCCTTGGTCTGGCAGATGTTTCTGACCTTGTAATCAAGCTCCAGAGCAAATGCGCTTACAACATTAAAAAAAAAGGTCATAAATAATGTCAATTGTTTGTTTCAATAACTACAGCTGTAGTTTCATTGAACAAAAATTGCATAAATCTCTACATAACGCATATTTACATTAGTTTAATGATCGTACAATACAGGCTATGCACAGGAACAGCTGCTATTTCTTTGACAGCATCGGTACTCTGACATGCCAAGCAATCACAGAATCAGTGTGCAAAGGGCATAACGGTACCATCAGCCCAATAAAATTACCTTTGAGGAACTGAGTCATTTTATCTTTCCCAAACAGTATTTTCTGGTTATTGTGGAATCAGGGAACATGCCTGCCACATTTGCACTGAAGTCTTAGCAAAATGAAAAGAGGGTGACACTTTACTAGAGGGGGTACTAATAATGTAGCAGTACATGCTTACTTGATGTATTAATTAATCAGAAACTAAGTGCTAGTTATTAACTGATCCCATGTTCTTTCATCATTAATAAATCACAACCGTTTGTGTATTTCATGCTAGAACTACATGATTGAACTGTAGTTCCTGATTTGTTCTAGAGTGGTAACTGAGTAACAAATGGTGCTTTTTCACGGCCACTAAAAACCCAGCTGTACCTGAACTGTACCACAAACTCAAAGCTTTCCATTGTACACTTTTCAAGCCATATCAGCACTGACATGGCTCATTAATTAATGCATCAATCTGCATGAATTATCTGAAGGAAAAAAGGATAAAGTGGTACCTCGGTTCTCAAACTAACTAGAACTCGAATTTCTTGAAAGTCGAACAAACCAGTTTGACCCAGAACTCGATCTGAATATCAGAAGTCGAACGCTGACCTAATATAAATGGTACTAGCCAGGAAATGAGCCATACTACAATGCAATTCTTACTTGAATGCCTTCTTCACAGACTGGACAATTAACCAAATAAAGCAGCGGAATATTACAGTATTTAACAATAAAAAAATTTATGTGTACTATTAGAGCATTTATGTCATTTATTTAAACTTTATTTTACCAGGTAAATTAACTGAAAACCAGTTCTCTCTCTGCTTTACGTGACATTCGGGAGAAATAGCAGATTACACATCGGAACTGCCTGGGATCCAAACGTGATGCGTGTAACTAAACACTTCAGCCAATAAGTGCAAAGGTGTGTCGTCACGGAGACGGTTCCAGTTTGTGCAGCTGGGTGAGAGGTGATCTGTGGGAAATGCATTACCTGCTGCCGGCTTTCAGTCTTTTATCAGAGTTTAATCCTTATTGGAAATACACTGCACTGAGGGCAAAGGAAGCACCTTTTGTGGCATGCATCCCGTCCTGTGCAGGTCTGCGTGTGCATGACTGTTTTTGCTCATTATTTTCTCCTTTGTAATACAGGTTCCTATTTGCATGTGCATGTTTTGGTAATCCCTTTGCAACACTTTTTTTTAACATCTAGGGAAAAATTATTCAAATTGCAGTGACATGCATTATTAAATAAAGCTAGTTGCAAACAAAACATTAAAAAAAAAAAAGCTGGGTGTGAGGTCACAACGCATCTAACCATAATGCATTGCATCAGGTTCAGAATGCATTGCTTTAAGCCAACGCTCTAAGCAAGTCGATCACACCCAATGACCGGACTGGGGAAACAAACTGAAACGTGGACTTAATAAAAAGGATTTATGACAACAATCAGATCCCACACGAGGTTAACGAGGGGGCGTGGCCCACAGAAGGAGCGGACAATCGGGGCAGGGGAGAGGTAATGTTGGGATAAAATCTTTATCGTTTTGGAAGCCATTAAGAAAAAAATGCTCTTCTTGTTTTATCCGGTTCATTTTGTGTTTAAATGCTAAAAAAACATATTTCGGTGTAATTTTTTCCCATTAAAAAACTCCAACTTTTTAGGTATCGATCCGGAGTCTGGAAAGAAGTTCAAGAACCAAGGTACCACTGTATATTCTACATACTATTCACTATTAGTAGTATCATACATTGCAATGTATTGATTCATTCCTTACTCAGAACTTCAAAATTTCCACCCACCTACTTAAAAAGTGCTATAGAACAGCTGAATGAAATGGATTCATAATGCAAATTTCCACAAGCTAATGCTAATTCCTTTAGCGTTCCATGCTAATATAAAACAGTGATTCTTAGAGACTTGCTGGTGGACATTAGCACATAGTAAATCATGTATACCATGTAAACCTTAAATAAGTGTCTTTTTTGGTTTTATGTCTCTGTCACTCTCATAAATTTGTAGGTGTATTTTTTTTTTTGATGGAATTCTGTCCTTCCCTGACATTTTGACACCAGCTAAATTAGCTAGCTAATTCATTCAGCATTCAACTGGCCAGATTGTGGTGACAGATAGGTCGAAATTGCATATGTGGATTGCGTGTCTATAATCTGTTGAATAGACAATCTGGCAGCTTGGGTAACATCAGACAAACATGCGAAGCTTATGAATCTGTGTATGACAATTATTCATAATAAAGTTTGAGGGCCATGCAAATTACGGGAGGTTCCCAGGAGAAGCGACAAAACGGGAGGGTGCTGGGAGATGGACTCGGAAGGTGCCGGGCGATTGGTCATGTGACAGCAAGAAAACCTGCTGCAGAGGACACCCGCTGGTCTGCTGGGGGTCAACAAGAACCGGATTGGGAAACACTTCTATAAACACCTCTCCCTTAGTGCTTCATTCAGTGAATGCAAGGCTCTGCCTCAGTTCCTCTCCTCTTGTCCATCCATTCCACAATGTCCTGTCATTTTGGGAGGGAGAAAGAGAAAGTGTGCTGTTCCCTGACATATCTCCAGTAAATGGGCCAAACATTTAACTCGGCACAGGGTATGCAGAACCCAGCTGGGTTACGGACTTCCCAGATGTCTCAAAGGGACGTCAGTCATACTGGGCATGCGGCGTGGTTCTGGGTTCCCAGCCTTCAACTGTCCGTGGACCAGTTTACGTCATATGAAAAATTCTAGGACCAGTAAACCGGCCAGGGGGGAGGGCTTACCGTTTCCATTGTTTTCAGACGCAAACAGATTGTGTCATCGTAAAAAAAATCAAATATATAATTTGGACTGTGGGGAAACCTTAATCTTCAGGACCAAAGACTTATGGACACCCGTGAAGTGCCAATTTGGGCAGAAGCCTCTTACCCATTATACATTCGGCACCATTCCCTAATAAGCATATGTCAGGATGAGCTCGCCCTCTAAATTACGTCTATATTTTCATGTCTTGCTCTTATATTTCCTTGGCACCCTGAGAACCGACTTGGGCCATGAAGAAAACATATTTTCTCCACGTATGATGACGCCGGTGAGGTGGCTACACTTCGAATTCACTCACTTTTCATCAATGTCTTTCATAACGCAGATTAAATTTTTATATGAGCCAGAATGAATAATTCACAGTGCCTTTCTCTTAAGCATTAGGATTGGAGTTATTTAGCTTGCAGCCGATCTGATATTGAAGAATGAGAAGAGTAGCTTGAAGGAGAAAGTTTCGACAACAGAAGGCCGGTGATCTGCACACCGTCCAAAAGAAGCCGTGTGAGACATCCAATGGCGACGCCTGTGATGGCCAGACGGGGGCTGCTCTCAGCCAGTCAGCCGGGGAGGGGGGAGTGTTTACCGACACCATTCTCCCACAGGGGAGGATTTTCCCATCATAGATGTCAGACCTCGCATAAATAGCGCCCCATTGGCTCACAGGCCTGTGCGTCCAGGAATCACGGAGTTTGTCTTTTCTTCATTTTTGATTTATTGTTGCTTGTTACTGGTGGGGGCAACAACAGCGTGGGTTTGAGACCCAAGGTGCCGGAAAGGCATGTCACACTGGGATAGAAGCTGCCGGTTTTGATTTGGGACTAACGGCTGCTGAATTTCTGTTGCATGCGGACGTTTTCTCATCTGTATTTTTTTTTCCTGAGTGTACTACGGTCATTTTGCTCTTCAGTATGCCGCACTGACTACTCTAGCCATCCTACATAATAGTAATTCCACCCATTTGTCTTCCATAACCACTCCAGTGAAGGGTACTACTGAGCCTGGAGGGGGCGCCTTGCAAGGGAGGCCAGTATGCAGACACAGACACACAGACACGCACACACACTCATGCATGCACGCACAAGCACACATGCACACACACGCATGCATACACAGATACACACATCCGTGCACATACACTCATGCATGCACGCACGCACACAGTCCATGTATTCACATCCTTATTTCTATGGGGGAATCCCAACAATGACCCCCTAACCCCTACCCACCCGTAATGTTAATGATAAGTAACCAAACAAAATACAAGCCTGTTGGCATTCTTAGTTTTTTGATTGCAGTCACAGATTTTTATAAAACTGAGGTTATTGAAAAAACAGGCTTTTTGCACATTGTGGGTGCATTTGGTCCCAGCAATATAATATACACGTGACCACACACACAGATACACACACACAGACACATACACCTCTGCTACCCTTACAATGTATAAGCAGGAAACCTCCCTCTTTGTTCATTTGCTGATGGTTTATGGCCCAATTCCTTGTGACACTCTGACTCACTGGTGGTAGCGGTGGGGGGGGTTATTACACAGGGGACAGGAGGCACAGAGGAGATACGGCCCTCCCGCAGAGCCGCATTCCTTCACTAACCCCCTCACGCGCGGGAGATTTCTGAGGAACGTGTTTACATGCGTAACATCTGCCGTCTGTCAGCATTTTAATATGAGACCCCATAGAGTAAGGAGACAATGCGGTCCAAAATCGACAGGTACGGCAGAACCAAGCCCGTATACTTAGATATGGATGGTTGGGACGCGTCCCCATCGATATTGTGGGAGAACGGTGTGTGTTTTAGGGGGCCCATTTGGTCCTCTCCAACGCTGAAAACATACACCATTGCGTAGACACCGAAGAGGGCGGGATTCCAACCAGAAATGTTCATCCTGATGAAACTCCCGTTACACAAAAAAGAAGGATAAGCAGGATACACCACATATACCATGGTGAGTCACAAGAGGCTGAAAGGGGAAAATCTGCCATCTGTCTGTATTTCACACTGCTGATCCCATTCATACAAGTGCATGGTGGTGGGTGGGTGGCTTTTGTGACGGGGGCTCTGCCCAGCGCTTAAGCCTCACAGATTACAACACGCACAGAAAAGCAATAGTGTACTGGAAGAAATGGAGGGAGCTTTAAGACAATCGATACGGCTCGAAAACTCAGGCACAAAGGACCCCACCATGGTGATAATAGGATGATTTATAAAGCCTGAATCTCCTCGAGGGTCTGGGAAATGGCCCGTTTGGCATTAATGGTGCTCTGACCTGTCGCCCGGTCGTCCCTGACAGGAGAACACGGTGGAGTGCAAACGGCCGTGCCACTAGACAGGGGGAAAGTGAGCTCATGGTCTGAGTGGGACTCCATGAGCAGACTGAAGTGATCAGGGTCAGGAATTTAATTATAGCCGTTGCCATTCAGCCCCGGAATGGAGAAACAGGCATTTTCTGAAAACAGTGATCGAGTTGTTTCTGATACACATTCCTGTAACATTTTGATCATAAAGGGAATGTGGTAAACTAAGCCTTGAACAGAATCCACAATAAAGAGGAAAAAAAATGATGTAATGAAATAAAATGGTAGCCTTCAGAATACCTTCAGGTTGGCTTTTACTGCCTGACAGTGCTGAACAATTAGGAAAAGGAGGTTAAATCAATAAATGGCTTTCATGGCCTTAGACATAAAATTCTTCCATAAACATCAACATAAAAAGCTCTGGCGAACGGGAACCTGAAAGCTTTCAAGCGCATGTTGACGTGGACGCGGCACTTCGTGTTGGTGACCTCTGGGAGGCCTGGGTAAGTACCAGGGAGGTGTACAGTTCGTGGCCATCAGCTAGTCTGAGGCCATCTCAGGCTAATAGACAGCATAGTACATCCAGGGTATCGATTTGATGGATGCTCATCCACTTTGGAGAATGTGCTGTCTCGATACCTTGGTAGCCCCTGTTCTTGGTCCCGGGCTACACTGACAAGAATTTCAAGAACCTCCAATGGCATCCAATGCATCAGAGAACTTGTGTAACTCTTTTGTATCTGATACACGATCACAATGAGTCTAGTCCAGGAGGGTAGGGGACAGACTTGGAACATCAACACGCATAATCAGATACTTGGAGATGTTCGAAGTACCAGTTTACCTAAGGGCATGTTTTTGGAGCAAGGGAGGAAACCCCTGTACTGGGAGAACGGGCAGACATGAAGACTCACATGTAGAGGAAGAGGATTCGATTTTTTTGAAAATTTTAAATTAATATTAAAATTACTTTTATTCCCTTTTTATCTCGTTTTACATAAGGATTCACATGCAGAGAGCCACCAGCCATTATAGAAGTTGGCCTCACATTGTTGGGGTCACACAAGATGAGGGGACACCCTAATTAGTGCTGAGTGAAGAGACGGGTCCGCCCTGGTAAATCATGCATCGATGCAGCTTCTGCACACCTGACATCATCCTCTCCACAAAGCCGACTCCCTGCTGAAGGGTGTGAGCCGACAATGCTGGCAGTACTTTCAGCTTAACGCACAGTGCACTGCGCAGCTTCAGACAGAGAACGCCTCTGGTTTTATAATTGCAACCCAGTTTACAGAATAAGTACAAGATTAATGGGACGCCACGTTTGTTTTGACAGTAATAAATACATTTTTATAATTCACCATCTGTTATATAGGACATTAAGTATTAAATATACACCAGAGCTACGAGGCCACAAAGGTAAAGTTTAAATATTTAAAGTTGCTAAAGCTACATACACACATTCAAATCACTGCAGCTGTGGGTTCAGTAGGAGGGGTTTATGCTTAGGACAAGTTATAAACCCCTCCCACTTGACACTGGGCTCTTGGCTGCAGTGACATGCATCCCCATAGGTGCTAAGGGGGTGAAGGGCCAGGGGAAAATTCACCACTTAGATAGAGGAGATTATTAGGAGGGCAGATTTGATAGGGCCACAGAGCAATTTTAGCCTGGGCATCAGGGTATGACCCCTTTTCTTTTGAAAGATGCCAGGGGTCTTTTATGAGAGTCAGGGCCTTGGTTTTATGTCTCATCTGAAAGACAGCACAGTGGCTCTATTCCTAACTTGTTGGCCAGATCAACACCTCTTCCAGCAAAAGCCTTTCTTAGTTGATCTCCCATCCAAGTGCTGACCAAACCTGCTAAGCTTCAGATGGGTTGCCTATTTTGGCCGGAAGGTGGTACAGCTGCTGACATGAGGTAAAGAAATGGCCATATTCTGGGACTGTCACACACTACAGTGCTTAGAGATTACAGAGCACAGTGTGATGAATAGCAAAGAAATCCAGTCAAAGGTATTTCTGTAAGTGTCAACACCTTGTCAGAGGAGAAAGGGCAGATTCGCTATAGCTAACATGAAAGCTAGAGATGCAAAAATAACAGCTCACTACAGCAGTGGAGTGGGACATGGCTCCACTGAGAGCAGAACTCAGCATTCTCATGGAGAACGTTTAGTGAAATGGTGCTGGCATCGCAATAGCACAACCCCAGTCACCTGACTCTCACCCCACTTTCCACCCCTGGACTGAAGGAGTAAGCTTAATAGCTAGCGATGTCGTCGCACTTTTCACCCTCCAAAAAAAAAAAATACACCACACCCACCAGACATATGCTGGGAAGGAAGATCCCTCTTCACAATGCTGGCTAGTCGGCGATAGGAAGTACCTCTGGTCACATGATGGTAGTAGAATACTTCATGGGGACAGGAGATCAATGGGAGATCGATGTGCCCGACTCACAACGCACAGATGCTCTGCTACAAGTCCTGCCTATTTACCTGTCATAACAGTAAACAGCCTTCTGGATAATCATCCAAGTATAAAATATAATTTTAAAATGATGGTTTAATTTGTGCTTATTAGCAGCAATGAAGACACTTCTAACGTTGCACGTGTTCCATTACAAGCATTACATCGACACTAGCAATAAAACGTAATATCCAAGATCAAATTAGGGCTGATGTCAACAATACAAGGAAATGTGCATACATTATATTTATATATGTTAATTTTAAAACATAACGATTGCAAAAGGTTTTGAATAAAAAAAAAAACTTTTGAAATAATTTTGAGGACCCCAACAAGAAATGAAGGGAAATGCAAAGCCAAGATTCAATAACGCCACATTAATTGAAGCATACAGAGAAGCTTTAAAATAGCTTTCAGAAATATATCTGAGGCAGGACAACACAGTGCTAATAGATGCAAATAATATTTGCCTGCAGCAGGAAATTCCACCGCGGCAATAGCAATTTAATAGACTGTGGCTGAACAATTTAATCCATTCTGACTGCGAACACAATGGACCCACAGCCCCAAATAAGAAGCCATTCATCATAAATGAATTTGGCCCCTTTTGCCTGTATGAAACCTTGGACCCTGACTGGACCTCTGATTAGAGTTTGGAGTTAATCCCATCCAGCTCTCATTACCAAAACGACATCTCAGGAACATCGCGTGGACGCCATTATCTGTATTATATGAACGTTATGAATATGACCAAATGCAAGAGAAGGGGAAAATGATTCTGCCGACTCTTCATTTGAATTGCAGCACATACAAGGGCCGTTAGTCTTCCTTTTAGTAGCACAGAAACAAGCAAATGGAATTCGAAGTCACACCTGAGATATGACTCTGAAACAGTCTGAACGTGGGCTGGTATGAATTTGTATTGTCACTCTTTCATGCAATTACACAAAAACAGAAAATGAAGAAATGTTTAAACACATATAAGGAATTTAAAAGGGCTAATTAGTTCCCACTATGAGATAAATGAAACATCAAACTAGTTTGCTTTTTATCATTACAACTGAATTTATATTCTTTTTTGTCATAAGTGATTTCAAGTGTTGACATGCCTAAGCCCTAAACATAGATAGGATATTTTCAAAAAGCTTGTGGAAGTTTTACTTACCTAAAAAATGTTCTGAGAGCAGAATGAAAAATTATCAGTTCAGAGATACAATTAACCAATCAGATTGTAGAGAAGGTGGGTCCAAGCAATAGAGGAGGCGGGGCCAAGACATCTGATTGGATCTTTCTACATCATCTAGTACCAATCTGATTGGTTACCTCTCAAAAACAATAGTTTTTCTTTCTACCCTCAGAACGTTATTATATAAGTAAAACTCCAATGAGCTTATCAAATTAGGAAAACTTCACATTTTGAGAAAAGATCCCAATAAGTTTAAAAACGGAAGTTTTGAAAAATGGGAATATGTCATATACGATATGGTTATTGTATTAAGAAAACTGGAAGTTTTTGCTGAATTAGGTTCTTTAGCCCAACTATATTCATCATTGGGACTTTGTGCCTGCTATAGGTTCTATATGACTAATAAGAGCCATGAGGGTATAGAAATATTTCCTATATTTCCTGTAATCTCTTTCTACAACTGGCTCCAGGCTCATTGTTACCGTGTACTGAACAAGCAGTTATGGAAGATGGATGGTTATTTCAATAACACTGAGGGTGTCGACCTAGTTTAATAATTACAGTATTTTTTTATTCAAAATGATAGCACAGAACACCATCCATGCAGTTCCTGCCATAAATAGTACAAGTGTAGTTAACTGTCAGAAATAAAAGAAACAAACACTATATAAACGTCGTATAGGTTACATTGATATTAGGCCTATTACTAATATTATATTTATTATCATCCATAATCAGATACCGTACTTATTAGTAATCGAAGTAGTATCAGCAAAACACAATGAACATATTTTTCCATCGTTTATCAATAAAGTGAAATTTCGACACAGCAGCACTGTTCCATAGAACAAAGTGTATTGTTAATAAGCATTTTTGCACTGTAAATTATTTATTACCTGACATCAGGGAAGTCAGTCCACCGGTTGTGCTCCCATCAATGGTGCAGTAATTCTCCAATGGAAGAGCCTTGCCTGTAAGCCTGTATTGATCCTGTGACTTGAGTTAAGCACCTTGTCATCCCCTCAATTAACGTTAATTTATTTCAATAGGGCAAAGGATGCGGGAATGATGTGCCGATTCGACTCGGAGATACCTGACGGTCTCACTGAAGAACATGCCTTTCAGGCCTCAATGGACTGAAAATGCTATTTTAACATTACTTGTACTGTTTTGCGTCACTGAAGTTTCTGCAATTTGTCGATAAAAGGAGGCTTCATGTCAGCAGCTTACGCCTGCTGACAGTCACTTTCCCCTATGTAAATTTTCTTTATTCTGGGTTGCAGTTGAAAAAGATCCCGCCTTGTGACAGGAGTTCATGGGGGTTTTTGAGTCTCTATTCGTTAAACCAACATAAAAAGTACCCAAACATATACACGAAGACAAAACTCCCTGGTAAACAATTACCTGAATAAGAAGTGCCTGCAAAAGCTAGTTGATTGCCTTTTATATCTCCTTTATTGATCATATACATAATGATATCTGGCTGTATATTGAGTTAATACATTTTAAAAATAAAGTCTGGAAGTAATTTGCGGTATCCTGTATGGCTAAACATTTCATTATGTGATATCCTTGGCGATGAACATCTAATACGGTATTAGTCGTGGTTTTAAAAGCTTGAATGAAATTCAGCTTCTGTGGTTTAGAAAAGATGATTGGCAGCCATGTGAGAGAATATAATAATCATTGTTTACACATGGAAGCACGGGATACTGAAACTAAAACGCATATACTAGTTATTCTTGTTGTTGGTCTAGTTGATGTGCTGTAAAATAATTTATTTGGCCTTTTCCCCCCCAAAAGCTTTTTTAAAAAAATAAAATAAAATAAAAAACAGCAGGCATGCTCAGTTTACCCATAATACCATTTGCTACAATCAGCGCGGCGAAGATAGACCGCGAAGCGCGCGTACAACACAAGGCAGGTTTCCCTCGTAGCTACAGGCTGGTCAGCAGGCACCCAAATCCTTTTGACAAATCGATGCCCTGTGATGACCAGACACGGAACATAAGACATGCAAAAAATACGAAATTATATTCTGTCCGATAATAACTCGCTCATTTAATTTGTTATGGGACGTCTTTGTTCATTCACCCCCTAAATAACATGATTTTAGGTCGCTACCTCGAATAGCTCACCTATTCTTTGGGTCCTAAATAAGTTCTGTGTCAGAATGATGAATTAATATATTATATTACGTGTTTTGCAGCGAGTTTCCTGGCAACATTTTCATGACAGAATACAGGATTATAATGGTAGTTTCTTTTTTTTCTTTTTTGCTATGGAAAACGTGATTTGTGTATATGGCTGTCCATTTAATGTTTGTTTATCGACATATATCAAGCATATACGTTTCATGTATGGTTGTACACTGACTATAAATGCCTATATACTTAACACATGACTATACATCCATCTTCCGTATTTCATTGTGGCGCAGACGGTCGAAGTGCGTACGTGTTTGTAGCTTGTGGGAGGAAACCCACGCGAATATAGGAATAACATTCAGATTATTCTAATGATGCGCATTTATATTATTAGTATCCTGTAGAATAATGAAAACGATACAATAAATATGATGATTATAACCATGGTGATTACGGCATTAATAATTATAATTTATACTGACAATTGTGATGTTCTGTGATGCTTAGTAACTATAGTGATTTCTTTTTTTAAATTTATAAGTAGTATGCATCTAAACCTTTGGGATTCGGCAGCTGGATGTTTGCATATAAATAAACATTTCCTGGAGCACGCTATGAAAACGCGCGACTGGTTTTACTAGTGAGAAACGTCTGCCATGACTCCGTGATGCTTTTTAATTGTCCCCCCCTCCCCTTTCCAGCGCTATCAGAACACGACAGCGTTTACGAGGCTGCTTCTTCTTATGGTTCCGGGGAGAAGAGATGGGAAGTGAATGAATGCAGATGAGCCGGGCCGCAGAATGGAACAACACCGTGCCGATCCCACCTCCTGTCAGCGCTCAAGGAGCACTAATCTTAAACCGTGACAAACTCTGCCTGTAGGAAGTTACATTAGATACATACGGCGTTAACTGCCTTGTATCCTAATTGAGAATGCTATATGGACATTTATTTCAACAAATAACATCTTTAATCGTACTTCAAACTATGTTTATTTTAAGGTAGATGTGTGTTGTTTACCTGCTTCTTTATGTAGTTATTATTACAGAAATCATCAAAACAAGCCTGGGAATATTCAGATTGTTGTTAGAAAATTGCCTAAGTGAACATAGTTTTCCCTGGCTGATAGTTGCACTACACAGTACACAATATGTTAAAAGCATAAAAAGGATAAAAAGGAGTCAGTCAACAGTGAAAATTGTAATTACTCGTTGCTACAACTGTGACAAACTGGGTATGTTAAAGCTACACCCTGGGTTCCCCAGTAGGTTAGCTGCTCATTTCTGTTTGCAATCACTGCAACCACTAAGATGGGGCCAGAGTCATTGCATCAGCTAAGCTGGGACCAGAGTCCAACTATGCTGGAGCCAGAGCTACTGCATCTACTAAACTGAGGTTAAAGTCACTGCAATTACTACTCTGGGACCACAGTTACTGCATACACTAAGCAGACACCAAAGTCAGTGCATCTGCTAAGTGGGGTTCAGTAACTACATTCACTATACTGGGATCAAAGTCACTGTATCTACTAAGATGGAATCAGAGACACTGTATCCACTTTGCTGGGGCCATAGACACTGCATCCAATATGTTGTGGTCACAGTCACTGCATATCTACTAACTAAGCTGAGGTGAGAGTCATTGCATCCCCTTTGCTGGGGTCAGAGACACTGCATCAGGTTTGCTGTGGCCAAAATCACTGAATCCACTACGCCTGGTCAGAGTCACTGCATCCACTAAGGTGGAGCCAAAGATACTGCATTCCCTTTGCTGGGGCCAGAATCACTGTTTTTGCTAATTTGGGGGCAGTTTCACTGCATATACTATAAGTTCTGTTAGAAAATCACCATCAATGAAGAAAGAATGAGCAAAAACATGGAATGACTACCTCTCATGAGCCCGGTGATTTATCAGGGGTAATTGGTCTTAATAGTGGCGAAAGGCCACATTGCCGTACATTTATAAAGGCAGGGGAGCAAGCTGAGCTGATCTATAGTGAGTACCAGACAGAGCGCGTGCAGTAAATTGTGTGCAGGCAGCTTTGGGATGTAATATACGAGTCTGTCATGAAGAAATGGCACAAGGTGAATTTCAGTGGGAATGGACTCTGTGGAGGCCACGGTGTCCTGGAAAGCATGAATTACGCAGAGCCCTACTCAGACGCTCCATCGTAGGGTTTGGAGGTGATTTCACCAGGTTAGGGGACTGAAAGGCAGGGGCGAGTCACATTTAAATTGAAAATTACCCTTTTTGTGCTGTGGAGATTACGAAAGGGCAAATATACTAGAAGGACATTTAAAAAAAAAAAAAACAATGGTATGGTATAATGCCAGATAATGTTAAAATCTGAAGTTTCAGGTCTAATGAATTCCTTTGTGATTACACAGGAGAAACATTTAATGAATGGAGAGGACATAGTGTTTTGCTGACTGGCCAAAAGAATTTAACCTGGAGTTTAATATAACATTACGATAGTTAGGTTTTTATGACAATACCATTACCAACAGGGGAAGCAAGTCTTATACAGTAAATAACTATAGTATGAGATGCTGGAGTACAGATTGAAAGCAAATGAACAATAAAGTTAATAAGTAGACTGATATTTAGAAAAACAATAGTAAAAAACACAATAGTGAAAATAAAATACAAAAAAAGAAACATCTATAAGAACAAATTAATCTAGAACTTAATTCAGGAATCCAGGAAGAGATGAAAATTCATTGTCAAAAGTTTTACTTCAGTTTTTTTTAATAAGATGAAAGGCTCGTGTATTTTTTTTTATAAGTTGCTACTTTTTTGGGAAACCTCAAAAGACGCAGACACACATATAGTATATACAGACACACGTATAGTAACTCACACGCAAAGCGACAGCGGAACAGGCCATCATAGAGGATTAAGAATGGGTCATTTACACCACCAATGGTCTGAAACTAATGATGTTTTTGGATCCATCAGAGAAGTGTCTTAATTGCTAAATATACTGATTTCCTTTTCAGCTGTAGGGCAGCCAAACAGTGACTTTGAGAGCATCAAATTAAACAATAAACGGCCAATTGTGTCCCTTTCATCTGGTTCTGAATGACAGTGTGAAAAGGGCTGGAGGAACATTGGTACAGTAGTCTTTGATATAATCTCACTCTGAACAATTAATAATGTAATGAGGAAACCACTAAACAGCAAAAAGGCTGATACTGGCCAACAAACCCAAAACTATGCCCAAAAATATTTGTTCTTTTTAATAGATATTGAAATACATTGTGTTTTTCTAGGGTTGTTGTGAGTCAGGAGATTTATGGGTGGGTGCATCAGGGGACAGTGTTTTTAAATATTTATTGGTCACAACTGCTTGTCAAATTCGTTAATATATTAAAATGTGTGTTCTGGCGTTCTCATGTGTTCTGGCGTTCTCCCAGTGGCCCAAATAACAATATCATTTGTTCTAGCACATACCTTTCACTGTACCAGTGCCACATATGAATATGACATTCTTGTCTTCCAACCCCCCTTGTCCCCTATGAATATGTTACTTGCCATTGAATTCTTGTCACCTGGTTCCGTTTGTCGACCCAACAGCGTTCACCTTCCGCTTGCCACACTGTAATTGGTCTGCCTCCCTTGTCTGATATTGTTTATTAGTTCATTCCATCTTAATTTTGTTCTTGACTTTTGTTCTGGACTTTCAAAGACAGTTTCTGAAATCCGGAGCCTGGCTCAGAGTAGAAACATCACTTTGCACTGGTAACGAGCTCCCAGGAGGTGAACTTCAGCCAACGGAATGGAGTGATCACTGGTGTTAATGAGACTGACTTAGTGACACAGGAGCAGAGCTGATGTTAGCCAAGCCCTGCTGCAGGCCAAGCATGTGTGGCTGCAGAGAGTGGACCTGGGGGGGGGGGGGAGGCAAAGGGGTGCATCTGATTAAAAGGCTGAAGTGCCAAGGACAACATGCAATCCTTATTCCACCTTGGATCAAAGTAAATACAAAATCGCATCTGGGCAAATTGACAAAAATTGGAGCGACTCTCCCATACACAGAGTAATGGGCCACTGATGGAGTTAATAGGAGGTCCACAGCAATCCCTGTAAGCGTCTTGACTGGGTTATAAACTGAAAGGTCTCCCAGCTGGTTACAGAAAGGCGTGTGTGATTCATACCGATCCCGTTGCTTTTGCATAGTTCTACAGCGGCCCTTTGGCTGGCTGTCGAGGTGCAGTGTGTGTTTTCGAATCACTCGGAGCTTCGATGATGGATAGCGGTGCCATCGCGACCGAAATTCTCGTCATCGGGGCCCGGCCGCCAATTACTCTGCGGGGCCCCTTTGTTGTGTCATCGCCTGAAGCGGGAGACGACAGGCCGGCATGGAAGCGCCTCTCCCCATACATCTTCTGAGGAAAAACGGTCCAGTAATTAGCATCCGATGTGTCGTTCACGGCTTGTGTTATATACGTCAACAAGAATGACATAATGCAGACACAATGAACAAGCATTAAAAAGATGCTTCATAATTTATTCATAATTGGAGGTCAAAAAAGAATAATCAGTTACATAAGCAATACTGAATATGCTAAATTATTCTACATTAGAAATGATCAGCATATATAACCATTTATAATAAGATGTAATGCAGATACAGTCAGCATCGTCTCCTCACATCTCTGGGGTCTTGACCTGGTGCAGATTAAGTTGGGTGACCAGATAATCCATGTCAGGACACCTTGAGCTACTTCAGGTTTTACAAACTATTTTATAACTGAAAGACTCCTCTGCTTGGCTAAATAGTTCAGTTCTTCTTGTGCTTCGACTGGTTTGTTTTCTTGACTGAAAGACTCATCCAGCTGTTTCACATTAGCATTAGTGACATATGCATCATTATAGGAGACTGACCAATCAGCACACAGCAAGAACTTGGTGCTCAAGTAAAATTAATTTTTTCATTGAAATGGTAATGTCCTAGCTCAAAAGTCAATGTCCTAATTTTTTTTTATAGAAAACTTTTAAATTAACATTGTGGGGACCCATTTAGGATGTAATGATCTTGGGGCAAATTTGGCTTAAAGGTGGGGAAGGTCCAAGCAGGACAGTTTTGCCCAGTATTTAGAAAAAGCTGCCCGACTGTATACTACTGATATCATACACAAGTGCTTTTCATAACTGAAACTAATTTGAAATGTGTCTCTTTATTCTAACGGTGTTTTATGCTTGCATGCCTTTATATGAAAAATCTCAACAGCCACAGTGCATCCTGGCAAACAGCTCCGGGACTTCATTCTGAGGCAAAGCAGATTTCTCTGAGTGGGTTGTTATTTTTTCAGACTCAATATCTGATATGAACAGCATTCAAATGTGCTTTAGCCGTCTGCCCTTGATGAAATAACAGCAGATTGATGGAGACTGTAAAAACTCAGTGAAAGTTCACAATGAATTATTAATAAAGTCCGCCTGGAATATGGCATGGTAGTGTAAGTGTTACTATTAAATTAGGCCACTTTGTTAACTACATTTTTGGAAGGGTCAGTTATTAAGGGTTATATACAAGTTATCTTTTTGATAGATAACTAACCAGATACAAAATTTTAGTATTATAAAGATTTTGCATATTTGAAGGTCTCTACAGCAAAAACTGGGTTACCAGTCCTAGTCCTTAACTACACCACATGCTGGCTGTAAACAATGTTCCCTTTTTGAGCTTATAGGCCCCGGATGAAAGGAACTGGAAGTAGACAGAGGAGTGTCTGACCCAGCAGAAAGCTTCAGTTGTTTCTCCATGCTTTAGTATTGCTGTTGCACACCCTGGAGACCGGGACACTCAGCAGGGAGCACAAGTGGCTGAGGAAAGGCCACTTACTGTACAAGCAAATAATTTTTCAATAAAATCTAGTTTGTGTTGCAATGTCTTTTGAAAATGAATAAAATTTTACTGATAAATAAAATATTGTAAGATGCTTTGTACAGTGAGCCTATACTATACTATACTATACTTTGTAGTATACAGGATTTGCAGTATGGTGATTATGGATATAAAGATAGACTTTACAATTTATGGTTGTTTAGATTGCACTTATTGTCCCCATAAACTGCACTAGAGTGTATGCAGGCTGTTAATTTCTTTGTGAAAAGCAAACCATGTAGCAGTGTGGAAAAAATAAATAAGCCTTCAAAATGTTCTATTCCTTTATGAAGCAAATTGTACGTAAGAGAATGTGCAAGAAAGGATTACATGGATATTTTCGGTGTGAGGATGACTGCGGTGAACTTATTTCTGCTGTGTGAACTAGTTTCATGTTTTTCCATTTGCACAGTGAAGTAATTCTTATCTTCATGTCCAGTGTTCTTTTCAGGGCTAACAGCAGCTCAGACACAGTGCACCAATTACTGGGTAGTCGGTTGTCTATTGCGACGAGGTCCTGCGTGAAGGCCGGGTGTCAAGAAAGCAATTAAGTATGGCAGTCTGTCGCGTGATTATTGGGGGCTATGGGAGAACAAGGAGAAAGGCAAAGAAGAGACAAGGAAGCCCCGACAACCACTCGTTCCGAGTCAGTGGGTAAAATAAATGGTGCGTAAACAACTAAGTGCATTAAGGGAGTGTTTGTTGGTGTCACAGCCCCTGATTGACCTGAGCTTCACATCCTTGGTCGGGCGACATGCGGCAGGTCCCCTTGCGACATGGACGACCGCTTTCTCCCGCTCAGCCGAGAAATCTTCATTGTATCCCGATCACGCCCCAAACCCATTAGCTTGGGGCCGCAAACGAGGTGCATCGTTCCGGGAATAGAATTTTATTTATTTAACATTGTATATTTTCGGATGGTGACGGTATATTCTCCTCTGCTGTACTGCGTATTTAGGCTTAAAAGCAATGCAGGCATTACTCGGTAGTAATTAAACCATTTGCTAAACACTGCGATGTTAAATTTCTGCATAATTTGTAAAATCATTATTATACATTTACTTTTTCCATGTTCCATAACTTGTAAAAATGGATTACAAATGCACATTTTGTGATACTGATACACCTCTGTGCTTATCCAGTCCTACAATTAAGGTCAAAGGTAATTAAACTGCCGCATCCAGTTTTGTATGTGTGTATGTGTGTGTTTTTCCTGGAAAATCTAATTGCATTATTTCTGTTGAACACATTATAAATATGCATGAGGGGCTGGCAAGGGGAGTTTATCGCTGGGAGGTCGCTCAGACGTTTCTTGTTTCTGTCTGGGTATGAAACTGATTCCTGTATTTCATGTCAGAGGCACAGTTGGCTAGGTTGTGAATGAGTCTAGTCTCAAAGTGTTTGTTTTTGTGCAATTCAGCACTGATTTGTCACTTTGCACCTCAGCATTGTAATTTTACATCTTAAACGAGGAAAAATAAACAACTCCCATGTAACATTCGCGATCAAAACATATTTTACTTGCTTTGAGGACCTGTTTTTGTTGTTTCTCGAAGGGTGACATTTGCAGTGAGGTCATTGCTGTCAATATCAATGATTTGGTTCAGAATGTTTGGATAAAATCAGAGCTAATTATTATCAATAGCAGTATTAATAATCAAAATGAAGTAGATTAATACTTTTAAATAGGCTGTTTCACAGAGCTTATGGATTGATAAGATGATATAGCACACAAAAGGCAAAGTAATTCCTTAAGGCTGGTTCATAATTATGGCAAATAAATCTGTATTCAAAGTGTCAGAGGGGGCGCTGTTTGCCCAGTCAAAACATGCCAATGTCAGCAATGCATCTGGCAGGTAAGCAAGCAGAGGGATAATCAACAGATGCTGTTAATGTGATGATACATTAGCAACTTGAGCAATGTTGCCAGGCAACAGCCAACCAGGTGAGACAAAGGACAAGTGATCCTGATCTGGATGATTGCGAAAAATTGCCCACTGCTGATCAGTTTTTTTCTTCCTAATAAAAATTTGTTACCCAATACCAATGGGAAAGTGCCTGAGCAGTACTGCTCAAAAAGCTGTCCTGTGTAATGTCAACTTATGGTTTGTGGGCACAGAAGGGCAAAGGCCCACTGGGTGAGGAATGTCTCAGTGAGTTACGGCAAGATCCAGGTGACTGTCACCGTTTCCCTCAGCTCCTCTGCTGCATTTTGTCTGTTTATGGAATTATTCAAAAAGCATCTGCCTCGTTAACTCACAACTGGGTCTAAGAATATTATCATAATCATTATAACAAATATTTCACTCTTAATCAGATATGGTTGAGTCCTTGACTGTGATAAATATTTCCCCATAATGAATGAGAAAGGGTGGCCACCTTGAGTCAGGATTTCTTCTCGGCCTGCATGCCTAATGCCATTGTGTATTTGACCTCAGCATGACCTGAAACACAATATCAGTAAATGTTCTGTTCTCTGCTGTAGTCGGAAAATGTTCCTTGCAGGCAGACCCCAGGGAGACCCGAGAGAGACCCCAGCTCCTTAATTGGCCTCTTAACGTATACACCACTCGTGTACAGCGTTCACTTCCATGGCCGCTAATAGCATGCTTGAGCTTTTCCATTACGGAAAACCGGACCGTGCGTACAGGGAGGTAGTGACCACCTAAAAGCACATCCCGCAACACGTCCAGCAGCAGCACTGGTGTAATTTCAAAGATATTTTCTCCCCCTGTAGTACCTGGTCTCTCTGACTTCGGTAAGTCATAGCATTTTTGCCACAGATTGCCTTGGAAATCTGACACGCCAGTCTCAGTACAAGTCAATGTCATCTCTGAGGATTGCAGCATTGAACTCCTGTAACATAAAAATTGCACCACATCGTATTTGCATTTTATTGTTTGTTCCCTATATTTTCCATTGTGAAGAAACAAAACCCCTCTGCCTCTGACTTAAATCATACTATCCAAAAAACTGCACCCCCAGGATTAGCATTTAAGCTAACACTCAGGTTAGCTAATAGTAGGAGACTTCAGGCCCAGTGATCTTTGTTCCACCTGAGGACAGGGTGCTTGAGTGAAATTATTGTCTTACTTGACGTCGCCTGGAGGGAATCGTTCTTGGTCATTGGGGCGAGGCTGCTGATATCCTGTTATAAAATCATAAGCAGGTAAACAGAGATGGTGCAGGGAAGAGGCACAGTTCTGTAAACAACGTATTCATGCTCTCTGAGCAGAATCTTTTTGGTTGCATTTGATTATCAGCTTAGGGAATGTCTTAAAACTCCATCTCTTTGGTGAAAAAGTCTATTATGAGACTCCTGTTATTCTCCCCTATGCATCTCCATGAATAATTCACTTGGTCCTGTGGAAAAACGTCACAAAACACCCCTCCAGACTGGGGAAGTTTTCACGTGTGAATTTGCCTGCATTTCTTAAAAGGTTCAGGAAAGCGCTCCAGGTTAGCTCGGCATTTCCTGGTCGAAGTCTTTCAAATG
>JAABNY020000008.1:6380824-6409359 GCA_015164015.2 Brevimyrus niger | reverse complement strand
TTTGCCTGCATTTCTTAAAAGGTTCAGGAAAGCGCTCCAGGTTAGCTCGGCATTTCCTGGTCGAAGTCTTTCAAATGGGCTATTTTTGAAATCCTGTTCAAAGGTTCTGTGATGACCTGGACTCTGTGCCTGATGTGATCATGTGACTTCTCGTCGTGCTGCCCCTCACTCCCCAGGTCTCCTGCGACCCCAGTGAATGGGCGCCTCTTCTCCTCTTTTGCTCATGTTGCTTGCTTAGCTGCGAGTTTCTGCCAGGTTTTTAGCAACTTTCAGGCCGATTAACCTCCTCCGTGCTTCGCATTTACTACTTTGAAGGGCCGTTTTTTTCAGGAGATCAAAGCCATCCCAAGACCAGTACTGAGGACAGTCGGTTATGATCAGAGGCAGAGTCTCATTAAAGGAACACAACACCAGAAAGACAGAGCACATGAACAGCACATGGACAAAGTCAGTCTTTATCCCGAATATCAAAAAAAAGGATTTACAATCAAAGATGCAGTACGAACAGTGATGTTTTATTCTATTTAAATTACGCCATAGTTTACATTATGTGCTTAAAATATTTACAGAGAACTACATTATGCTACGGGTCACAGTTCCTGTGTTGAAGGCAAGGCTACAGGACAGAGTACGTCTTGGTGTGTTCGCAAACTCACTGAAGAACCTTTTCCTGCTGCGCCTGCTCACTCTCACAGCACTGGCATCAGGGCTACGGCCATGGCGAGCCTCTGAGTTCTCGAACGTGACTGTTGGCATGACTACAGCACTCACGGCGACGGACACTTCTCAGTCGATGTTTCTAAGGCCCCACGGGACTATTTACATACATCTAAAGTACATTACATCACAGTAGGCAGTGGGTGGGGGAGGGGGCTCAGTCTCCAGGACAGGGTTTGATGTTAGTGCATAAATAAATTAAAGATACATTATATACAATCAGTAACGATTTTCCAATAAATGACAGAAGTTCAACATGCCAGTATGACACATGGTAAGAGATTTTGTCGTGCTTATATAGTTTAAGATGTTTCCTCCTGTACATTCGCTGCTGTTTGGTTTTGCTCTTCTGAATGTTGGATTTTTGTCCACCACTTAAGCGTTTTCAAAACAAATACATTAGCCAAACCCCTTAACTGTCTTCATTATTCCCAAAACTGTTTGTTCCGCATCTGCATCACTTTGTTCAGGGGTCGGCCCTCAGTTTATTAGACAATTAGATTAGACTGAGCTGAAAAGTGGAAAAAAAATATAAGTGGTTTGTAATGTTTGTGCTTGTACAAAAACCGTTTGGGCATAACAATCAGAATGGGAGGTTATTAGTATTCATTCAAATGAATGGTAACCATTTCAATCGTTATTTAAACAAAATGTCTCAACAAAATACTTTAAGTAATCAATTATCACTGTTTTGGATAAAGGGCATTTAAAAAAGAAAGAAAATATTTGTATGTATATTCTCATTAGCTCAACCCCACACTGAAGTTAGTTAAAAGCAGCATCAACAATAAGTAATCTGAAAGTATTAAACTGCTCAATTCGCTCACTTACACATGAGGTCAGTTAGACCAAAATTCATATACAGCGTGTTCCTTCCATCACAACTGAGAAACACACACTTAAATTTAAAAATGTATTATTATTATAAAACGAAACATTATTTAAAAAAAACAAAACACCCGGCAAAGTTTCCACTCGTCATATAAACTCTCTGTTGTAAATTTATTTAAAAAAAAAAAGTAGTATACTTATCAATCCCAGAATAAATAATACATAAAAAAATAAAGTTAACTGCTCCATGTAAGTATTCAAACAAAACATAATAAACAAATCTATATTATTGGAGGCTTCAATAAAAAAGCATATCCACAACACTTCATTCCATTCAGTTGAATATACTGTATTGGTAGTATTACTGTTATTATTGTGGTGTGTAACGTCACAACCAAGGGATTCACTGATGGAACCCATCATGACTTCATGGTGCAGATGGGCACCACAATGACCAGGATGACGGTGCAGGCGGCCGCTGCAATCAGGGCTCCGATCTTACACACCTTGGCCCTGCGAAACTCCGCCTCTTTACGCTTCAGCAGCGAATCGTAGCCCGGTGTGTAAATATCTTCCATCCAGTACTCCAAGTTGTTGGGGTTCAAAGACTCCTGTCCCTAAAGGAAAATAAAGGATAAGTTGTTTGTGAAACGTTTGTACGTGTATTTACCTGTAGGAAAACATTACTGCCTAATGCTGTATATTTCCATTTCTCAGGAACCCAGCTTGTTTGAATTAGTTCTCCTAAAATAGACACTGGAGGAATAACAGCATTAGAGTCAAAAATGAGGTATCAGTGAGTCACATGAGAAATAAGTGAGGCTTTAGGCTTCTACAAAGAGAAGGTCAGAATGAAAAACAGGAGCGATCTTAAAACTCATTTCCAGACGTCCTGAGATGCTCAGAGTGGAGATCAAGTCAGATTTTGTCACATATTTCCTTTTTTTTTTTAGCTCAAGGTTTCAGATTTTCAAAGATAATTCATCACAAACACCATTCGAGAAATGCCCGTCGGAACAATAAACCTCATGATTGTGTTGACGGGATACGGTTTCAGTTCGGCAGCACTGATAAACACCGTCTTAGTGAATTTGTCCTTTCCACATGGCAGCTGCAGCGCCACACACATGGTCAGCCGAGAAGACGACGGGGACCGATCTCTGCCCCACCTGCAATTTAACACCCTCCCCGGAAGACTGAAGCAGTGGTTCTTTTGTCTCCTAGCAAAATCTTAGCCAGCCCAGCAGCTTCCAAGTTACCAGGAGCGGTTATTTATCAATAAAACATGACAAGCGAGCAGAAGGGGGGGAGAGCGGGTGCGACTTCACGTTTGAAGGTAGGCTGGCGCGCCTGGGAGCTGGCGCATGTTTTAATGCAATTTTAATGCATTTTAAATCCAGCAAACCCCAGGCACACGATGTGACCCAGCTGTGTTTCCAACACACGGTGTTAAGTCTGGCTAAGGAGAACTGAGCCCGCAGAACGACAGGGGAAACCGTATAAATCATTTCACGCCGTGCGCCTTACGGTCATCGGCCCGGCAGTCGGCTCTGCGGAGACACGCCACACAGGCCGAGGTCCAAGGTCATGAGCTGGATCGCTGCCCGGTTCCTCATGTGTTTGTACAGTCTGCATGCTCCCCCTGGCTTCCTCCCTTACTTCAAAGCATATACTCATTATATCAATCTGTGTCTCTAAATTAGTCAGCGAGAAGGACCAGTAGCCAGTGTGAGTGCCCCCTGCCCCGAGGGACAGACTCCAGCTTCACGGTGACGCAGCAGCACAGGGATTTTCGAGAAAACGGGTGAATGTGTTCGGAGGTGGATAGGTCAAGGAAGCAAAAATCCAGACTAAAATTTTGTTTCAACCAACCAGTTGAGTATATAGAGTCATAGTCATAGAGTACTCAGCTGTTTGGTTGAAACAAAACCTCGGTCTGGATTTTTACTTTCTGCACCTCTAAATGTAATAATGTTATTGCTGTCTTACTGAGGGCTCTAGTGATGCTGAGAGCTTCAAGGAGAACTACAGGCATCAAAGATCTCCTGCCTCTAGTTCTGGAATCTGCTGGAAATGTAGCCAACTGTGACTTTTCAGTGTGAAGCCTTTATGCGGATCCAGGGGAGGATCTAAGCTGTGCTGATAGCAATCAGAGCAACCAGCACTTATCTAACCCTAACACTTTCCTGCAAATGGCTCTGACAGCTTAGTACAATTAAAGCAGATTTAAATGAGAAATTAAGTTTAACTAGACTTTATACGAGTTATGTTTTGCACTTAATCACTTGCCTGTTGCTGACCCATTGACCCTCGGATATACAAGTCGTGTGTACATTTTCCAGGTTTGATTCACCAGCTTTGGGCAAAATGGTCCCATTTGCATAAAATTTACATTACTGCTGCGTCAAAGCCGCCAGTGAGCATCCTACTAATGAGCAAGGTCTAGGTGCCAAAATGAACTACCATCCAAAATAATTAGTTTTTATTACTCACAGCGTTGTAACAGTGTGTCTGTTGCGATTACTGACTTGTTAATGTTGCACTTGGAACGGCGGCTTAAACTTGGGCAGTCGCACGAGTCGCATCTGCACTCTCAGCGAGCCGAAGTCTCGATGCGGAGGGGCAGATTTCTTTGAAGATGAATTAATAAAAACACTGACTGTGACGGGTGGAGTGTTATTGTAATACGGTTGAAGGTGTAAGGCAAAGCTGGGGCGCGAAATGAGCTCACTGCAGTGCAGCAAGTGAACGTCCAGGGGTGTGGATTGTGACTGTAGAGGGTGGATGTGCTGCTCTCTCACGCGCCGTGGGACAGACACATGCCACTGGCCAACGGAGCAGCTGGACCGACACCTCCCATCTCCATTAGCAGCGCTGACGGAATTAACCGCGTGTGAATGAGGGCTACCTGCCCGTCCTGGCCATGCTCTGACATTCTGCGGAATTGTGGGTAATTCTCACAACCCCGGTGACATATTTTAGGTTCATGGTGCCAGCAATGAGCAGACAAGCTGAAAATAAATCTGGGTGAGGAGCTGCAGGTGTTCAGGAATATAATCTTCTACGAGGAGCACACTGTATATGGAAGGACTTCTGCTCTGTGCTGAGAAAATATTAATGCATGATATTCATCTGGAGACTGCAACATGCTTAAAAGAACAAGATTAAAAACACTACATCTGCAGATATTAATAATAACTGGTTATTGTGTATGTTCTGCCTGAGGTGTCTCGGGGGTCATTCTTGCCCAGCAGCCACACTCCAACGCCTGCCTCTTACTGATCTGCCTTCAGACATGGGGCAGTCAGACCCCAGATCATCCAGACCGTGACGAACAATGAGACCTCAAACTGTCCTGAGAAATGGACCTCGAAGAGCACAGAGACCTTAATCTCGGCCTCCCGCACCCTCAGAAGCGGAACTTACGACCCACGCAACACCAAGAAGAACCCACAGGGGTGAATCTGAGCCAGTGGTTTAGCTTAGTGAATTTATTGAGTACAATGAAAACAGAAATCGACGAATGGCGCTTTGTACCTGGTTAATTAAATGCAAACTTCCACCCTCGATCCCTCAGGGAACCGGCCGCCGGCAATTCGGCAAGACGCTTTTCATCTGTGATGTTTGGCATGTCCAGATAAGGCCAGTAAATACTGAATTCCTTTTCTTTCCATTCAAGGTTCACAAATCTCTTGAAAGCTCAGGACTGAGTCATTCCTGTGAGTGTAAAACCATCCCAGCTGAAAGCTAAGGAAGCAGCCTCCTTGGGATTAAACCTGCCCAGTTTTCAACAATCCCATAATGCAAAAAATCACGCATCACTCACTTGCAGGTCCAGCGTGGCCAGCTTGCTCTTATCCATCGCGTTGCGCTTGTACTCCTCGATGGTCCAGGATGGCTGCGCTCGCTTGCCCTCTGACAGGTCGGTGAGCCGCAAGTCCGTGTAGAGGGGGCTGCTCTTCATGTGCGACTTCACGGAGGGGGGGAAAGGGTGCGGGCTGAACACCTGCTCAACCACGTAGGAGTCCTTCGGGGGTTTGGATGCACGGTGAACCTGGGGGGCCTCGCACTGGCGCTCTGTCTGTGTGCGAGGGTCAAAAGGCGCGGTTAAAACGCTGAAACACTCCAGACGAAAATAAGGCAAGAAGGAGATCGAAAACGGCACCTTACAGGACGCAAACTTAAAAGCAGGAAGGGCCCCATCTGTGTGGCCAGATTCATAATGACCCACCTCTGGCAGGCCCTTGGGGCACAGACGGGACCGCCGGGCAATTTCAGAGCTCAAAAGAAGCTCACATTTCCTCACCTGACTCTTGACGCAAAACTGAGTCAGGATCCAAAGTGTAGAATCTTTCACGGGAAGCAACCGGCTGGAGTGGTGATGTCACTATCGTGTCTCTCACCAGACTTTCACGGGAGCAAATGTTTCCGATTCCTCGAGAAGTCACGTGCGTCACCAGTGCCTTAAAGGGCCGCACGCGTAAACGGCTCCAGACACCTGAAGCGGTGAGAAGCCGATTTCCAGCGGGATCGTCCTCGGAAGTATCCTTAGCTGGCGGGCAGCCATTAGCTGGATGCGAGCTCAGGGGCCTTGTGGCCAGAGGTAAGAATCCATCTCCATGGCAGCCGGGGAGGTATCGCTCTGACAATCCCCGGGATGTTCTGGTGACAGGCTGCCTGCGTCCTCCTGCATTCATACGAGCCACGCTTTAAAACCCCACAGTCCTCGGGTGACAAAAGGGACCATCTGCAGCCTGCTGGAATAGGCACGCGCATCTCCAGCGTGGAGTAAACGCTCCACCGCGCCGCATTCCCGAACCTGCCTTATCCTTGCTGCTCTAACCTTGGTCTGACACTGCTATTAAATGACCTGTCACTAACTTTTGCATTATGCAATTTCCCGCTGGCATCACGCTTTCAGGTAGCAGGGAAACTCACGGTCACCGAGAATCACACTGTGTTTTTGGTATTCACCGAATACAGCCCAAGCTGTCAGCAGGATAAATGTGTCTGGTACGCTCTGGGTCGGAGAGGGTCAAAATAATTTTTTGTGCCTTTTTTCTATATACTGAAACGGGATTTTAAGCTTAGCGATCCACCGTTTTTGACCCGGCTTTGTTAGGCCAGTTCAGCAACACTCCTTGTAAAAATCACTTAACTTTATTTGTACAAATGTTCACGAAAACAGCAATAATGCATTCATCATCCAACCATGTAGCTAGCAGAAGGTCAGAGCAAGATATGGAGACTTCACCAGACAGCAGAAAGCACTGGGCTAGGGTTACACTTTGGCTGCAATTTTTCAGTGTACAGGGTGGTTTTGGAATACTCATTTATATTCATCAGGGAAGCTATTTGATTAGCTGGTGAACATGCTCCCATCAACTTGTGCTACCTGATTTTTTTTTCCCCAAGGAGCTTGGGGAAAACTACTATTCAAGAGAGAATGTAGCTGATTGGCCGGTGAACTCTGTCTAAGGCAATCACTGGCCAATCAGGTAGCGCTTCTCTCATGAATATTAAATAGTTTCCCCAAACCACCCTGTAAAAAATTTGCACCCTAGGTGGGACACTAGTCAATCACACATGTTGGTGCTTTTTCAATGCCACCAAGAACCAAGCTGTTCCCGAGCCAAACCACATTGAGATGGTTTTCAAGTTTCAGTTTTGCAAGCTGTACCTGACCTGTACCCATGCTGACATGCTTACTTGCAGGGCCGAAAGCATGACCAAACCGAGCTGGTTGTGTCACCACCCTCCGACTGACTGAAATGCATGAGGAAAGAACCGATGATCCAGCAAATGCTAATTCGCAAATGTTTGATGCTAACATAACATGCCGATTCTCACAGACATGCTAGCGGAAATTAGCACACAGTAAATCACGACATGCACTGCAACTACACTGTCAGGAATACGAAGTACCAATTTGTACCTTTGAGGGTACAATAACTTGTCACTGGGACTGTACCCTCAAGGGTCTGCCAACCGTACCCTAACTGTAGGTAATTGTGCATTTTAAAAAAATGGACCTTGAGAAGTGTCTTTGCACCATAGGGGGCACATTAATGATGTTTGTACCTTGGGGAACAAACCTGTACTAGGCCTGTACCCCTTTCCTGACAGCGTAGTCACCTTAGTAGTCACTAGTAGAAAAGCTCCACATTTAGCAATTTAAAATCACAACCTGAGCTAACTACACGTCTTGGGACTGTGGGAGGAAACTGGTGTGGAAACTCAGAGACGCAAGGAGAACATGCTCAAAGAGAGGGGGTGGGATTCAAAGGCACAACCCTGCAGGTGTGAGACACTGCACCCCCGCACTGAGGTGCTCTCTACCGGCAATATTTATATTACAGTAATTTGCTAATATTTACGAAAATAATTGGATTTACTACATCCTGCAGCAGGATCCTAATGGAAAAGATGGGTCAAACCATAATGGCTCACAGAAATCAGCAGAGATACAACAAGCACTTACATCAATAAAAGCTTTTTCACATTAGCATGGTTTTGTGTTTTTTTTTTTTTTTTGGAAATCACTCTCCCCAGACTCTTGCATTTTCCAGATACCCTATCCGGCAGCCTGTTAAATTGAGGGTTAACAGTATATAGTGGCCCAACCACATTCCATACCCACACATTCACACGTCGAACCCACAGCCCTGAAGGCATCTAGCCTTACTGCTACCCACTGAGTCAGCTGTCATCCCTGTATATGTTCATTATTCCACAACACGCTAATGGCCTGCAATCCAATGTGCAAAAGAGCTGTTAGATGTACCAACTGTCATTTGTGTGCGTGGCTTTCAAATGTGTCTTGCGTGTGAACATGTTGCCATCACATTGCTCCCAGGCGTGACACAGGTCCTCGGGTTTACTTCGAGATGTGCTGCCGAACAGGCCGTCTGCACGGTCTGGCCTGCAGCACCCCCCCCGGTGTTTTGAGGGATGGAGGACCATCAACGCTTGCAGGCTTGGAGGAGGAGGGGCTTCGAACCAGGACACACATCTAAGGTGGATTTGCCATGGGCTATCAACTTGGGGGGAGGTCAGTTCCAGAAGGTTACTGCAGGACCCGGCCCTGAGATGATGGACCAGCCCATACGGTCCAGACTGTGGCTTCTCTGCGCATCTGTACAAAACCTCATCGTTTATTGTGCCGTCTGTCCTTGCTGCAGCACTCACTAGTCCTGGAGTATCTGCTGCGCGCTGGACTCACTAGGCCTGGAGTATCTGCTGCGTGCTGGACTCACTAGGCCTGGAGTAGCCGCACTCAGTCCTACAGCCTTTGTCCCATGCTCTGCAGAATACTGCTGGATTTTTTTTTTTTTAATAAAAATTCTACCATCTGCATGATGCAAGAGTTGTCTGGGAAACTAACGGGCATTTGAAAAGCACTACATCCTTTGGGGCAGCATCAACAGAGGACAGGCACAGGAAAGCCCAGTCGGTACTGGAAAGGACATGTTTTTCCCTTTGGTTTCTATGATGATTTTTGGGTTCGCTCCACATCCCTATGGTTGTGTCCATTAGCGATTAGACTATTGATCGTAAAAGCTGTTGATCTACTGATCAAGGATGACACAGAGACATTGGATGCTGGAGCAGATGATCTGCAGCCACGCCTCTGACGGAGACTGGCATTTTGTTTTTTTCTTCAGATGAAAAAATTAATAAATGTCCTTGGTGGCTGGTGGTCCGTGGCGGCTCATTTTGGGGAGCACGACCCCCTCACGACCTTCCTGGGGAGCATTAAACACTCAGAGGAGGGCCAGGGGTTATGGAAAGCTATGATGAGCAGCCCTGCAGATATTTCATCCCATATCTGCTCTAAATACTCTGGGGACATTTCAGGAAATTCTGGCGGGAGGCCATCTGGGAACGATGCCACCCTGCCGGGACGCCGGCAAGCCAAGAAGAAGTGGGAGTGAGTGACGGTAAATAGGGGCAGGAAGGGGGGAGCGAAAAGGTTCAGGTCACGGCTGATTTTTTGACTTGTGTGTCAACCGTGCAGAAAATGATTGCTTTGCTACTGATACCAAACTAGAATGAAAGGGTTCCTAGGACGTCACCGTGACTGAGTGCATCACAATACCCCCCAAGGGCGTGAACTGCAGAATGCAGAACTCCTGGGGCAGGGGGGGTGAAAAGGATAGGGTTCAGAAGCACCAGAATGTAGGGAAGTGCGTCTCGGACCCACAGAGAGGCAAACAGGCATGACACACTGCCCACCCGACATCTGCTCTGCCAGTTAGCCCAGTACATTAGTCCAGGGCTTCTCCAACAGGACCTTAATGTGTTACTGTAATCTTAATCCACAGTGCAACCCAATTCGGACTCATGCCTGCTCAGGAAGTTGCCCAAAATGGATCCAATCCCAGTGCCCAGGAAGTGACATGCCATTCTTCATAAAGAAAGCGCAGAAGAGGCCATTTTACAGTGTGGATCATGCTGTGTGGCACACTACAGTGCTGTCTCCACACTTCGGGTAACCACTCTCTGTCATGTCACTCCTCGCGTCACAAAATCTCCCATCTTGTACATTTTATTTAACTGCACCGCCCTTTCTATTTATATGTCACGCAGATCGCACGCCTGGTTAGGGGGAGTTAATGCGTCTAACCCCCACAGAGCTAGACTGAGCCATTCATAGCGGCTCGGCCCTCCCCCTTCTGCGAGGCTGCGAGTTTCATCACAAACCAGCACCTGCGCAAATAACATAATTAGTCTGCCTTTTCCGGCTCTATCAGCATCCATAAAATTTACGGAGTTTCATTACGGACTCGAAAATAAACGATGCAAACGCCAAACGTGTTATTTAGCGTTGAGGTAACTTTTCGCAGACAACTATATAACGACATATATCTCAGCCACTGTTAGCTCAGCTTAAAACACTTCAGCAATATGTCTGCAAGTCATTTTACTGTGTACGCAAGCAGTGCAAGTTAATTTCTAATACAGTGATGCATACTTTTGAATGCATTTTTATTATTTTTTATTATTTCTCTCATAGCACTTTTTATGCATGTTCTCATCTAATTACCAAATACATCACACAGTCAGCCTGCTTTCACTCCTTACCTCCTTCGACTTTCGCTGCCGATCCTTGCCATCTTTGTCCTTCCCATCATCTCCCGGGTGACTGGAGTACGACACAGCCCTCCAGTCTCTCAGGGAGTTGGAGATGCTGGCCACTTTAGATTCCGTGGCACTGTTCTCCTCCGTGAGGGACCTGGAGGACCTTCTGGTGAAGAAACTTCTCCTCAGGGCTTTAACCCTCAGGCCATCGTTGCTGCTCCCGCCGGTATCGGAGCAACACCACTCCGGGCTGCCGTCCACCTTCACTGCATGGCCAGTGGTGTGGCACTGGAACACTGGAGGGTGAAGGTTGGCCGCGTTGCCATCTTTTGTCCTGCCAGTGGTCTCCGGCTCCTGGATCTTCTCGTCGAGCCTGTTCAGCTTCGAAAGGACCTGAGAGATCTCACCTCGGACGCCGGAGAGGGACTCCAGCTTCTTCTCGATCTCGCCTATCCGAAGGACCAGCTTACAAACGCTGGCCTTCAGCTCGTCATCAGAGCTCTCTAGCGAGTGGAAGAGCCGGTCTAACTTGTTGGCGCCCTTTCCCAGCTTAATCGTGTTGTGCTCGGGCGTACTGTCCCCATCTGACTTAGTCACCTGGGACAGGGAGCCATTGCTGTTATAGCAGGATGACTGGATGACCCCCGTGGAGCCACACACGCTCATGTCATCCAAGAAGCGGAAAATGTCGCTGATATCGTCGCTGACGATCTCGGAGTCCTCGTCGGAGAGCTTGAAAGGCTGCTTTTCTCCATATTTACCATGACCAGCAAATTCCTTCCGCTTCCTTTGGTCAAGTTGCTCAGTCTGTGTCCCTACGCTCAGCGTGCTGTCCACATTTCCTGCCTGAAAAGACGAGCAGTTGATGCTCTTTTCTTTAAACCTCTTAACCTCTCGCCTGTCTGCAGCAGCACCGCTGGCCATAGATCCCGTATCTTTCATTTTTGGCCCGTTAGATTTGCCGCAGAACCCCGAGGGGGTGACTGACGGCTTCTCCTTGGCACCTTGGTAGTGCTGCTCATTCTCCATGTTGTTGCGTCGGTGGCCGTCCTTGAACTTCTGTCCCCCCAGGAAGGACCTCTCAAAGTCAGGTCCCTCCTCTGTGTTCAAACTCAGGCTCTTTATGGGCCATTGCGGTTGCTTGCTGTGTTTCCCTGACGTCTTCCTGGTATTAACGCACTCCGTCACGGTGGTTGGTCCAAAGTACGTGGACGCCTGAAGATTGTCCAGGCTCTCGTGTTTCACCCGCCTCTTATCCTGAACGGGGGATCCTACGGGTTCGAAATAGGGGTTGCTGTATGGCAGCTCAAAGCTGTGATTGAAAAAGGTTGTGGACTTGTGCGGCTCCTTTCTCTGGTACTCCTCGTTCACTTTAACGCTCGGATTAGATTCTGTGGTTAGCACCTGGGGAGTGAAGGCTACAAGATTGTGAAAATCCTCCTTGAAGATATTTCTCTTCTGCACACAAGAGTGAACCGTAAATGGCTCGGAATTAGAAATAAACGTCTCCTTTATCCCGGGGTTTAAATGCAAGGAGTCCTGGTCCGTGGTGGATTCGCTGTCGATCTCCATTGGAAAATAGGTGCTCTGCATCTCACAGGGAGGAGAGCTGCCGCGGGAATACTGCGGAAGGTGCTGGAGCTTATCGAGTGATGCCGCCCTGCATTTCATATCCTTGCTGACTCCCAGGAGAAAGTTGGGGTCAGAGGTCGGGATGAAGTGCTGACAGTTGTTGCAGCCAGACTCAGGGCGGGGCGAGGCTTGCCGTGTGGGATGCCCCTGGGCTTCTAGCAAGTCGTACGCCCTATCGGAATGAGAGTACTTATACACGTCGGTGTCCGACCTACACGACTCAAAAGACTGGTTCTTGTGGAACTTGGGCCTGGGTCCCATTGGCAACTTGTCCTTGGCTGTGCCGCCATTCATCTGGATGAGGTTGAACATGGTGACGATGTCTGCAGCAACCATTAGCTTCTTGGACTGCTGGTCGTCCACGGAACACCTCATCTTGTCCTTGAACAGGGTGGCTGGGAAGCTGGGGTCCAGGCAGGCTGTGTAGAAGAGCAGACTGCGCAGTTTGGCCAAGTGAACCAAGTCGAACCTGGCACACAGAGACTTACACAGGTCCTGGTAGGAAACACTACTGTACTTCGCGTCCAACTCTTCCAGGATCCTTACTAAGAAGAGGGAGTATTCCGGTACTGGATCCATTGCAGGATTAGCTAATTAATTATTGTTATATTCTTAATCAAGGGAGACGTTGTCCTGCAGACGGAAGATCTGGGATTAATAGAGTCTTTGTTATTTTCCACATTTAAAAAAAAAAAAACATAATCCAGCCATTTATGCCCGTTTCCACTAGCGGTATAACGGGCTATATGTTGCCCTATTGTGTTCGTAGCTTGGTTAAAAAGAGAAGGTTGTTAATTATCATAAAACACAACATCAAAAGAGCATGCTTTTTACAGAGAAGCGTGTTAGCATTAATAAGAAATTCAAACTTTGCGTGTCTCTGCACGGTTTATTTAACTGGAAAAGCGGTTGGCGGGTTTACGCGTTTTCAACAGTAACGATCCTATTACTGTTATTTCGAGAAAACCCGGTTTCACGAAAACATAAAAACCGAACTGAAACCCAAGCTATACCATTGGGATTATAGCGCAGAGCTCCGTACTGTGCTTGCTTGTCTCTACATTATAGAATGCTTTAATCACATTCCTTCGCTCTTAGCTATCCTCTATAAATAATAAGGTGAATGAAAAATGCATTTAAAAAGAAAAGCAAATTCACTGCAGAGACGGGAGTACACATACATCTGTCGCTCGACCCTTCCTCATAATAAAACAGAAGGGAAATGATATTGTGTAGATGTACCAAACAGCTGGCATGCGTAAAAACCATATACATAGCGCTTAAAGCAAAACCAGGGAGAAGCAAACGTACCTTGTGCAGGATCTTTTACGTGAATCCAGGTTGCGATTAAAAACAGGAGACGGCAGCGAAGTGTTAGTCTCTGAAGTGTGAAAACGTCTCGGTAAAGTTAACCTGCGCGTTATTCCCTAGCAGCACAAGGCTCGCGTACGTGTGTGTGTGTCTGTCTATACTCCACATCCGTAGGACAGCGCACATTCGCTGCAGTTTGCTGCTTTCCCTGAACTCCTCATGCCCTTGGATATTAAATGATAGATTGTCGACTCGGGGCAAACGGAGCGGACCACAAGGCGACTTCGGTGCGCTGCCCAAAGCCGGAGGCGGCCGCGTTTCTACGGTCTATGACGTAATTACACCTTCACGCCGACCCGCAATGGGAGTGAAAAAGCGATGCTCCTGTCGTTTTTCTCTTCATTCACTCGCCGCTCCCCGATGCCTGCTTATGCCCCCAACACTTTCAGGCCGAACCCATTGCGTATTACAGCCCCTTACAAAAGCAGTCAGCATCCCCAGTGCGTCTCTCCTAGAGCACTCACGTTTCTCCATATAAATCGGAGAAAAGTATTGGATCCCTCCCTTTCTAGGCGCTGGTTCAGGCACGCAAGCGGTCATCGTGATGTGCGCGTCTCAGGACGGCTGGAACAGCCCGGACCTCGCTGCTGTATTTGCATTCAGAGCGATGCATGCCTGTGGTTGTAGGGACGCTGTTCAGCTTTGGTGCAATGCTTTACGCCCTTACTGCGTTAACAACGTCCGCTTCCAGTTAACAATAAAGATTTTGACAGATTATGAGAAGCTATATAAATCTGAGTGATGGAAAAAAAAGACATTCACCAAAAAGCCGTGCAAGGTGCATCGTTTGCTTCCGCTTAGTATGGATTTTGTAGCAAGAAAACGTTAGTAAACTATATTCTTCAATACTGTACACGCACATGCAAAATAATCTCAGACATCCTATATCAATACTGTTGGCTTATGAAAACAAAATAATAGAAATAAAATCAGGAAAACAAATGTGAAACAGGAAATGAACCATTTAAGCTAAATGGACGGGTCTGTGAACAAAATTAAGAGTGCGATAGGCATTATGGTATTGAAGAAGACCCTGGGAGGCAATTAAACGTGGGGTTTACGACCCAGCTGCGGAGGGTCTCTGTAAGCAAACTAATTTTCTTCCCTAAATCAGCTGGTCACTGCAACAGCATTAGTTCTTGGCTGTAATAAATCAATATGTAACAAAGCACAACAAAACACACTTGTCGTCCTGAGCTGGCACAGCAAAGCAATCAAAAAAAAAGAATCACTTTGTCTTCTCCGTGCCAGGAACTAGGTTTGTCCAGGAACCCGCGTCTGCTTTTATTCCCACGTGGCTTAATAAATCACGTTAACCAATGCAGAACTTCATCAATCCCCGTGTATGTCTCCTTCTTAATCAGCAGCCAAGGAAAACTGAAAACCGTTCCGTTCCCTTGCTCTGCTTTAGTCCGGCGTAATATTCCTGTCGTTGTCAGCGCGTAATCAATATTAGCAAAAATCACCCTGCATGTTTAAACGTTTGAGACATCCTGATGAAAACATGTGAGCAAATTTTATATTTAGATGTTTAAGTGAAGTATGATTATCCAACAACCGTTATATATTATCAATTTATACAGCACACAGTCTTGCTAGGTATGGGCATTAATTACTGGGGGATGGGGGGGGGAGATTGTAATCCCTCCCCCATAATCAATACTGGCCACAATTCTACACCACATTCTTTTGTGTCTGTATATGTAGGTGTGTATGGGTAATGCATATATTACATTGTGGGGACCAAAGGTCCCTGTTATTTTGCGATTGTGGGGACCATTTTTTCGGTCCCTAAAAGGGAAAGTCAATTACATAATAATCTGTGACTGCAAAAAAAAAACAAAAAAAAACGAATAATGCCGAAAATCTTGTGTTTTGCTCGATTACTTATCGTTAAGGTATGGATTGGGTGGGGGTTAGGGGTGTCATTGTTAGGATTACGGATTTTCTCATAGAAATGAATGGAGTGAGTAAAGGTGTGTGTGTGTGTGTGTGTGTGTGTGTGTGTGTGTGTGTGTGTGTGTGTGTTCCTTCTCCCTGTGTCATGTGGGGTTTCCCTCAGTACTCTAGGTTTCTTTCCATGTGACTGGCACCCTGTCCAGTGGGTCTCCCTGCCTATAGTGTCCCGCCATGCTTGAGAGAGAGTGCATGTTTTCTGCAACCCTCTCCAGCATAGGCAGTGGGAAGATGGACCAATGAGTAATTATAGACGGAGGGCCCTGCTGGGACTTGAACCAACAACCTCTAGATAAGGAGCCCATTTCCTTGACTGATAAAAGAAACATGCATCGGCTTAAAAACAAAGACTCTAATTGAATGCCTTTTAAATTTGCTTAAGACAAGCACCCCAGCCACTTCCCAATTAGACTAACAGCAGGGGAGCAGACTTCACACTGTTCTGAAAAGAACCAAACACTTTAGAAATCTGGTTACAAATATCCAACTCAAAAATATACATCAACAGCAAACACATCAGGAAATCTAAGTACGAAAGCATTATCATTCTGTCACCTAAGTGTCTAAATTAAAAAAATCTTTCTTAAACCTAAATCAAACTACTGGTTGCATCATCAGAATGGTACTACAATAGAATATGCTGCACATCAGGACACTTGTATTCAGACATTTGGATTGAAAAACGTGCTACTGCAGTTTTGCATTTTCATTATTCATTAAATTATAAAGTGCAGACTGAGCATGCTCACAATGGCTCTTGGGCATATTCTTGGAAAAAACATTGAAGCTGTAGGTTAAAAAAATTCATAGTCTGAGATTGCATTATGTCTGCATCCGTTTCTTGCGCAAATTGGGGGGGGGGGGACACAGACGAGGGTGGGTAAAGTGATCGTCCATTTTGCAAAGTGACACACTGTCAGCCGGCTGTTGATGTCTGACGCGGAAGCGTAGGATGCCAGAGAAGGACAGCACTGCTGCACTCGCACTGAGAAGATGGGGGCAGTTAGGGGGAGGATGGTGAGGCCTGTGTAGACTGTCAGTAGAACGCAGGCGTAAATCAATGAGAATCATCCAGATTGACCACAATGTCGCCACAGGGACAACAGCTGTCCTTGGCTTTTAACCAATCAGATACATGCCACTGCAGATGACAGCAAATTAGTAGTGATTCAGGAGATGTAAGGAGTGTAGTACCCTGTTGTGCTCCTAAAGTTAACTGATTGAACGTTTATACTGAGCATAACCTGCAGAAAAGAACATTCAATAATTTTAAATTACTCATATAAACTCCAAGGCACGGCAAAACACTGTCTGCAGGAATCATATGCTGATGCCCAAGTGTCATTCTGTAAGTTATAAATGCGTGGAGACCATGAAACTCCACCAAAGTCTGCGATGAGGCTGCGTACTTGGGGAGGGGTGTTTGGGTGCGATGTTACCTGTCAGGTTCATTCTAGTTTCATTAGAGCAAAGATAAATGAAAATATGACGTCGACATCGATTTGGGGGGGTGGATTTAACATTGACGGAGCGACTGAAATAAAGGCACCTCCTCTTTGAAATTCATTGTGTGGGCGTTTCTATTTTGAAGACAAAGCGCCAATCGACATATTTAAGAGATTCGTCTGCCCCAGCATGGAGGAGTTTTTCGGGAAGAAGGCCTATTTTTCTGATAAGTGTCCCATCCCTCAGAGGTCCATTATTATCCCAGGGACAGAAGCGAACTGCGAGGTCTCAACATCCATTTATCTGAGACACACCACAGTCAGAGGCCTCATCCATGTACCTTCACTGGTTTTTCTGTCATAAACACAAACATGCAAATCATGCCACAAAAGTCTGTGATGCTTGTAAGTCGGGCTCCCATTGTGGGTCTGAATTTTACGTGCGAGGTAAACATCTGTGTATAGCAATTTATTTTTAGACTCAAATGAGAAAACTGATTGGCTCTTAATAGCCAGGAAAGTTTGAATTACAAACAGTAATTAAACACTTTACTATAATCCGCCTCTTTCTGTCCTCCAGGGGCCTGCAGTGAAGGTGAGAGCTGAGTCAGAGACAGCAGGCCGCCCCAGGCTGTCTTCAGCAGGAGTACACAGTGAGCCGTGCTACTGAGAGACCTCTGTCTCCATTCCAGACCCTCAGCCAAATGACTCTCCATTCCCATAGTAGGATGGTCAGTCTGAATCATATTAAACGTGACCCAGTTTAAAAAAAAAAAAAAACTGTGGTCAAGTAATTGTATAGATCTATCACCTCCCCCATCCCGGGTCACTGGCTACTGCATTCTCTGTGCGATACCTTTTCCGAAACATTCACGTGGCCCCCACATTCCGCCTCACGCTTTTACGGATGATTTATCACAATGACGCGTGTAAAAATAATTTCCACAAATCACCACAGATGCGGTTCTGGTTTAACAGGCGGCGGCAGTTAGGGAGATAAATAAGCTGATTCCTGCTAGGGATTGAAGAGAAGATGAGAAGTCGGGAGACAGCCGAAGGTCCCTGATGAGGCAGGGGGCCCAAAACTGCTTGGGTGTCTCCTCGCGTAACGTTAAGGAGCTCCTACCCAGTCAGGGATTATGCAAGAAAAAAAGACAGGGAGGCAGATGAACAGACCATAGGAAAGTCAGACTATGGAATGTGATTCTAAGCAAAGCATACTTTCCAGTTCACTTGGTGAGAAGTGGAGGATGTAACTGGGACATATGCAGTGTCATGCTCATTGACGCTTGATATAAGCATATTGCAAAATATATATATATATATATATAAAGGTTGACTGTATGTCTAGGTCATTCTCGTAAAAATCAATGAAGCAGTCCATGTTCTGAAGAGCTCTCCCTCTTATTGCATTAAGAGACACTAAGAGATGGAATCATAATTCAATGTTCTATTGTGGTGATGTCAACAGAAGGCTGATGTTATTGTACAATGGGAACTCCACAGCCCTCAGTACCAACAAGACACACCACTAGGGGGCCCACTGCCTTCCCTTTGCCACGTCTTCACATGCAAACACAGCCTATACTATCGGCATCTCTTCTATATTGCCTTAAGGAAGCCAAAACGGTTTACTGACAAATCAATTCTTTGCTCACGTCACGTATATAAAATACCCCTTGTTTTCTATATTTTATTACGTTTTGCATCTTTTGCTAAATATCAAACTATTTAAACAATAGAGGTCATGGCCTAGAAATATGGCAAGCTCTCCATTGTTTATGAGTGGAAAATCCCCAGCGTTTGTTATTTGAATCTGAGAACAGATCCCTGATCTTACAGGGATACACATCCATGCAGCTGCAGAGGAGCCTCTGTCTTTCCCAATTTTGAAATACGACTCCAAGGGCTTAAATTATGACACAAGCTGCATCATCTGTTTGTGTGAGCACAGCTACAAGCATGTAGAAACATTCAGGGTCCGATGCTTATGTCATGACAAATATATTCACATGAATCACAGAGAAAGGGACAAATTAAGTTCAATCTGCAGGTGGTGATGTAGCTGTTTAGCTTTGATGAGCGTGACCTCTGAAAGCGCATAGCATTTAGCAAAGTGACGTGTTTGGGTGACAAAATGCATGGCATCCTTTTCCTGTAGGTGTTGTACTCAGAAAGGTCACCCTGTCTGAGGACGGGGATGCCTCTCTTATTACATTACTGCTAAATAGTTCTAACGTAAACAGCCATATTTTATATTAAGATCTGTCCGTCATGCATAAATAATAATTTCCTAGCCTCAAATGGTTTATTTTGTATTTTCCAGTTGCAATGCAAGTGCAATAGCTTCACTACAAAGGTTAGATGTAAGCAATCAGTCAAGAGAAATCAATGGTGATTAAATGTAAATAGATAGCATTTGACAGATGACTGAATGAAATACATTACACAGAAATTAATCTGTTGCAAGGCAGGAATTTGAAATGCAAGAGAACAAACGTCTATATTATCCAGAAGGTCGTGTGATCCAACACTCTTCTGTCCAACCGCTTAGAAAGCTATTTGATTGGAAACATTTAGGTGTGTGGATAAGGAAAGGCTGCATATGACTCTACATGGGTGAGAATTCAATGAGTGACAAATTCAGAAATATCTAAATGTTTGTTTTTCACGATAGAATAACATGAGTGAAAATACCCCACAAAACATGCCATTTTATGTCACGACAAACAGTCAGAGGCTTGGAAAGAGGGCTGTCATAGCAAAGCCTAAGAATAGTTGGGCTGGATCCAAAGACAATTCATTTAGTGCCTAAGTTGTCTTGGCTGATCTGGATTCTAATAAGGTGTCGGCGTCAAGCCTATGGGATGGATATATATCAGTCAGGCCGTCCCAACTGCTCTTCATGCTACGTTAGCTCGTTATCAGTGGCTGAAAAGAGCATGAATGCATAAGCTTGATGGTAGAGAGGGAGGGAGAGAGCTCATTCTGATGGAGGGGAAGGAAGATGAGGCAGGTCTTAACAGGACTCTAACCAGAAGGGACAGACCAAAACTGGACTGATGGAATTAAGTGAATAAGTCTACTCAACTCCACAGATAGCAAGTGAAGGTCATGACGTCGCTCAGGAAGATGGTTGAAGCCATGACTCAGTTTCTGCTGATATGCTCCTGCAGTTACTCTGACTGACCAATACTCATATTTTGATGGGGGGGGCGGCCTCTGCCACAAAGCTGGCAAAAGACAACCAGGGGGTTGTGGGATCGAATCAGCACAGGCATCAGCTGGGACCAGAATTAGCATGTTAGCGTCAAAGCCCACTGGGTACATCACACAGCCTGAGGGGCGACCAGAACAACCATGCTGACCTCCTAGAGGGGAGATCCTTCAAGCTGAACTCCAGGAAACACCGGATTTTCAGAGTCAAATCAGACTGCGCTGAAATATTTTCAACGCAGCCCTCAGTACTTGCAGTCTCAATGATGAACAACACATCAGATCGAGGAGCACTCGCTTAAAAAGCCACTTTACCACACGGCCGCGGACGTTCCCTCTCCCCCATCAGTGCCACAGCCCCGTGAGAAGGGAGGTAATCTACTCTCCAACAACTGGCGTGACTGAGAGGCAAAGGCATTCCCTCATTTCATTTTCACATTTTTTCTATATCTGCAGAGGGAGTGTGGGTTTAGCATTGTAGCCACATTTGGGAAAACACTCAAGGCTTTAAACCTGATCAACGTCATCCGTATAGGTGGAAGAGCAGTTCAGACTCTAGACGTCGGGCCGGACGGTCAACAAATCTCTCCCCAGGCTTCCGCATCCCTTCCAGACCGGCGATGGGGCCTGACAGCTGTCAGATGGCTCCTGAGTTAGAGTTAAGCACCGCTGAGACCTGGTGGAGTATTTATCTGCACGCCCTGCGGGTCACCAGAACGAAATGATCATCTCAGACACATCCAGGGGAGTACGGTGACCTTTGACTTATGTTATGAGGGACGATGGCGAGCAGCATGTGCAGGGAGGCCAGCAGACATAGGCGGCACAGCACTGAAAGCCTGGGATCACCACAGATAGTCCAGTTGTTTGAATTAGAAGGACATTATGACTTGGCAGCATAGGTGTTTACTGTCATGTCTGTGTGACACCCATCTCTGTCGCAAAGGATACCCAGATGGACGGCATTTCATGTCCTGTCCTATGCGCCAGACAGTTCAGCTCAGATTAAAACATGAACAGAGGCTCCAGAATACACAAAAAACACTGAACTTCTAGTCAAAGAGCAAACATGGGGTCTCCTGTGTATGTCCACCACATTCTCGCAGTCCAGCCATCCCTAAATGCTTTATTACACCTAGATATTTACAATCTGTCATTCTTGAATGTCAAGGTTACTAAACCTCAGACACCATCAAAAATTTGCAATATTCCGTTTATGTGTAATATTCCCACGGTGCGATACTCTTTATATGTCAGGAGGTGGTATTACATGTTTTTTTAAGAAAACAATTTGTTGTTGAAAACACATTGCCAGAATAATGCTGGCCGAAAGGTAACATCAGTGCACGTCAGCCTGGCTTACACAATGTGGGGAGGGCTATGGGCGTCGCCCGATTGTGGCCATTGAAGGTGTGACTATGCAGAGCAGGATCCCCCCCCCCCCCACACACACACACACACACATACGCGATGAAGCTGTATAGAGCAGAAAGGTGCAAAAACTCGTGCGCGCACACACACACACAAATGTACAAGGCCCAAATGAAAAGCTATGAGTAAAGTTATCATGTGACGCTATCGCCTTGAGGCAATACCGATTTGGGGGGAGGGGCTGCTGATGAGGTGTTTGTGAAGCTAACCATCCGCCATTCTCTCATGCAACGCTACGGCCCCCCATGGAGAAAGACCTGTCACTGCACCCCAATGGGAGAGACCTGTCACTGCACCTCATTCAAGTGGGAGCCAACTGCTCATATCAGTGACATCATAGCTTTGATCATTTTGTTTAGTTTTTCCACTTATATCATTTACAATTTTCACTTGAAATTCAGTTTACTTTCATTAATTTCCCATGTGATTAAGTTTGTCTTTATTTCTTAAATATATTTTTGTATAGTTTTTAATATATCTTAGATTCGGTATGAGTTTTATTATTTTATTTATAGGGATAGACTGAAAGTTGTAGAACTCTCACATGTCTGATCTTTAGAGAATCGTATGCGAATAGACAGCTCAAAATTGGAAAAAAATCTTTCAGCTATTATTAATGGAAATTAAACAAACTAATCATTATTTTAGCTACATGGTCTTAAAAACCATAATGGAAATTATTTGATGTTTGTTTAAATTTATTTCGAAAACATATTTATTTATTTATTTAGTTTTGAAAGCAATATTAATCATTTTCATTTAGTTCCCTGCTGACAAAAAAACAGTATAGATCAGCACAGCTGTTTTGCAGTCTAACCATGATGATGCATATGCATTAAGGAAACATTGCTGGTGATCAGCTTCATGTGCAGGTAGACCAGCACAGCTGCAGTATGCTGGTCCACCAGCTCCACCAGCAACAAACCAGCACTAGCCAGCACAGACCAGCATGGAGATCATGTTGGTCTATGCCTTTTTTATTTCCAGCAGTATTGTCGCTTTTTTATTCTATTTTCAAATCTTATTCTATTTCAGCGTACGAAACTGCTTCAGATTTAATTACCGCTAGTAACCCAGGGTCATATTTCCGGTGATGAAGCAGTTTCCCCCACACAGCCACCAGACCTATTTCAGGAATAGGGAGTAAGTGGCACATCTGCGGGTGCCAGTGCATCAGGCTGATGACACATCAGGACGTCGTTGGACGCCATTTGGCCCATAATGCTCATTTAGATATGCCACATCTGGCAACACCGAACCCAGTACGAGTGCGATATATCTAATGACTGTGTCTCAAACACACTACTAGGAAGCTTCAAACCTACACTTCCTCTGGGTAAAGAAATGTTTTTAACTGGTTTCTAAACCAGTATCCAGCTAGTTTGCCTTCCTGTTTTTGTAATCAGAACCAACTAATCATCATGTGTTGAACTGGACTCTTCCCTAATGGGATTTTCGATCACGATCCCCTCATCCCTGGATGCTCTACGGAAGCCATACATTTCACTTGAATTAGTCAGAAATTCTACATTGGCACAGTCTGGGAGCAACACATCATACACAATATTCATCTTAAGATAGCAGAAAGCTAACATGCAGAAATTAAAATTTGCCGGCCATTGGGCTGTGATATTTTCGAATCCTTTTAGACTTCAGAAATATTTATTTAGCATGCTGTCTATTGGAAAAAAAAATAATTACAAAAATTATTGTGCCCTTAACCCATTAAGAAGCAATATTGTCCAAATAGCCATTAGATAATGCATTTTACCATAATGGAACTCATAAAACAGTGAAGAGACTTTCTAGGTTCTCAGGATAATAATGTTCAAGGCCATGCAAGTAATTAGCCAAGCATCTTACATCGAGCACCTGTCAAACTACAAAGACCTGCTTTGCTCTAAAATATCATGACCTGCAAATTTATCTCTTTTCCCCACTGTAATTAATCTGTGGAGTATAATTGTTGTCCTGGTTGGTGTGTATTGATTGTACATTAATAGATGTTTGCGGTTTGTTTAGACTGCAAATGGGAAGGGCTGCAGGTAGCAAGACCTCATATCAACAGTCAGGCCATTCATTCTGGCCCCAGTTCTTTAGGTACAAACACATATGGTGTAGGTGGATTGCTGTGTGTGTCCTGTAAGGGACAGACATACATTCCTAACTGTCCCCAGCCTTCTGCCCAGTACTGGATAGGTGTGAAAGACAGAAAAATGGATGGGCTTTCACAGTGATGACCTGATGCATGTTAACTAGTTACTCTCATTTTGTTTATAGTCTCCACATTTATCTTGAACAGAACTGCAACAACAGTGAGACTGATCTGTTCATCTGCAAGTGACATCTAGCAAAAAAGCCTCAGACTCACGATTCAAAATTTGCGAATGCAATGGGGCTTCAAAATCTGCTCATTAAATGCAAATATATACGAATTTTCCTGGTACATGAGCAAGACATTCATCAGCCCAGACATGTAATCTAATCAGTCCCTAAATAACAATTAAAACAAAGCCACAAACACGGTAAGGTTCATTACCCAAATAACTCTCTCTTTCTCCCTTTGTGAGGAACATGCTGATAATTTGGAAAAGCATTTTTTTAGTTCTGCTTTTGTGGCTTATTTGGTCCTTTATCACCATGACTTATTAAAAACAGGCTTGATCATGTCTGTCCGGAGACTTGCCTGCTGCAGGACCTGGTCCTGCTCATGGGTACAACAGAGCGGTTTATAATTAATCCACCTACAATGAACTTATATGAACTGGCCAAGAGGTTATTAATTGCTATTATGTTACTTTTATTATTATTAGTGTTTGTGACGTTGTTAGCCGTGCCCCATTATGTCTGTTGGAGTCTTTAAGACGCCGGCTTTTAGCCGTAAAAATTATTTGACAAACGGGAGGGGGAAAACCGCCAAGACTGGAAAACACGAGTCGTGCTGACTTTTCTAGATACGCATGCAGTACACAAAGCTAATTAAATCCCTGCCGCATATCCGGACATTAACAAACGAAGGGGGTCTCTCTTAGTGCGCAGGAATCAGCCAGCCACTGGGTGGCCCATTTATTCCAGACAGGTAGGGTCTCGGCCTGTGGAAGGGAGGGGATGACAGATTGCTGTCATTTGGGCCGCAGTCCAGTCACGGCGTGATAAGCCAGTGCCGCTGCCTGTCGACGTGCGGTGTCACCAATGTCACGCTGTCATGTACAGATACCTTTCTAAACGACCGAGATACCTAAATAAGATTGTGGCAGCCTGCTGACCGGAGCGAATTTACCTTCCATCCTTTGCTTTATGCCATGAAAGTTAGACCTCACACAGCCTCCCATCCCTCCTTTTTTAACCACCCGTTACCCTTGACAACCCCATAACCAGATGAAGGCTCGTCCCACACTGGAGATGGAGATACCACTCAATCCGTCCACCTACAGCCAAATCATGAACACCTACGACGTCAAACGGGGGGCGGGCAGACGGGGCCACGTCGGGCGGCTCGTTAGCCCAACCGGCAGAGCTGAAGTGATGTAACGCGACTAACGCATGGTTTGGTCGGGCACTGTTCGGTGAGCATTCGATATTTCCAGCCCATATTCTTCACAGCGGCAGAGGAAACACTCAGAGCCATCGAAAACGTTTAGCAACACGCCCAGAAATGCCAGCGACGCCGCTTGAAGTGACCCATCCCATAAATCAGGAATCGCATCGCTTCGCTCCCAAAGAACGCTCATTAAAATGCAGCGGAAAACATGCTGAAATGACTGTAAAAGTTGGTAATAGAAACCCTGCGCCGACAAATTATACCTGTCGAAATAACAGTAGCTTTTCAAACACAATTTACGTGATTCACGATACAGAAACTTTTTTTTCCTATGAAATGTTTGTAATTCATAGAGCAAGTTCTAAATTATTTTAAGAAGTAAATACGCAACTATTATGTAGATTCATGGATATCACATGTATCAGTAATCACGGATGCTCACTCATAATTTTACAGTATTTTATTTTAAATAAGAGGTATTAAATGACGTGATATTATACAGTTTAACCACAGGCTCTCCCAGGGGCGATTTTAGCCCATTTTTGAGGGTGCTTCAGCACCCCCAAAATGAATAAAAGCACCCCCAAAGATTTCTAAAGATTTCTAACTTTTTTGACAGTTCATGCTGTTTATGTGACGAGTAAAGTGTATCTTGCCTTGCTGGGCAGCCCTCTGGGTGCTTAGCACCCCCAAAGCTCTGAACCTAGAATCGCCCCTGGGCTCATCAATACCTATATAAAGACACAATTTAATTTCAGGTATAATTTCCAGCGCTACTCTTCATCATTAACGTTAAATAATTTATACTGCGCCCTGCGGTAGTTTGGCGCCCCAACCATGAAGCTTTCGGGACAGGCTCTGGACCCCCCACGACCCTGCATAGGACAAGCGCGATGGATAAATTTATACTGCATACAGAGTCTCGTGTTATGTTGTGCCTAAAGGACCATTAAACAGAAATATATAGGAAGTATTTCAATCATAAAAATGTAGCCAATTCCGATGTAGCCGATTAATAAGGTATGTTAGTATCATTGACTGCAGTAGACGAAGGAAGTACATTAACGGCAGGAATTAAAATTCCTCATGTCGTAAATATTTAAGAGTCACTTGTGTGACACATTAGGGAAAAAAGCACTATTCGCATCCCCTGTAGTATCAGGAAATATGTATGACAAGCGAAAGTGCTGGTTAGCAAATACTGAGGCTTTATACTGTGTGTAGTTACCTTTCACTGGGTTATCCGTTATTCCTTCTTAGAGGAAACTGTCGAAAACTGGACCATAGTAAAAACACAAATAGCTAAAAGGACAGTGCAGCTCGAATAGTGCGCATTATCAGTTAGTGAAACAGCAGCATTACACTAAGTCACCACTAGATGGCCGGTCACACCACCTCTATGTACAAATGTGCCGTTGTTTTCTTAAGTACAAATAAAAAATAAAATAGATCGATACGCGGCAATTTCCAGACCTTTTAAATGCACTCAGTATCAGTTCTGTCAGACAATTTTTAGGATATTCTATTGGTTGATGGATATGCAATAGTTTGTTGTATTTTTCCCGGTGATGGTATCACAGCATAATACACAGATATGTTATATGCAACTCAAGATTTCACTATGATGTCAGATGGCTCAGACTGAACTGAGCATTTCTTAACCGTGCCAGTGGGGCCACATAATTGATTTTCTAAGCTTGGCACACCGCAAATTTACCATAATATGAAAAGCAAACAGACAGAATGATTAACATACATCGCCATTACCAGACATCATGTCACAGACTCACCACGCAGTTTTCGGAGAAGCAGGGTTCATTAATTACACCGAGCCGATGTGAGCTGATGATGCCCATTTGCCTGCTTGTGACTCATGTTTGCAAGCGTGTAGCTGATGTTGCAAGTAAATGATGCAGAGCACATTTCTGCATACACATCATTCAAAACATATAAATATGAGGTAGATTTTGTCACTTTTGCACCCACTGTTTAAATATATATGTAATTAATTTAGGGACAGAGGTGTTGTGCCACCGACACAGCAGGTGTTGTCAGGATTGGTGCCCATCTGGCCCTGTCTCGTGTGTCACCTCCCCATTGGGCCAGTAGGTGTCGCTGGCCATCCAGTTCCCTCCTCGGTCTTGTAGCCCTTAGTCCCTAGTGTGTCAACCACTTTTCCCAACTCCCCGTTTGTTTGTTGGTTTTGTGTTCTACTGGTTTAACCTTTATATCGGTATTTCAGTTACTGTTTCTTGTTTATTTGCTCCATGTTCCCCATTCATTTGCTTTTCCTAGTTTTGGTTTTCCTTTGTGTTTTGTCCTTTTCCATATCTGTTAATTGACCTCTCTGTGCCTAATTACAAATGTACCCCACCTGTTCCTTGTTGCTCCAAGTCCTTTGTGATTGGTTATTTTGTTATGGTTCTCACCTGTCCCTGGTATAGTCTTGTTATTAGTGTATTTAAGTGCCAATTTTTTGTTCTGTTCCTCAGTCGTTGTAATTGTGTGTGTTTGTAGCTGTGGTTGTTTCCAAGTCTTGCTCCTAGTTCTGCCCTGATGGTGTTCAGTTGTGTTACTTTGTGGTTACATTTACTGTAGTTAGTTCTTATTTTTCATGTTTTGACTGCTTGGGGTCCCTTTCTTTTTTGGTTCTCCCTTTGTGTTCTCTTCAAGTCTTACAGTCTTTTGTCTGCTGTGAGCTGCCCTGTGGATCGTACGTCTTGTCCCTCCTTCGTCACGCCCTGTAAGGTGTAAGATGCTGAGGGAAGCCAATTTAAAGGACTCAATGGTCATTGGTGGCCTGAAATACTCACTCAAGTGTCTGAAATTTTACACAGAGGCACTGAGGAGTAAGACCATCAGAGGTTAACTCACAGAACATCTGAGAAACACGGGGTCCAACAGAGGAATCACTAGCCATGGTGGTAGTAACCTATACACTTTGACGCTGCCTGACCTTGAGTAAAATCTATACAATTCAATAGGGCAAAAAAAAAAAAAAAGTAAAGCATATGTGAAGTATGTAAACGTTGTAAAAAGAGGGAAGCATCATTGGTATATTCTAGACAAAATGATCCCAAAATGACAAAGGAAAGCCCTAGGAAGGCCATCTAGGAGAAATGTGATCAAACACAGACCTCAGTATTAGAGTTTAATGTTTGGATGGTTACAGGCAGCTGATCTTACACCTTATCCACCAGGCCAAACTGAAGCCCAATGATCATCTTTCACTGAGACTGAGGAAATGAATGCACCTCGCCCCCCCCCCCCCCCCCCCCCCCCCCCCCCCCCCCCGCGCCGCGCCCCCCCCTCGC
>JAABNY020000008.1:6368650-6380814 GCA_015164015.2 Brevimyrus niger | reverse complement strand
CTTTCCCCCCAGGCCAAACGAACGCCCACTGACCCTCTTTCCCTGGACACGAGGAAATGAATGCCCCCCCCCCCCCCCCCCCCCGCCCCGGTGGCACCGCAGACTGCCTGCGTACGTGCGTGTCCCTGTTCCCCTCTTGTGTCAAGAGCCAGCCTCTGGCACCACCTGCGTTTTAATTACCATGACGAGGGGCAGGGATGGGCCCCTGGGGCAGGGAGGCGGGCTGCAGGTCCGCCCATCTGCAGACATGTGTGGGACCTGGCTGGGCTGTCACGGGGAGTGTGTAGATCAGAGATCGCATCACAGGAAGTGCTGTTAATTGCTGACGGGCAGCTTGGAGCCATTCTGTGTCACTGATAGGTGCCAGTTGAACGGGGGGGGGATGTTCACTACAGGGTCCCCAGAGAGAGAGGGGTCAATCTGATTGTGCAGGAGGCCAGGCTTTGGGGGCTACGACAGAGGGAGACGTTTCCTGGTCAAGGGTTTCTGACATAATGCATGGCAAGCAGCGAGTCGACCCACCTGAAAATGAGCTGCATGCTGCAGCACAAGCCTGTAAATATGTGAGCCCCCACCCTCCCCGTCTGCCTCATCCATTTACACATCAAACACCAGGCAGTGGGCAGGGATGTGTCTCAGCTCCGCAGACAAAGGTGTGCAATGCGAGAGGGAGATGATCACATGCAGTAAGAATATGAGAGAGAGAGAAATAATCACAAGGAGTTATAATGTGAGAGGGAGACGATCACATGCAGCGACAATGCGAGAGGAAGAGGATCACATGCAGGGACAATGCGAGAGGAAGAGGATCACATGCAGCAACAATGCGAGAGGAAGAGGATCACATGCAGCAACAATGCGAGAGGGAGACGATCACATGCAGCGACAAGGCGAGAGGGAGACGATCACATGCATTACCTCAGCAGCGATGCCAGCCTTGGCAGGGGGGGGAGAGTTACCCTGGTTCCAGAGCCAGCAGGAACATCTCTGTTTTTCTTGGCCTGGGGATCATCTCCATCTGGGTTTGAGCTGGTTTCCAGCAGTCTGACTGGCTGGATGGTTGGTCGGTTGGCTGATACTGCTGCCAGCCCCCTCCATCTCAGAGCCGGTAACTGGGGCATCTCAGCTATTCTGTGGTAAGAGCAGCAGCCAATGAGAATCGTCAATGAGGAAAGAACCAAAGCAACATGCAAAACAGAGTTATGAAGATATTCTCACCAGGGACATGGGTAGCTCGGTCTCGGGGGATGTATGGAACTCTCTCCAAGCAGGAAGCCATGTTACAGAGAGGCAGAGGTCTGTTAATCTCATTAGGACCGCCAAAGACACACTGTGGAGGTCAGTCAATGTACACTTCTGTGAGATCCTCCTTCTGACTTCAGGGCAAATATGTCCCTGGCCAGTGGTTAATGACTATGTCCATTTTACCATTCCTTGGTCAGCAATGGATGGTCATTTGGTGATGCTTCATCCGGACATGGTGCAAGCATGACACCGAAAGAACTGTGACTACTCAGAGATGTATTGGGTTTCAGCTGAGAGGCATTGCCTAGGTCATAATAAATGGTGACCAAGCATAGCATGAGGGGATTAAATCTGGATCTGGGGCTACTCCTTTTTCTGCCGACACAAGACTAGTAGACGTCAGCTGTGGAATTAACGGGGGGTTAGAATGACCAGCAATATTTATGGACCCACAATGGATTCCAGCTGGGCAATATTTGTTGATAAGCTCGGAGTCTTGGGCTGAGAGGACACTGCAGGCCTTTGTGTGTGTGCATGACAATCCCTGAGATATCTCTGCTGCTGCTGTAATGTATGGCTGGTTTGCTGCTCCACCCCTCTTTATCCTCAATCCTTGTAATGCATGTTAGTAATCAGCATCCAATTCATCCAGAGTCCAATCCCCCTGATGGTTAACTTTGCATCCGAGTGATCTTGCTGTTGGGGGGGTGAGGAGGGGGTCACCTCCCATGATGCAACACCAGAAACCTGCGGGGCGGTGTTATCCCTCGCCGATGCTGCAGTCTGGCTGGGCGAGTGCTGAAGGAGACGATTCATTCTGTCTCGGATTTACGGACAACCACTTACACGCCGCCATCGAACCCCAACAGCGAGAGGGATTCTGCGGCCCCTCCGCTACCGTCATCCCAGCGAGCCCTGTGCGGACACGGCCCTCGTTTTATCCGTTGAAAGCCCTGCGTCGCGGTCGACCATCGCTTCGAAAGACGGCCCGTAATAAATACAGTTCGTCACAATTTTGCTGCCGCGTGACTTTCACGCTTTTCACCAGTCACTGTAACTGGAACCCGTTTAAGGCCAACGGGAAGAAAGAAGCGGCAGGGTGGAGTCGAGGAGGGGGACCCGGATACTGCGGGTGGCCGAGACGGTTGGCACGCTTGTTTGTTTGCCACGGCGCCCAAGCTCATCCTCCTGCTCTCCGGCCCTGGACTGACTGACTGAGCAAACAAGTGATAGCAAGCAGCACTGTTTACACGCTAAAACCAACAGCCGGGCCTGTAGCTCTGATCGAATTAATCACCAGCAAACAAAACCAGATTATTAAGAGGAGCCGAAAATGAGGGGAGGTTGGGGTCTGATCTTCCCTGTTCAGGGGACTCCAGTCCAGAGCCTCCAACAGACTCCAGTCCAGAGCCTCCAACAGACTCCAGTCCAGAGCCTCCAACAGACTCCAGTCCAGAGCCCCCCCCTCAAGCGAGACCCAAGGACGGCGACCACTGCTTTGCATTCCCTTGTTGTTTTTTGACCCTGGAAAATTGGGGGGAGATGCACATGAGACTGATGGCACAATCGACAAATCAATTCAGCTTTCTGAAGGTTTCTTGGATATTAAGGAATTCAGGGTAGAGAGCAGAAAACAGAAAAGTACTTCCACAAATATTCCTGGGAAGAAAAAAAATAAAAATCAGGCACAAACAATACAAAATAAAATTTCAAACTTCCTTCAGATGGAATTGTTTCGTAGACGTCATCTCAGAGCAACCAAGCTCTGCAGCAGATTGAAATGCATCTTAGGGTTCACTTTCACACGTGTAGAGGTGGAGTTACTGTGTTTGGCTGGAGGAGGAAGACGCTGAAGGATGCGCTGCTGAGAATCCCAGCATCCTATGCCCCACCCCCTTGCAATAGGTACGTACATAATGACACCCAGTGACAGACCCCCAGTGACAGACCAGCCAGATGGCGGCTGGTCATCTGCAGCACATGGGATTATTCTACACACCTTGAAACATCTGTGGTAACGGAGAGCAGTAAGTAGCTAGCAGGTTATACAGCTGCAAATATGAACCTACACACCTAGACACACACCTTTTTTTTTTTTTTAGACGTCAAAAAAAACTATGGAAAGATATTTTTAGAAAACATTACAGTACTGTGACACCAGAGCACGATTAAAAATGTACATTTATTATGTCATTTATTAAATCAACTTACAGTACGTTCTTGAAATACACTTTCTATACACAATACTTTTAGCCATACGTTTTTTGCATTTTTTAATTTGTTAATGTCTATTTCAATGTTAAACTGCTCAAAACAAATGCATCTGTAAATTAGTTACAATCTGAAAAATCCAGGTGTTCTGACACAAAATTGTCACAATGATTACACCCCTGCATGTCATTTTAGTTTCAAATTCCTGTTTTGTTTAACAAAAAAAAAAAAAAAAGTCAGCACCATAATATCTATATAGATAGTGGCCACTTATGCACCAAATACTTGTGCAATTAAACAGATGTACAGTACATATAATATTAAAGAATATTGGCACTACATCGCCGGAATGAAGCAAATGACAACAGCTACTGGAGAGAAGATACATTTCAGTATTAAATAATAACAGCAAAACACAAGGACCAGAAGATCACAGAAGGACCAGAAGATCACAGAAGGACCAGAAGATCGCACCAGAAACACACAACGTTCAACAGACACAGAGCGCGCTGCTCCGATTTTGACACGCCGCTTCCACAGTAGTGAATTTTGTCTAGCACCACTTCAGCTGGGGACCCCGCCGGAGACGGCCGATCCACACGGAAGATGAAATCATTCACGCTTTCAACTAATTTTTTTTTTTTGTTTCCCTGCTCGTCCAGAAGCAATCATCGGCATTGATAGCAGTGCGGCTCAAGGCCTTTGTCTGCTGCTGATGGACCCCAAACTCTGCACGTCTCACACCGACGCCTCTGCACATGCCGTTACACACAGGCACCCCCCCGATGTGAACGCCCCCCCCCCCAACTACATAACGCATTTTTGCGTGTCGCCACTTGGGGGCTGGGAGCTACAATGACATATTTACTAACTCAGCAGAAAATGAAGAAACCAGCTTTGCATTACAAATGTCTGCATTTCCAGTCACTGAGTAATCGCCTTGCCGATGCCTTTACAACCGATATGTTGACAGAGCCATCTCGCAGAGCACTTCCATCTGTTACTGTCAAGCACCTGGACTGAGAACAGCTCACTGAACCCTGAAGAGTGTGGTAATCCAGACGCTGGTGGTCTGCATGCCCGCTTGTGTTGATATATGAGGATTTGGGAAGCTCCAATGAAGAATGGGCATTAAAACCCAATTCTTCAAACTTCTGACAGGACACGCTGTCCTCAGATTAGTGCCACCCCCTTTCTTTGGACACAACAGTTGATTAATGCACTTATTTCCTACCCAGTCAAAGATGGCGCATTGTAGCTCAGCTTCCTGATGGGAATATTTAATTGGGAACAGGGAAGTCTTTCACAGAGTAACGGATATACTAAAGCGTGCAACGTTCGTTAAGCTAATAACTCGTCAGTAACTGCCAGAAATTATTCTCCAAAAACACTGCTCAGATACACAAGGTCACTGCAAGATATTTTGCTGTTCATTTAAAGTAACTGCAACTAGTAATGATTTGAACCACTGAAAAAAGTGGTTAAGTTCTGTGAAGCTTTGGTTATTTTCCTTGGTTTGGTCCCCCTGTGTTTTTAATTAGATAAGCATTGAAATTTATTATACTTATAATGAACTACAAAACATAATAATTTAAATACATATATGACCGCAAACACCACATTGTTTCTTCCATAAATTAATTAAATCCAATTAAAACATTCTCCATACTACTCTTCTTTTTCTAGTTTTTCTTTAGCAATTAGATTTGGTCTTTTACAGTGGTGTTCCTTGAGTACCAAATGTAATATAATGATACCAAACAGGCCTTAAGACATGTTTGTTTAATACGATTCCATTGGCACCCGCCACCGTATTGATATCGAGGGACCAGCTAGAAGAGAAGCCGGCACATGCAGAGAGCAGTTTGGAACAAGACCGGCAACCTCAGTGCTAGTGAGAGGTGAGAGAGAGCAGCACGACGCCAAACACAAAACGGGCGACAGACTCGCACAAGGCTGACATCCAGGTTCTGGTAAGTGGTTCCCTCAGGGCTGGGAAAGGCAACCAGGTCTCAGCTCAGCTCGTCTCGTCCAACAGTCAGTAAGGTTTCACAGAGGCACCACTGACACGACACCCACGTTTGCAGAAGTTAGATGTGCTACATATTCTTTTCATGAGGTTTCCAGAAGGCTCTGTGCTCCGAGGTCACCGGATGCCAGACGCCCGTTTCTTCGATAGTACGATTTCGGCGAACGGAAGCACGTCTTCGCGTTTTTAAATAACAACGGCAACAATGACAGAGCAAAACAAACACACAAACGACGACCGGGGAACTTAAACGAAAAGCTGCCGCGTTCTGGGCTACCAGCCAGCCAGTGGCTTCTGAAAGGCAGACAGCTGATGCCTCAGCGAGGAAACAACGCTGGAGTGAAGCGCTTGGGAACGGGCTTACAGAAGGTCGCCTCTGAAGGCACTGAACTTTGGTTGTACAGCAAAACAAAACGAATGAAACAAAAAAAAAAATATATATATATATATACTTTAACGTTCAAGTCATCATAAAAAAACGGTAAGCTTTGTATTCCACTTTAACGCCGGCATTTTAGATATCATCTAAAATTGAAGTCATGATTTTTTTAAAAAAAACAGCTCATTACTAAATGACAGTAACAAAAACAACAGAATCCCAACAGTGGCGCTGTCCAATCCACTCGTGTCATTAACTATTCTTGGGCATTTTGTTTGCATAAAAGTCCCTGCAGGTCTGACAGCACCTTTGGTACCAGCGCATGTCCTGGCACAAGTTCTTCTCCCGGACGAGCCGGCAGTAAACGGCCCACTGGTCCCCCGCGCATTTGTACGTCAGTGCAGCTGCGGGGAAAAAATTCAGTGTGTTTTGAACACTTCCTGCTCACAGCTTTCGGTTTTGAGAATAAACAACTTGTTTAAAGAATGTAGATAAAAAAAAAAAAATAAAAAAAAAAAGTGTTCAGACCACTACTGCTTCGGAAAGTTCACTTTATCATATTTTGTATGTTTCAAAGTTAGCCGTTATAAAACATACAAACTGGAGCCGACGAAGAATAACTGCCTTAAGAAGTGAGATTTGCCAGTTTACCCAGTCTAGGAGAAGTGATGGTGTTGACGTTGACTTTTTCGTTGCACGCCCCCTGGTGGCACTGCCTGTAGGCCGGTGGCTTCAGAACTCCCACACAGTCGCTGCCATGGCGTCCAGTCACTCTGTGCATGCACTGGACAACCCTGGACTGCAGGCCCCGCCCACAAGATGATGAGCACTGAAATATCCCAATGGAAAACATGTTAGCGCCGACTCTAAGGCAGTGTTTTCCGCCCTAGTCCTGGGGGAACCCTGGACAGTCCACATTTTTGCTCCCTCGCAGCTCCCAGCCAATCAGGAACGCCAAATACCTGATACAGGTGCGCTGGGAGCAGAGAGAAAGCAAAAACGTGGACTGTCCGGGGTTCCATGAGGACTGGGTTGGGACACACTGCTCAGAGGCATTTACATTGCCCATCACAGGAGGCTGTAGAATTAGGTTTGTTCCTCTCAGTTTTACATTTTTAGATGGACTAGTGAGGAAAAGAATGTTTAACTCCTAAAGGGTGTGAACCACAGTCTTCCAGACAAAAGAAGCATATAAGAAAGAGACATTTTTTAAAAAACTTCCAAAAATCTGTAATATGGTAACCATTACTGAATCTACAGAACATTTTTCTGATAAATTTTAATGACATTTAAAACTTTGGGCCAAGGTAAAAACTTGCAGTTTAACCAACTTTTAGCAAAATGTTGGACTGAAGCAACAGCCCTTAACAGAGTAATGACCAAGTGCTTTAACGACCGTTAATGACCGAGTGGCTATGGGCTCTGCTCGTTTGACTGGCCGACAGGGCCAACTGCAGCACCTGCGGCCACAAATCTGTGGTTGGTCAATTAGGCTATTATCCACCAGTAAGAGGACTTTTAACATGGAGGTGACGCCTACAGGAGGAAGCCAATCAGCAGGATTCTGACACATGGCAACCCATTTTGTTTCCATGGATAAAATCATAAAACACAAAAAAGTTCCCATCTGCATAATTCATCGAGTCGTTCACCTCCTTTTCAGCTGAGCCCTGATGCCACTGATTCATTATTCCATAAATTAAACTTATTCTGACATCCATGGCCAGGTACCAACACCTAATGCATATATATTAACCACATCCACATATTTATTTACAGTTTTCAAAAACCCTGATTAAGATCTGTCTTTCTGAGTATTAGTTGTTAAACTGATATTTGAACCTATAAAATATTACACACGAGGATTTTTCCCTCTCTTTCTGTTAAAATGACCAGGCCACCACCGGGTGCATATAAACAATGGGATGACAGGTCAGCCCTGGTGTGTAAACGATTTACTGTCCCACTGCCCAAGTTGGTTTTGCGAAACCCTCGAGATTAGCGATCGCATCTGTTACCCTGCCTCTCCTAAGCATTCGATTTATCCTGGCCGTCGCAGCGAGAAGGTCATGCTGATAAATTCACGCAGCTTCAGGCGGGCCCACACCAAGGGGGGCCCTCGCATGCCATGCGACCAGGCCAGGCCATGCATAATGCGCTATTTTTCCAACAAGGAATAAAGGCGGAGTTGCCGGTTCGAGTTGCAGCAGGCCCCCTCGGCTGCATCCTTGAGGAGGGCTCTTAACACGAATACCCGGGTACGACGGCCAGCTGCATAAACTGGTAAAATCCCATGTGACTCTGGATGAAATGATCAGCTCAGAAAAAGGGAAAAAAAACAAGGAAAAGACAAGCAGTTATTCCACGGTTAAGTTTTCCCGAGTCGAATTCCAGAGCTTCAAAAACGTTCCTTTCCGATGCTTGGGGACTGGGAACATCAGCCCAAACACTCCGCCAGGGCCCACAAAGCTCCTACTGGCCCTTTGATAGCCGCTATTCCATCTAGCCGTCCTGCTGCGGATTCTGTGCCAACGGCATCTCTGATAAAAAGACGACCTTTTCAAGATTCCCGTAGGCCCGACGTAGCTGGGGCCCCCCCCACAAACCTGCCTGTGCCCCCCCCCCCCCCCAAAGGTGGCTACCTACACCCACGCCGAGGACCGCGGGTCACGTCTCATCAAGCGGAGTTTCCAGTGGGGTCCTGACAGGCTGGTGCTGGATCCCACCGTGCCCATGTAGCGCCTTCGGTACGAGTCGGTGGGCACAGGGGAACTTCAAGAGCGCGACGCGACCGTTTCCAGAGGGAGGAAACCCGAGAGCAGGGAAGGTACCCCCCCTCCACCGCAGCCGACTGGCGTAACGAGTGCTATTGGGAAGAGCTGTCCCATGTAACTTTAGCTTAAACATAACTGCAGCCCGCAGCGGACACCACGGCTGTGCTTAAGCAGCAAGCATAAGTGATTAACCATGCCTGTGTCCACCGGGACAGCGGGCAGATCTAATCTCAGCGCTGACCTTGGCTCCTTCTCTCTATTCAGATCCCCAGCTCTGAGATTTTCAGGGACTTCTTACAATTTCCGACCGCGATAGGAATGGCTGGCCGCAATGAACACCCCCCCACCCCCATCCTGGGAGAGATAGCAGGAGATGGAGCGATTCATTATTTCACCAGAGGTGAGCGGAGCTGACACAGATGAGATTAGCTTGTTGATACGTTATTCTCTTTCATTGGAAACAAATTATCTGTCACCTGGAAGGCTAGCATTATATACATATATATTTTTTAATAAATGGCATGCTCAATTATTAAACGTGAATCTGCTTATCTAAATGTCATTTTAATGCGTTTTAATAAACTTATCCTTCAGTGTTATAGCTGTTAAATCCATCATCACTGCTACCTTGCCCTGAGGGTCTTGTGATTGAAACTAAATACAAACACTTAAACGAGTTTAGGAAATTAACAAAGCCACGCGACCAGGCTCCCCGGATGACAGAAATCACATCTTCACTCTGGAGAGCAGCTGAGACGCTTCTGAGGCTGATGTAAAGCCCTACTTGGGGTGGATGGGTCCACATCATTCGGAGCCACATCGGGAATGAAAAGCGGACGGGCTCTGGAGCGACGGTGCCCTGTGATGTCACTGAAACCTCATGATAAAACACGGTCGACACTGTGGTCAGGCTGTTCCTCCAACCAGCTGGCTGCATTTGAGGTCTAACACCGAAACAGAAAAAAAGTTAACAAGGAGCTCATTCCGAAAGTCACCCCTGTGGGTGATTCTGCAGGCTGGTTACGAGTCTCAGCGGCGCCCCTTAGTGGCGATCGGTGGCAGTCACGCCTCTCGCAGACCCTTTAGAGGCTATCTGTGATTTGCAGGAGGATGACGCAACGCAGTACGATTCCTGCCAGCTAATCCCCTTAAAAAGGGGGAGTCCCAGAGTGGCGTTTCTTTGCTCCTTTCACTGCAGTGGGACTCCACCAACCATTAGCGCAAAGTTACGATGGGGGAGGGGGATCACAGATAATAAAGAGCAGCCAGCTCGGACTGCAGCCGCTTTTATCTGGAGCGCTGAACATCCTTCATCGGTCTCGAACACAAAACAGAGGCGACTCAGAAATACCCAGCAGAGCAACACATCCATGACCTCAGACAATCGGGCCTGAAAGACTGATAAGGGGCTGCTTCATGCTGTAGAACAATGTTTCCCAATCCGGCCCTTGGGGATCCGCAGACGGTTCGCATTTTTGCTCCCTCCCAGCATTCTCCAACTCAGAAGGATGATTTCACAGCCTCATTGATGATTGCACCGCTGGGAACTGGGAGCAAAAACATGGACTGTATGTAGATCCCTGTGGACTGAACTGGGAAACATTGCCATAGAGTGAGCCTCGTGCTTGGCACTCGGGACAGGCTAACGGTGGCAGAGAGAGAGAGGCAGGGTTCACGCACCGTAACAGCTGGGCCACCCCCAGCCCCCGCATCACATGTCTGGGCCGTGCAGCGGAGCCATCATTGGTTACAACGAGTAAAACAGATGTGGCCCCACAGCCCTTGGAAAACCCACCTTCTGCAGCGGAGCCCAAGGGGGATACACCCCCCCCCCCTTAAGGGTCCCCAGCCGAGCAGGAGGATTTCACAGCGAGCCGTGCCGACGACCCGGGACTCACGCAAGACATTTGTTCTTGAAAGCCGTGAAATGGGATGGTGAATCGCAGGACGCAATACATGCAGAAAACGGTGCCCCCGACGTTGCCAAGTAACACGCTTGTCACATAAGCCGCACAGCCCCGCAGCAGAGGACACAGTGATGCAGCACTTAAACCAAGTCACAGAATAACATTAGGATTTAAACACAAAGTGACCACTTTATACACCAGTGCAATAAAAAGTTAATACAAATATTTAAGCAGAGAAGATCTGTTATTTGGGAGATTCACACGCAGCCTCAAAAATGCTCTGCGACGGAGCCAGAGGTGCGTCAATTTCACAGAAACGGTAAAACCAACTCCACACTTTTTGCTTTGAGCCAGCAGGTTCAATCTGAAATGTCTAGAAGCTACCGTAAGCTAAAATAAGCACGGCGCAATTAACGAATATGCTTAAAGGGTGTCAGCAAGCAGGCCTGCGTGGGAAAGGTCCCCGGGTGATTATCTCTATGATTCGGGACCTTCCGCAACTCACTGGCCAGATGGAGAGAGGCTTCGAGTTTTGCCAGGAAGGTCAGACAATGTCATGCAAATCCGAGTCGGTAATGAGGGAGCAGACAGTCATCCTCACCATCCGCTTACAGAACACAGGGAAACGCGGCGACCGCCTCCCGCGCCGGTAACTGTTAGAGGGGCACAATGGCAGCCTTCATTAATGCTTAGTGGGTTCAGAGCCCGGAACCTGGTTCAGACTTTCACAAACAATAAAAAAAAAAAAAAAAAGTTACCCAAGACCCCCAGACATCAGCCATGCTGATCCAGTGGGCGCGTGTTGTGTCCTCAGCTCGGCAATAAGCTATGGAAAAGGGGGCATGACCAGCAAATGCCAAGTGTTTAAAGATTCTGAACCACACACCGTCAGGAGGGAGAGCCCCACCAGTCACCATGGGGGGGGGAGATGGGGGCGCTTCTCTAAGACACGCCTCGTCATCAAGCTGCCAGGGGCTGGGAGGTAATTAGTCAAAAATGCCCACGTCAGACGTGGCACCACCTCGGCCAGAGCAGACTGCGGGGAAATTAATCTAGGCAGCAAAAACATCTGGCCAGCTGGAATTTCTTATTACATAACCCTGTGTGTTTTTCCTTAAATCCAGAGTAATGAAGAAAAAAGAAAAAAAAAAAAGAAAAACACAAAAATTACGTATTGCCTTTACAATAACAGCTGGTGAGATAAGGACACCTCCAGGAGGAACAATGCTCGTCAAAGTCATGACATCATCCGTGTGCATGTACGGTGAGGTGGGAAAGTGTCAGGGCCTGTTATGGAGAAGGACGTCAGGCCCTTTGTCGCAGTTAGGACTAGGGTTATGCCCATAGAAATTAATGGAAAGTCCCCACGATGATGGGTATATAGCAGCTGTGCGTGTGTTTGTGTGTGTGTGTGTGAGAGTGTGTCAGCGCCGCACCTTTGACCACTCGCCGGTCTTCCACTCATAGCACTTGGAGTGATCCTCGCAAGCCTCCTCCTCGGGGGGGCGGGGGGCTACGTCACACCTGCCATGTGGGTCAGTGCAGGTGACGGTGCGCCTGCGGGTGCCCGAGCCGCAGTCTGACGAGCACTGCGGGGGGGGGGGGGGGGGGTGGGGCGC
>JAABNY020000008.1:6346522-6360057 GCA_015164015.2 Brevimyrus niger | reverse complement strand
GGGGGGGGGGGGGGGGGGGGGTGGGGGGGGGGGGGGGGGGGGGGGGGAGGGGGGGGGGGGGGGGGGGGGGGGGGGGGTACCTGCCCCGTGGAAACGTCCCATTCAGGCAGAAAAACGGATGGAAAATGTATCGCGTTTCAACACCAAAGTAAAATGACCAGCGATGCAGTAAATCCTGCCTGTGTCAAAGGTGAAAGGCTACGACGTAAAGGTTTCCATGGAAAGCATTTAATTTCTACAGGACTGAACACTAGCATTAGGCAGAACAACATTAGCTGGGTCCTTGTCTGTATCCTGTCACTAACAGTCCACCTGGTGCAACAGGAACGGGTGAATTCTAGGTTTCGGTTCTACACCAGATATACACAAGCTAAAAATACAGAAAAACTGCTTTCATCTGCAGGTGCTGTAGCAAAGCTAAAAACAAACAGCAAACAGGCTAGGTACCTGGCCTAACGCTACGAAAGGGCCTGCTGCTTCAGAGGGTGACAGTGTGGGTGCAGTGGATAGGAGGGCTGGGCGATAGCTAAAAAAAAATAACATGCAACATTTCAACCCAGCACCCCCACAACGCACACAAACTTATTTTTTTTTGTAACTGAAAGCAAAACGTAGCCTTGCCTACCTGTGGGGGAGCTGCTGGTTTGCCAATCATGGTAATACTTATTTTTTATAGCATCAGTGATATATTGTCAGACAGGTTGAATTTAATTACAATTTAAAAACTGTGTGAACCATCTAAAGCAGTGGTTTACAAACTTATTGGAAGCCATAGCTGCGTACCACCATTACAACTGACTTTCACATACACCGATACCTAGGCATGCCATACGGTAAGTTAAATAGTAACAATGCGTGTGTGTGTGTGTGTTTGCTGGAGATAATCACCAGTTATTCAGTCAGATATTGACATCACACACAAAATCCCTGTCAACGATTACTGATATCATCCTCAAATAGCGCCACCCTAATGGATAGTAATGTCCTGTTGCTAGTTATAGGTAATATCACAATGCTGTTAAGGGCACTTGACCTACAGTAAAAAAATAAATAAATAAATAAATAAAGAACATGTATATTCTTACCAAAATAAACCATGTGTATAAAACTATTTCAGTATTTCTAGGATTAGCATATCACAAACAGAATTACATACATTGACCCACAAATATGTGAAAGCAAATAAGATAAGATAATAAATGATATCATATGATAATGAATTCTGGATGAGATCCCGTTTTGTGTTAGGAATCCATTAAACCCAGCCAATCCATACTGAGCATTCAGGATCGAGTGGGAGTGGGGGGGGGGGGGTGATTTTATGTCCTCCTCACACATTCGCAAAGCCACCGAGGACCAAAAGCAGGTGGCATGAAGGACGCCCTAACCCCCAACCCGGCCACTGTGCCCACGGGTGAAGCCTTTAACCTGCACTGAAATGGCCAGCTGTATAAATGAGGGAGAATTAAGTTACTTCGCAGAAACTGTCAAATGATAGTCTAGAGGTAAGGGAGAAGGCCTTACAATCCCTTTGGCTTAGGTTACAACATCGGGAAAAGCAAGCTGCTTGTTCTTGGGTATTAAGCAGCAGCCTGCAGTATCTATAATGCTGTATCCATAATCACAGGGGCCTCGCTTCCATATCGTAATGTCAACGAAACGCTTCACACAGAGAACACAGTAATTTCTCTGACAGGTAGCCATCAGGCTAATGACATCCAAAGGCTCATTAGTAATTTAAATCAGTGTTTCTCAACCTGGTCCTCGGGAGACGGTCCGTGTTCTTGCTCCCACCCAGCTCCCTGCCAAACAGCCCACTGGGAGCTGGAAGGGAGCAAAAACATGCACCGTCGCCCCGAGGACCGGGTTGAGAAACACTGATGTAAATCACACCCCCTGCTTCAAGCATAGGAAGACATGACCATTACGACCAATCGCCTTGCAGACTTTGCCACATCTACAGTACAGTAAGTTATATAATGCAGTCAAACGCAAGTAACGCGCGCTCAGCTGGGACAAAGTAGCCTGAGGTCCGTTGACGCTGTAAAACGAAAGAGTCCCGGCAGGATCCGATAAGCTCTTCCGCTGCAGAAGGCTTTGTCGGCGCACAGACTGATCCCCCACAGAAAACGCAAAGCCCTTTCCCCGCAGGAAAGGACGGATGACAGCAGGATCGTATCAGAGACACCAAACAGCCTTTCAAGTGTAATCAGGCCTGTGTTCAGGTGCCGCTGCCCTACAAACAGAGGACTATGACCAAATGTCCATGTTCTTCAAAGCCCAGATATTCCTCCCGAAATTTGTGGAGAAGTCGTCCAGATACAAGGTCCACACTGCGAAAGCGTCTCGCAAATTTGGGCACCCCACTTTCCCCTCCAAACATGTCTAGAAAGAACAAATAAATAAATGTATATTAAATAAATGTATTTCTGTGTTATGGTGGCTACATGTATACAATGTTGACAGAACTGGTCTTTATGAGATATGATTTTAGACTAAAGCTGAAGTTAAAAGCAACGTTACGTCAGTAGAAGCTTCCAAGGAGGGGACTCGGTCCTGATTCGTCTGCCAGCCCTCAGTTCCCTTCCTAAGTGGCTTTTTCTCCACACCCGGCTACCCGAGATAAATAAGCTGTGTGCAGGACAGGTGTAGTTGTCTCCTGCCAAAAAGAACCAAATAAGACTGGCTTGCCAAGAGCCGGTGGGCGGAGAGCGGCTTCTGATGCGGCCGGAAAGGAGACTCGTGGCCAAGCTGCGCCGTTGGGTCTCCCGCATGTCACGGGGCTCAGCATCCCCCGTGAGCAAGAGGCGGCGAAGGCCGGAGCCAACCTCACCTCCGTCAAACTGAGCCGACGTCGCGTTGTTGTCATAAAACACTAATTAGTCCTTGTGAATCAGTGTAGTGTTGCATCCTGCTTGTCGAAAGGCAACGAAGGGCTACGCCTGACGCTTAACGACATCTGCAAAACACGACCCGGGACGCACCCCGGCCGAACCCTGACAGCGCGAAATGGTGCGTTCACATCGTTAACATGCTTTTCACACCGTTTTCACACTGCGCGATTCACAGAGTTACAGCACAGTGGTGGAGTAAACATACAATTTAGTCCTGCCGTTATTTATCAGCGTGAAGAAAGATCACATTTTACTATAAATTACACATTTAAAGCACCAAATAATTAGGCATTCAGGGTTTTTTCTAAATAGCACTGAATATACAGTAAAACCGGGCGACACTTGCGGGACCAGCTTAAAAGTGACAACTTAGAGTGAATGAGACAGACATAAGTCGCCAAAGTGTCCACTTAGGTGTCTCGCCGTTTTGCAGACCAGTAAATATAAAACCATGCCTCTACTCATTCTGCGGGGCCACGGACTAGTGCGATAGGTGGGGATTCCCCGTTTTTACATTGCTGTGGTGACAAGCAGGAGGTATGAAGCAGGCGGCGGGAATGCAGAGATTGGGGTGTCGACTTACAGGTAGGAAAATCCATTCATTTCCGTTGTTTGGGACCAGGATTTAGGTGACGATTAAGAGAATTTGACAACTTACAGTACAAGCGGCGATTTACACAAGGAATTTTAATCATCATCATCATTAGAAAAAATCGGGACTTTCGTTCGAGCGTCGACTTGTGCACATTGACAAGTTACAAGCCGGCGACTTAGACCAGTTTTACTGTAGAAAAAGTGTATTCTCAGCATCATGCGACATGATTACCTAGTACAACACTCCCAAATATATCAGATCAGGCTTGAACCCATCACCTCGTGACACCTACACTGTAGGTAAACAGTTCTGGTCCTCAAATTACCACAAGGTGGCATCTGGTTGGCTTTCATTAGCTGGACGTCCTTTACAGCCGACAGAGAACCTAGGTACAGGCTGCTAAATCAAACCTCCATCCAACAACAGCGACCTTCACATAGGGCTGATATTTTTATATACAGTATAATATTAAATGAGTACCAAAATAACTGCAACTACTCTTTCACTTTTATGGGCATGTTACAGCAAGGCTGTATGGCTATAATTCACATAAAGCCTGTAATTTGTCATATAGTATTACAGATAAAATAAATCCACAGTGCTGGAGCTCAAAGCTCAGAAGACCAAACGCACATATTATGTCAAAGTCTGTACAAAAACTGCAGGATAACTGCTCATTACTAAACCCAGTGGAAATGTAGATATAATTCTGTATGGACAAGTAGTATTAATTTGCTACAATTATAACATCCAGAATTATGACAGCTAATGTGGGGTGAAGAAGACATTGTTAGGAAACTGCGTCACCTCTCAGAATTCTTCTGACTCTATGCGGGGTGACATGAGAGCCATTTTATAATACTGTGCTGAATGTGACATCTCTGTGCTTATTTTCCTCATACTGTTGGGTGTCTCTCTCTCTCTCCCTCTTTAGGTTATTATACAGTCAGGAAGCTGTGACAGAAAAAAATATGAACCCAACGTGGCGTGATGTGAAATGCTGGTTAACCTCATTTACCAGACCAGGCACGTAATAACAGAACGCGAGCGTCGCCAAAATTCTGATTTATGATTATTTCATGCCAAGGAAAAGCTAATTCCAAACCAGAGCAATTTCTCAGGGCTCATTTGTTGTTTTCTACTGTAAATATCCAAGTCTGAGTTCATTTAAGTACAAAAACAAAAAAAAAGAAACACTGAACATTTCAATAAAAGTAGTTTGTTTTTTCTAATCGCATAATCTCCTGGGGGTCCGGCCTCATTCGTATCCAACCGAGCAATCCGGCCACAAAACAACCTTAGTTCTCTGCGGTTCCGGAACCTTCTGTGGGACCCACAAGCGTATCACTGAGAAGTTTGTAAGATCTTACCCAGAAAGCTGTGCGATGGCTTGTCCTCCACGACTTTGATCCTCCGCGCGCCGGCTGGGATGACGGCTGCCTCGACGTAACCTGGGGCGACGGGAGAGAGCGTGAAGTGGAGGACAGGAGCTCACCAGGGCGCCTCGTCAGGGCAGGTAGGGGGCGCTGAGGAGCTGAGGCGTGACGCCCGATCAGAGCTTTTCATTTCTTTCAAAAGAAACTGAAGGAATTCTGAGGAACTCCTCAGCTAATATTATTGCTAACTGGCTTTCTTTTCCAGGGTCAAACTCAAAATGTTTTTGTTAATTTTTTTTTTGGGGGGGGTGGGTGCTTATTAGGAGGTGCGGGGGAGCAGGCAGGCTGAGAGCATTGAGCGTTCCTGTCACGTTGCCGGAGTCCACATTCAGTGGAGATGTGCTGGCAGGGTACAGGTCCAGGCAGGGTACAGGTCCATAGGGGTGAAGAAGACCTCCAGATGAGCACCCCCCCACTATAAGACTACCCTGAGAGGGAAATAGACCTAAAAGCACATGACAGGCAAGAGCAGATTCGTGGTCAAAAATCCTTGAGGAGCTCCGTTTAAACCTAGACCTGCGTCCACCCCTGCTCCCCCAGGCCTCGTTTCCTAGCACCGGGCCAGAGAACACTTGGGCAATAAGAATAATCCAAAGCAGCTCGATTCTCCATGTCCTCAAGGAGGTACAACTTCCAAATCTGACAGGAAGACTGACTAAGGTGTTATCCCACAAATGAGCTGATTCGGGCAGAAATGGCGCCCTGCACATAAATGCCACTGACTGTTTTTTCTTTTTATGTCCGTCGTATTCTGAAAGGACTATTGACTGAAACTGATCTGACTTTCCAGCCACCAGCAGTGCAGCCTTTCATTTCCACCTTTCATTCTCCTGCTCCGTCAGTCATAAAAATGGAGAGAGTTCCTGAACTTATGAATACGAAGTTTATAAGCATCAGATTGTCTTCTGCTGTACTTCTAAATTAATTTACAAAATGTGTTCCTGGAAAATGAGATTCCTTGAGAGAGCATGCAAAGATCAGAGCGTGCGGCAGCCTTTGAAGACCCCAAGCATTGGCCCCCGTTTACAATAAAGCGCAGTTTTGGGGCCAGAGCAGTAAAGCTCCTTGCTGGAAGAGGGAAAGAGACACTTCAGAAAAGAGAAGGAAGACGGAGGGACCTTCCAAAGAAGGGACTTTGAAGACGGAAGGATTGGGGGCGATTGACCTTTAAGGGCTGGGATTCAGTCCAGAGATGCTGGCAAGGTTGGCCTAACATCATCCCCAAGATGAAAACACTTTAATGTTTATTCTGAGAAATATGACCAATTTAAGTGAATGTGTGTGTACTTGTATATATGCATATGTAGACTATTTTATCAGTCAATTGTACAATTACATTTTTAAAAAGAATCTGGTAAATGTTCCTGTATCAGTGTTATATTATCATATTTATAATATCAGTGTACTTTTGTTAAAAAACCATCCACATTCTTCCTAGCTCTACATCAGCAAGCTGCTTTGATTATCTTTATTTCCCAGCACTTCCAGTAACACCAGTCTTGTTTTCTCTCAACCCAGTGTGCTTCACTAAAACCCCACCACCAAGCGGATACCAGTAAAACACAGCACAAAACCCAAACCGCAGTTAGTGGGCACCCGTCACCAAGACAAGCCAACCACTGCCAGTTAGTACCCTCTGAAAACCTTACAGGACAGTGAGCGAGTGTCCCACGGGCTGAAGCCCCCTTAGATGATCTCAGGTACAAGAGGCCCTTTTGCACCTTCTTTGAGTAATGTGTGTTCACGCTTTACTGTACTGGCAACATCAAGTAGCTCAGTTAATAGGCAAAGGGCTGAGGGTGGTTTAGTTCATGTTTATGAAAAATTCTGCTGTGTCCCGAGTCCCTGCGCTTCTCCTGCTGTTCCTTTCTGATAATGTATAACCTACAAAGAGGGCGTTTGTTAGGCTTAATAATGTGGAGATTAAAATACACCCAGCATTCTCAAATGGGTTCTCCTGGGGAAAGAGTCTGGGCAGACTAGAGCAAATCCACAACGCTGTTGCAGTGTTTCAATAAAACATTACGTAAAAAGTAAGGAGGCCTTTTCAATAAAAGGGTCTCAGTCGAAAACAGTCGCCAAGCTTATTTGAATCAGGAATATTCCAGAAAGATGAGGAGGCCTGGAAAACTGGAAAAAAAAATTCCAACTTGAGAGAGTGGGAGACCCAGCTGTTCTGATTTGTGATGTCGTTGGGAATCCTCCAACTGTTCCTGCCTATCCTAACAATGTGTCTGCCATGAACTGGAAGCCCAACTATTATGTAATGGTGATTTTTTTTTTTTCAGAAAAACTCAATAACTTCTAGTTTTTTGTTCCCAGGAGGACCCAGAGAGGAACGGTGCCGGGCGCTCTCCGAACGAGCCAGGAGGTACTCGTCCATGAGAAGGTATCTTACATGAGAAACACTTGGGAACAGCCCTGGGCTTTGACATCACACACGTAGAAACCTTCTTACAATGGCTACTGGTGACTGGGAGACAGAACATGATTAGAAGCAGCTCAGTCAAAGTTACAGCAACCACGTTCTTCACAGTGTAGCTCACAAAGGCATAGACACATACACCCTGACAGAAGAGGGGGGGGTGAGAAGGCCATTTTGTCACACAGAGAGTTGTGGCATGCACAGTGAGGTTGGAAACTGGCTTTTGAATTCAGCAGCATTTAAAGCTACCAGTACGCGACTGATCCTAATCTGTCAGCTTGCTACTGTGGATCCAAACTTACATGCTTCAGGTTAAAGGTCAATTGGTATAAATGGAAAAATGTCATTTATTGGCTCATAACTTCAGGGCAAGTTTTCCCACTGCAATTTTTTTCAACTTATCAATGTCCCTGCACCCCCTCCCCCCCTCCCAGTTTGATCTCGGCAGTCTTGCCCCGAGTTCACTCTCCTCTTCAGGCAACAAACCAACCACCACTTTGGATTTGCCTTAAATTTCGAAGGGTACCCGCCAATCACTCAGGTATTTAGGTACTGAACACAATGCCTAATACTATCGACATGTCAGTTCCTGTACATTTCTACAAGTCACATCAAGACTGGCAGATTCTCTGCTGCCTCAAGTCTCCATGCCGGCCTAAGGACCATGGACCAGCCACAACATGGAGAAAACAGAGTCCAATAGTACCAGTGTACGCAGACACACAGAAAGCAATTGCACAGGCCTACGTTGAGGATGAGTCTACAAGGTCATGTCTTTACTGGTTCATGTCCATCTTTCAAGACAGGATCAAGGTGTGCTGGGTGCATGTCAATGAGCCACGATTCCTACTTCGCCATGTAGGACCCTGCACACACGGAGTCCCCTGACATCTCAGCCACAGCTCACTGACGTGCCCAATCCACCACCCCACCCAACGTAACCAACTTTCCCTTTATGTCATAGAACTTCTGACTCACCCATTCCTTTGGTGTGATTGAAGTCACCCTTGACTATCTTGCAGGATTTGCCATCGCCATTGCATACACCACAGCGGTCCTCTTTGGCAGAAGATCCGATGATTCCATCGCAGCCAATTTTCTGCCAACAGATGTAAACAATTAAAGGTATGTGAGGAGATTTCAGAAGGAGTGCAGAGGAAAGTTTCAGCAACAGACCCTAACCTAAGGCTATATGATTTAGTCATAATATGAATCACAACAGTATGAAACAGAAACATAAGAGTTAAGGAAAGTCTTTTGACCATAAAAATGGAACCATTCTGTTCATGTAATAAGCAAGATCCTGACCCTGTACTGGTCAGAAAACACACACAAACTGGCGCATTCACTAAACAAAAAATGTATGGAAAATATATAATGAAATTTCATTGGAAACCGAGATGTCAAGATTAACATCCAGTTCCTGGGCCAATGAAGAAAAGAGAGATGTAGGATTACTTTGTTTTTTTATAACAGACTGGCTGAAACCAGATAGAGCTCATATGCGGATTTTACTGAATGGCATATAGCAAACATCAACCATAAGATAAGTCTGGGAGTCAAAACCACATGGCTGTTGTTAGTAATTGCCTAGCAAGAAAATAGCTGACAAAAAACCCTCAAGATCTGCATGATGGTCAACATGAGCTCGAGAGGGTCTGCTATGCTGCAGCTTGACTACGTTATGCAACTCCTGCCCGGTTTGGCCGTATCCATCCAGAACCTGGTGTCATTGAGGCCTGTTCCTCCGAGCAGCACGCTCACCTCAGCCGAAGGGGGTTCTAGGCCATGTTAATGTTTTTTGTCTCAGTCCCCCTGAAAAAGTGGATTTTTTAAAATGATTTAGTGGTTTGTCCCAGATTTTCATACGCATTTTGTACCCCTCATCTCAAATTTATTCATGGGGGTAGTGTCCCTTATTTCTTCCGGACGTTTAGCTTCCTAAGGGTCAAACCATAGAATCACACCTGATCTCAGTATAAACTGTGCAGTCCTTCCCCATGCATCCCTTGAAAAAGCAGAGATCCTATGAGTGACTCTCTAAGAGTGACTCTCTACGAGTGACTTTCTCTGCCCGGATGAATCCGCCGATGAACCCAGGCCGCCTGAGGAGAGCAGGGGGGCTGACACACAACCCACTTGATATCCGTCCAAGAAATGAGCTCCTAAGACCATGTGTGAGCATTTGGTGAGGTGGGAGGGCTATTAATCAGCACAGGAAAGGTGTTGGGGGCTTGCAAAAGCTCTCCCACCTGGGGGGCGCCTGGCTGGGAGTGATGTCACCAGCAGAACTGAAACTCCAGGGGGCCCTAAAGGCTGGCTCACTCAATCGAGGCACAATTCATTCATAGGCATCGAGTGCCATTTCAGGAGAAAAGAAGTCCTGCTGCATGGGTACGAGACGGCACCAGAAAGGAAGAAAGAAAAAAATCCATCCATTAATCAATCACACTGGATGCTTACAGCAATATGCAGTGATACACATTCTTCAAACACCAGACTCACAGATGCTTCACAAGAAGCCACTGCAAAAATTTCATACCCATGAACAGGAAGACAGATCTGTCTTCTGATTGGCTCAACAGTCTATTGATATAAGTGTTATTGATACGCTAAGTTACAAAGCAAAGAGGAAAAGAACCGATTCAGGTGCGAGTTTGGCAGTCTGTAACCTGGCCCACATTTGACAGAATCAAGCCAAACCTAACCCAATTACGGCGTTTCACAGCACATGATATATCAATTACCGCAGGTGAAATGTCTGAATAAGTAAAGCGCATTTATTTGGATCTGAAATATTGTAGTTTGCTACGCTGTGCGACACACAGAATTTCTCCCATCTGCAGCTCAGGGAGATTAGACACGGCCCAGCTACATGTGCCGGATCTTTCCACGCCGTCTTCAGCCTCGAGTCAAGCTGTCAACAAACGACTTGCCGTCAAAGCCCAGACGCCAAGCCGTCCCCCTTAGCTGGCTATTCCTGCACCATCAGATCCACTGCGTTCATCCACCGCGTGCAGAAGGGAGGACATTGTGTCTGTGCCAGGGCAACCAAGCTAGCAAAATGAGCCGGTCTCATCTCCCCGCCTATGCAGTCCAGCTGGGTTTGCCACATCACGAGCTACTTCAATTAAACTTAAATAAATTCCCCCACCCCCCCCCGAAACCGATACTTTCCACTCGAGGGGCGAAGGGGGGACGAGGGGACGTAAATGTTATGCTAAACCATCTGCGAGGAGGCCAAGGCTTCTTGGAAACCGGGACCGAGTCGACCAGCCGTTAACAGCAGCACCGCAGGGGGGCAAGACTTCAGAGTGTGGCATCTAACGCCCCCCCACCCCCCACCACCCACCCAGTTGCAAGGTGATCCTGGGGAGTTTCACGATGGGGGGGCTTGAGGAGCTTTGAGGGTCACTGGCGGGTCCGTGGATATGTGTTTCCGACCCAGTTAAACCCGTTAGAGTTAGCCGCTGAGGACCAGAACATTCCGGATCAAGTGGTCTTTCCACAGAACTTTTGCGATGGCTCTGGTGGGATGTGTTCTGGAGTGTTCTGTTTAAAAACCAGTCCTTGGCTCACGACCAGGCAGTCGGTGCATATGTTCAAAGTTCTGGAATTTGCTTAAGCATGCAATAGCCTGGAGGTAGCGGTGGGACAACATGGCCCATAGTGGGCGGACTGGGAGAGCTGGTGATGGTGCTGGATTAACCTGCCGGCCATCAATAACTTTACTGGATCCCATTGGGTTAAGTAGGGCGGTGACTGACACCACATGGTAATCCCGTCCACCTGGGATTCAAAACCTGTCCAAACAAAAAGCATTACGGGACATTTCATCCAGTAAGGATTAACAAAGAAAAAGACAAACTGTAGTTCATATAAATAAATTCCCCAAAGGAAGAAGGAAATTTCTGTTCAGTCTTGACCCCATCTGCCACTTGAGCCAATTAAATTAAATTTAAAGCCTTCCCCCCACCTGCTAGAGCTTGTTTGATCAGCTTGCAGAAAGGAAATGAAATTAGGGATAGAAAGAAACAGCACATGCTGATGAGGGCTGTCCTTCACTTGGGGTGGGGGGGGGGGGCAGACAGCCACTCTCTTTCTTTACCTGGCACTTTCCGTTGACACAGAGGTCGGTCTCATAGGGTCCGCAGGGGGTGCCGTCCAGGACACGCTCCGCCACCAGGACGGAGGCCTCGCGGCCCACTGGGGTGCAGAAGAGGACGCACGGCTTCTCTGTAACACAGCGAGAAGGCAAACTCCACAGTGACGGCCGACTGTCTCGCTCAGCCTGCATGTGTGCCTGTGATTTACATCAAGGGCTTCCAGGAGCCTCCTAGGCCTCCTCAATGGCTCTGAAGGTAAAACGTCAGTATATAACCTTTACTGGGGGCTCCGACTGGAAAGCTGAAAGATTAATCAATTCCGAGTGAAACAATTACTGACATCTTCTATGTGACCCCCAAAGGCACATTAATACCATATAAACTAAATAACAAATGTTAATATTTAAATTTACTGCAACACCATTGTCCTTTGTTTTTTTTGCATATATACATATACGCTGATGAGCCAAATCATTAAGGCCAACCCTATGGGAAGCGAAAGGCTATATTGTAACAGCAGCACATGTCAAGGTCTGGGACGTAGTAAACCGTAAGCTAACATTCAGCACTAATTTTGCAGGCCTGAGTGACTCTGATGACTTTGAATCGTTTTGGCCAGGCGACTGGGTCAGAACATCTCGGAATCTGCGAGGCTTGTAGGGTGACTAATGGTCCAAGAAGGGATGAACCGCAACCTGCTGATAGTGTTGGGCAGCCATGACTTTCAAACGTGAATAAAGTCCCGTGTGGTGGAAACCAATGATGGTGATGGAATAAGGTGCCCTGGTGCATGTGGGGCTGTGTAACGGAAGGCAGGTGCCCATGCTGACCCCAGTGTACCACCCGCAGGTCCACAATAGGCATGAAAATTTCAGAACCGGACCTTGCAGCACGGGAAGAAGGTTCTCCCGATGAATCCCGTTTTCTGTTGCATCATGTGGACGGCCGGGTATGCGTCAAGGCGCTACGGGAGGTGAAGGACGGACGAGCGTGATCCACGCATACAGAACCCCGCGCAGACGGCTGTGAGGCGCGAGACCGCCGACCGTCACGCCGCTCCCGGCTGCGTAGCAACGGATGCTGCAGCTTTACGACGCCTCTCGCTTTTCGCAGAGCTTTTCCTGGCAGGGCCAGGCCGCAGATGCCAGGGGCGCGGAGCAGATATGAAGCCGGGGGATGGGGGGGGCGCGGAGGGAGAGTCGGGCGGGCGGAGGGGAGCGGCGGTGGGAGCGAGTGAAGCTGTCAGGCGGCTGCTGGGGCTCGCACGCGTGATTCATCAGGCGGGCCGGGAGCCGCGCCACACGTCCGCTACATCGGACTTATTCAGAATAAACACTGAAAAGGGGGCCCGTGGAATCCCCCGCCGTATTTGCAGGTGGGGGGCGCCGTCGCACCCGGGGCCAACACTCACCATCATTGACCACGGCCGTCCACATGCCAGCCTTCCTCCTGGCGGCCTGCCGCTCCTGAGTCTGGCACTGCTGGTCCCGGAAGGTGGGCAGCCCCTTGGCACAGGGGGGGGCGTCGCAGGCCTTGTGCTCCACGCTGGCTTTCTGGCAGTGTCGCCCCCCGGGCCCCGGCCTGCGGGAAGAGCAGCAGCAGCCTTTGGCCTCGCTTTGTAAATCAGCCCGCGGCCCTCCCACTGCTGCAAGAAAAGTCCACCTCCCCCCACCCCGCCCCCCCCCAACACGTTCAATGACCGACTAAAGAGTCACTATGAAAAGCAAAACAGTGAGCAGGTTTGACCTTTAGTCATACACAGTTACCAGCTTCATTCTTTTCAGTCGTTTAATTGTTCAGCCGTTCTGTTTTTGGTGTTTTCATGCTATTTATTTTGAACAGCCCTGTCTTTGGCCAGTGTACTCAGAGATGCCTGCCTCCCCCCCCGCCCCGAAACACAGCAACAGACAGGCAGGTACCTGGCCTGCGGTCTCTGTCAGCTGTGTCAGCTGGGGGAGATTTACTGCCCGCGCCGGGGCTTAAGTGGGAGGGGGGGGGGGGGGGGGCGAGCAAGATCCCGGGAGTTGGCTTTAAAAACATCTTCACCGCCAAAAAAACTCATAAAAATTTATTTTGATT
>JAABNY020000008.1:6334431-6345206 GCA_015164015.2 Brevimyrus niger | reverse complement strand
GGGGGCACCCACCGCCTGACTGAAGACCACGTCCCGCCTGCGTTTCAGCAGCAGGCCTTGCGGGATGCTGCACACTGCCTCCTGCAGTAGCACGAACGTCATGGACTTCCTGGCGCGCTCCGCCACTTCTGTCACGCAGCCCTTCAGCACGTCCACCAGGGGGCGCAGCTGCTCCGGCCAGTCCCCTGGGAAACAACAAGCAGAGCGTCCCCTGCAGTCAGCTCCCAGAACAGACAGCGAAAGAGCCGTTTTTTTACGGGTCGCCACCTGTCCAGCATTTTCCAAGACCAGCCCCACATTTCGGTCAACTGTCCCAGAAAAAAAAAAAAAAAACATTATGAGACGTGGAATGTCCTTATCAATTTCCCTATCACTCAAACCGAAACTAACCTTTGGAATTGTGATGCTATGTGCAATATTTTTCAGTGAATAACTAGATTCAGAGTTCAGAGTTAACGCTTAACGCCCAAGTTCTACGGGACCGGAGTTTCAAACCAAGATATGCACCATAGGGAAAGGGGACAATAAAAAATATAACCAAGCACTTTCTTTACTCTAAACTGAGAAGCGGGTTTGTTCCGTTATTCTTCTTCCAAACACTAGAGGGTGACACTGAGTGTACACCAGGCGGCACATGGGAAATGTTCTGGACAGCTGGGAGGAATCGCACGCGAGGCAGAAAAAAATACGAGAAAATGCGAGGGAAGACGTCAGACTGCCGGTCAGGTGTTGAAAGTCACCACACTGTCCCAAGTCTGGCTGCTGTAAATGAAAAAAAAAAAACAAATTTTGGTAATCTACATGTTCTGGGGCAGATTAGAATGGCAACGCTGCTCTGAGAGTCCGTTCACAGTTATCCTACTTAAGAGAAACTGAGACTCCTTTTTACATATAGTTATTAAATATTTATGGCATCCATAATTAGCTGATGATATATTTCAAGATGTTAGCAATACAAATTATTTTTTAATGGCAATGATGTAGTCAGTATAGAGTGATTATGCTACGATACCCCAAAGAGGGGACGGCAGAGAGCTCTCTGAGTAAGTGACAATAACATTAATATAAGTGGCCACTAGGTGCCAGTCTACTCCACATAATCATGCTATTTAGTTTGACACGTACTGCTGAATCGTTAGAAAGGCCGTTTTCTTAAAAAGACTGGTTCTCAATCTCTAGAACGGCTGACTAAGCACCCCTCTGTCGTCATAACAGTTTGCCGCACAGGTTGACAGACACCTCAAATTTTACAAGGCCCTGTAAAATAGAAGCTTTGAAGAAAGCAGGAGGAGTCAAAAAACACCAGCTAGGCCTGTACGGGCCCATGGGGCGGAGAGACGGCATATTGCAAACCCATGGCCTGCTGTTGGGGACCGTGACCAATCCCACGGCCTGCTGTAGTTGACCGTGACCAATCCCACGGCCTGCTGTCGCCGACCGTGACCAATCCCACGGCCGCCCCTCTCAGCCTGAACGTCAGCGCGTGTCGTCGTCGCTCCGACGTGGCCCCGCAGGGATCACTCTGCCTAGCCTTCGTGCCGCGAAATACGGGGAAAACCCAAGAAAAATAAACGTAATGAAGAAGGAAGCTGTGGCTTACCGGGGCACAGAGAGGGCGTGGCCTCAGTCGGGCCCGCCTCCGACGGCACCGCTCCTGGTTCGTCGCCGTGGCTCTCCCGTATCCGGTCCACCATTGCGATGATGCAGTTCAGGGCCTTGGCCACGTTTGCCCACACCCTGTCCTAGAGCATCCAGAGATAGGGCAGCGGTTAAGCTCCGCCCCCTCTGCTGCCGCCCCCCCCCGAAAAAACACTCAGGCCCTTCGGCCGTCAGCATGACCCTCATCTGTCCCCGTTTAAATCAGAGGCTTCCAAATCCATGGGCGGGGAGGGCCATGTGCTGTCAATCACCAATGGCTTCGGCCAATGGGATGCGCCAGGGGTCTCAGCTGATCCAGTTACTGTCAATGCATGGTAATTTATCCCAATTCATGGTAATTTATCCAAAAAGCATCTCATCTCTCATCAGCACAACACAGGCATGTAAATACTTTCACGTCTAATTTTAATCTCTCGATTCAGACAACTGGGGCATAACTTGACTTCTCAAAAACAAATATGATAGATTTATTTGAAATTTTATGTCACAGGCAGTTAACTTTATTGACAGCCGCTCATGCGGACAGAGAAGCGTTAACAGCGCGTCTACCTTTTATTCAGATTCGGAGTGCTGCCTTTCAGTTTACATGCAGAAACAGAGAATGAGCTGATGCTGACGGGCATTTGCACAACATACATTTGCACAGTTATTACAATCGTTGTACAATAACGTTCTTATTTACTCCATTTCATTTTTACTTGTACATACTTCTTTGTCTACTTTTACATATGTTATCCTGGTTGTATTTATTTCTATGCAAATTTTTCTATGCTGTACCTGCCCCTTACTCTACTAGCGGACACAGTAATTTCCCCTCAAAGGCATCAATAAAAATCTATCCCATCCAAACTCATCCAATCTTATCTTATCAGACAGAAGGGTTAGTTTAAACTTGCCCATTCCTCCTCGTCATACTCGGAGTGGTGGGGTATGGAGTCCTGGGCCTTCTGAGAGGTGGGGCTGTCTGCTGTGGGGGGGGTCTCGCTTCCAGGCCCACCCACATTGTTACAGGCCGGGGGGCCCAGCTTGGTGACGTAGCCGGGGCTTGCGGTGTGCAGTGCCAGGAGGGCCGTCTTCACCAGCTCGTCCTTCAGGGCGTGCACGAACTGCTCCGTCTGCAGTGAGGGGGGGGGGGGGGGGGGGGGGGAGTGAGCAAGATACATGGAGTATGCTTTAAAAACATCTTCACCGCCAAAACAAATCATAAAAATTTATTCTGAATTTTTGGCCCACATTTGTTACAGCGCCCCCTCCTGAGATGGAATGGAAGTGCACTACCGCTTTTTGCAAGGACAGCTGGGCACTTCAGAGATTCGGGGTCTCCGTAGCTAAGGTCAGGTCCCAATATCAATAGAACATGGTGAATTATTCCGAGTCTAGTAACAGAAGATAACCGCAAATGATTATATCAATAATTATTAGATCATTATGAATTTTGATATTTCTCATGAAGATTATAATGATTGTCAGTTGTTACGATTATGATGCTGATCATGATCAGAATGATGATTATGATGATGATGATGACACTGAGGATGACTGTTGAGTATGGTATCAGTGATGGATATGGTAATCTGGTAATTATCCTGATGACCGGGAAGGTTATAAAGATGGTGATGAAGACGGCGGTACGACATGGAGGCGAGTTCCCGACTTACGGAGGGTTGTCGCACTTCCTCTGACGGAAGCGGACCCCAGTGCCACAGGTTCGACTGCACATGCTCCAGGGGCCCCAGGGGCCCCAGTCCCCGTCCAGGTGCTGCGGGATGGGGGTCTTGCTGACGCAGTCTCCTGCCCTGCACCACTGAAAGCGACACCAGCCATGAGAGGAGCGCCCTCAGCAGGAGTTGGCCGGGCACTGCGCTAGCAAACGGCACCCTGATCGACCGGTTAAACACAAGGAGCCCTCAGGGAGTCGCGCTCCAAACCCCACATTCAGGGCCCTGAAGCTATCATCACAGACTGTGGGCCAACGACCCACGGAGCAGGACAGAAAGAAGAGCAGAGCTTACCACACAAGACAGACCGGAAACATCTCTCCAACCACATCAATGTTCCATACAGCTGAAGATGTATTTCTGGCAAAAGTAAGAGGCGAGCAGTAATATCTACACTTCAGGCTGCTTCTAGATGCCTCTTGTTCTCACCTTGTCGGCTCCGCACTCTGTCCCATCCAGGGGGGGGTCTAATTTGGTTTTGCAGGTAGCGTCTCCTTCCACGAGGCACCACAAGCCAGCGCACATCAGGTGCTGTAATACAAATGGGGGGGGACTCATTACTCACTGAAATGACCCAAAAATTCAGGGCAAGCATGCCCCCCTCTCCCCAGGCACACGAAATAACAGGTTTTTAATCACATTATGGGGAGACAGACACACACACACACAAACAGAGACGCATTGATACACACACAGACATAGACACACACACAGTATCCATATACACATGCACAAAGACACAGATACACACATACAGATCCATACAAACAGACATGCAATCAGCTGCAGCCTTAACGAGCATCAGGTGTAACTGGCTTGTAGGTATAGCAGCAGCACACAGAGTCATGACAATGTGAATTGCCAACACTAGATGACAATCAGTCCACAACCCACACATACAGACAGGCACACACGCAGACAGACAGGCACACACGCAGACAGACAGGCACACACGCAGACAGACAGACAGACAGGCAGACAGGCAGGCACACACACACACAGACAGACACAGATACAGACACACAGATACAGACACACATGCACTTACATGCATGCAATGATGAATCTCCTGAAGCAGGGGGAGTCTCTCCACATAATGATACCTTTTTACTGCTCTTAGTGGAAATCTGGTGGCTTTACTGCTCTGGAGGCCTCTGGCTTTTTCAGACGCCGCAGAGCACGGCCTTTACTGCGACTCGTCCTGCCTTTAGCCCGCACTATAAAGCTGTCAGCAGGACGGCTCTTAAAGGTGCGCTCACCCGGCGCGGGCTTGCCGAATGCCTTACCGAGGGCTGGGCATGGTGCCATCTCAGTGCGGCACGATATCGCCAACACGAGCGTCCGTTTGAAGTTTTGCAGGCCGTGGTAAAAAGCTCGCCGGGACATTAGATGGATCCGACCTGCTTTTCTTGGAGCCCTGCGCATACATGTCATGCAGACGGACTCTGGCCAACCGCAGTGCCTGACAAGAACCGCGTCTCACCGAGGACCTGCAGCCCCCTCTGCGTCACAATCAGGAAACCGGCATGTTCTGCGATCGTGACCCGCAATCCGTACACTCGTTCGGGCTATTTTACAGGCTCAGTGCTCGAGTCAGTTACTTTAATTGCAAATCTTTCTATAAAACCAGTTTGGAACGACCAGTCTGTAAAAACACATGACATGATCACACTATTGCGTCACTCATTCACTCACCCCTTTAAATGTGACTAAAATAATGTTTCAAAAACACTTTAAAAGATATTTCCGGAACTGTGGAACAACTGGGACTAGCATAGAGCAGATGGACTAAGGGGGCAAATGCAACTACAAAATGGTTTAATAAGCTTTTGGTATCAATGCAGAAGCAAAATATCCACTGACACCGGCCCCATCCGGCCAGGATCGTATCACTCCGACCTGCTGCTGGGGGGCCTCATAAGAGTTTTATTCACACAAATTTATGTTCTGCAGGGAGAAAGAAAAATAGTAGGTTCATAGAGATAACCAATCATATTGTGGAGAAGGAGGGTTCAAGTGACTAGAGAAGGCAAAACCAACCAATCATCACTGTCTCCTCTAGTTGCCTGGACCCACCTCCTCTACAATCTGATTGGTTATCTCTCCAAAATCAATTGTTTTTCGTTCTACCCTCAGAAAAAAAATTTTGCAAGTAAAACTCAAATGCTGGGGTAGAGCACATCCAACCGATTACAAGTGGGAACTCACTACTATTCTTTTTTGTGAGCACAAGGCTGAATGGGAAGTAATGCACTGAAGACAAATCATGTCACGCTCGCCCTAGGATTGCCACCGGCAACCAATTAGCAAGCCTGCTGCCCCCAAGGACACGTTAGCCTAGCAAATGGCCGCAGCATCGTCACTGGATATTTATTTTAAATCACTTTATTGATCCCAGTAAGGAAATTCTCTTTTCACTACCCTATCCTGCCCTCCACGGCTCACAGTCATAGGAGCAATCTTGGCATCACAGGGGAGCCACCTGCTGAGGCACCCAGGGAGCTGGGGCTTAAGGGCCTCGCTCAAGGGCCCACAGACATGGGACTATTCTGCCGATGCCAGGTTCGAACCGGCGACCTTCCCATCACAGGCACTGAGGCTGCCCCACACGGTGTAATCAAGTGTTTCTCAAAGTTTATAATCAAAGCATCGTATGGTTTCCCCCCACTGGACGATCAGTCTCAGTGAAATGCTCCTTATGAGAAACACGCAGTTAGAAGTCTTGGCTGGTCATGAGGAATATAAGGGACAAGTTCTGCAGGTTTGGCAGGGAAGCTCATGCTGAGGCGGGGGGGATGTTCTCAACAACAGGCGCATTTCGAGCCCGGACCCACACTACAGGGCTTTAGATAAAATAAAATAAAAAAAAATAGAAAGTCCCCCTAATTTTCAAGGGTCCATTTCACCATGGAAATGCATTACCAACACACAATGGGCAAAGTACATATTCAGGACATTAGAGATAATTTAACATAAAAATTGGGGGGGGGTGGGGGTAACGTTAGCGTCAACTAGCCAGCTGGTTACCAAAGCACCCCGTTACAAACAGGGCAAAGCAGAGCGAGTTCAGGAGAAACTCCTACCTCCATATCCTGGCAGAAGGTGGCGTTGGTGCCAAATAAAATCTGGCACTGCTCGTCGGCGCTGTAGTGCATGCCAGGCAGCTTCGGGGGCAGACGCACCATGTAAGGGCTGCGCGGGTCCATCCGCAGTAGGCATGCGCTGGCCTTGGACCTGCAAGCAGAGTGTCCCCGCCAGAAAATGTCACCACCCCCCAGCACAGAAGCCTGCTCCACTCCCGTCACTAAGGACACGCCCCCACTCCTGAGGAGTCTCCCACGGGAAGCCAGATCACTTCTCCACCGACGGCAGAAATAAGACAACCGTGAGCATCTAACAAACGACGGGAAGTGCCTGAGCTTTTCCGACACGGGCTTGTTTATTGTGCTTTTTTTAACCATCAAAGTGACGCATCTGGGAAAGTATTTTCAGTGACACTTCACTTAAAGCACTCATGTTCAATGCGGTATAGATACCTTGATTATAATGCATTGATAAAGTTTTATACAATATATAATGCCTTACGATGACTGCTTTAAGTTCGATTCCCGTTACGACTCGTACTCTGAATCCTGCCATGTTCCAGCATCTGAAATGGGTTTGGTAACCATATCTCAGGGTTTGTCAATGGCATGGCTTCAGAATCAGACAAAGATGAGGACAGTCCGTCACACTTAATGCAACAGATGATGTCAAGAGCTCCGAAGAGGTAAAAAGTTAAAGGCAAACTGGAGAAAGGAGGTAAAGAGCATCGTTTCGGCCCCCATGGGGAGGTTATGACCTCCAGAGTAACAGTGATGACAACCTAAAGACAGCCGATATCAGTTACAAAGCTTCGGCCTCCAAGGACCTTAGCTTGCATTTCATAAGTTTAATTACATAAAAAACACAATCTTCTTTATTTTATTTTGTCTTTTAACAAACTCACAATCTGGAAAAGGGACTTGCATTCTACTTAGTAATCACTAGAGTAGGGGCACTGATCCAGGATACATAGATAAGCACCTGATCAGTGTGACGAAGATTCTTTACATTAAAATGGACTTAATTATCACTTAAAAGCAGGATCTCTGTGTGCAGGAGCTGTCCGGACACAGTCAGTTCACCTATATGGAGGACGTCATTATTCTGGTCTGCCAGGCATGTAAAACGTATGTTCCCTGAAGCTTTCCGAAATCCCAGCCCTCAGGATGGGTCCTTTCCATAATCTAAATACCATCCGACTGACACCCAGGCGTCTTTACGGGGTTCCTCGTCGGTTCCTAAACTGATTTTGAAGCTAATTTCTCTCATGGAGCAAGAAGAAAGTTAATAATGAAAAGGGCTTATCAACATTAAAATATGAAAATCAGACAATTCGACTGGGACTAAGAATAGCGTTGAGAAATTAGCTATGGTAATGATCAATTTAGAAAGTTAAACTGAATCATATTGAGAATTTTAATGGAGATGCGGATTCTGTGACGAAATACCAAACAGCAGGGGCTCGGTGCCTGGGAGAATCAGACAACTGTGGGTGAAAATAATAATAATAATAATAATAATAATAATAGTAATAATAAAAACCTATTTATACAGTGAATAATAAAATGTACTGCAGTCATACTGGCAGTCAGATTGTTTGGCTTCCGTCCTCAATGTCCTGAGAGTATCAGGATTGACACGGAACCATCTTAAGATGATGTCACCATCCCAGATAAGACCTTTCCAGGGCGGATTCAATGGAGAGCACCGATGTCTGAATCCATTCAGCCATGATGATCTGATCAATCAGGCGACCACATCTCTGCGTTTTTCCCGTCCCTCCTCAGAGTCTCCCTCACACACACACACACACACACACACACACACACACACACACACACACACACACACACACACACACTACAGGCAGCAGACAGGGCTGCACGGTATCACGTCCTGATTATATGCCACAAGCGCAATAATCTCCTCTTTTAAAGCATGATGTCATGCTGACTTGTCCCTTCCTTCACTGCTACCTCAGTGCTTATCGCGTCCATGATTTACCAAAACAGTAGCACGTGGCGCTAACTGAATTTAATAAACATAAGGCTACAGCAAATTTATAGAGACTACTGACTTTTGGGCGTCACAATGCACCAATAATAATATTTTAGCTGCACTACTAATCTGCTTATTAAACTGGGGCCATAAGTAAACGTCTGCATTGAACCGAAAAGCCGGAGTCCGGACAGATGCCAGTCACTCTACCAAAAGGAAGCACATTGCCAGGTGGCAAAAGCTGCAGAACGGCACCCCCAGACAAGCCCCCTACCCGCCCCGGGTTTGCGGGTCTGCTGAGGACCAGCCGCTCTGCCTCTAAACTGTTACCATACAGCAGGACGGCGGCTGTTTTTCCTCAGACGCGGCTGCGGGCGACGCCGTAAGCGCTCTCTGTGTTTCGTCACTCGCGAGAGCGGCCCTCTCTCCCGCCTCACCTGAGGAAGTTCTCGAGGTCTTCGCGGCTGCAGGTGGACCAGGACAGGTCGCTGGGGTTCCTGCCCTTCACCCACTCCCCCGACATGATGTGGGAGTGTCCGGTGCAGGTGGCGTGGTCGTCGTCGTGGCTCATGCCCATGCTGGGAGACAGAAGCAGGAGTCACACAGCCCCCCCACTCAATCGCGCCACGTGGACCCGGCACCCACTGGGTCCGCGTGACATTTGCCTGGCTTGGCACCCATGAGCACTGGCGTCTTTTTTTCAAATTATTGTTTCAATTATACCGCCTACGTGTCAATCCGTCGACTGCCTTTGCAAGAAGCCATTTCCGAGCAGAAGGATTAAAAACTGGAGGTGAGGCTTCCATTGATTCCAGGCCGTAAGAAGTTCAAAGCTCACACATCAAAAGCCGTTAAACGAAAGATCTAAAACAACACAGTGGGAAGCAAAGAGATCCGTCTGGGTCCTTTCAGACGGCCACCCACCAGGGCAGGGCTGTCAAATACACTGCCTGATGAAGCCTATGCACTCATACCATCTTAATTATTTCATTTTGGTATTTTGGTATGCACATCAATAAAAAAAAATTTTTATTGTACATTTAAAGACAGTAGTTAATCCTTATGTTCAGGAAGTACCACATTTTAGTGGAAATGCATCAGCGCTTAGTTAGCGGATCGGTTAGTTTGGAGGAGAGAGAGGACAGGAACATGAAGCCAGGCAGCTTGTTAAAAGAAGAATTACTATCCAGGCACCCAGTCCCTGGCCAACAGAGCCTGGTCTTCCATGTAAAGCCATCATGTAGACAGTCACAAGCTCAGAGCAGGGAGACAAACGCCCCCACCCTGTCCGTAAACAAACACTCCTGTCCGTCACAAATTCATGCTGACATTAGCCTGGCTCTTATCTTCTTTAGTACGGACTCACTCAGTGAGAGTTCTTGGGAGTAGTCATTAATATTTGTAATATGTGCACCATAATCCAAACATTAAAGGCCATAAGAGAAATATTAAATATAAAAGAAGCTTTAAAAAGTCATGACTGTAATTATTTGTTCCCTTTGCTGTGGAAAACCCAGTTATGCGTGTGAAAATTATCTCGCCAAGCCACAGACGAGGAACAGCCTGTTTCTCGGGGTAATAACAGCGGCTCTGCTACCGCAAAGTAACCCCAGTCTTTGAAGTTCCTTGTTTAGGTAGGAAATTTCAAGAAAAGCTCTTCATGGTGAAGGATGCCATGCATCAGAGCAGATCAGGGCCAGAGGAGAATCAGAGACTGGGAGTCGAGTCTCTGCAATTACCAGGAAATGGAAATGCGGAGGACAAGGCTCCCCCCCACCGTCATCGGCTCGGGGTGGGGGGGGGGGGCAATGGGAGAATGAGCGCATGTGTCAGCACCACACAGGAGTCTGCGGAAAGGCCGGGTGGTACGGAGGGGGCCATTACTCAGAGCAACCCCCCCACAGGGGTTTACAGTAAAGCCGTGGAGGCATCCGCTAGGGACCAGACCAAACTGAAAAATTCAGGTCTTACTATCAAATGTCGTCTGTTGTGTAAACCGAACACTAACAAGACCATCACCACAAACTCAGCGCGGGGGAGGGGGATCTCAAACTGGGAAATTCTCTCCTCAACCGAGAGGTGGAAGCTTTCATAAGCAGGATGACATTAAAGGATATGTGGTTCACACACCTCCCAAATCACCACGTGGAGCGACATCACAGAGCCGGACGGCTGAAAAACCCTGAGGACGTCCTAAAATGACACCCCCCACCCCCCCCCCCCCCCCCCCCCCGCCCCCCCCCCACAACCAACCCCGGCGCCCGCCCCCCCCCCAGCTAAACGGGACACACCACCAAACGCACCACCACCCACACC
>JAABNY020000008.1:6279726-6297706 GCA_015164015.2 Brevimyrus niger | reverse complement strand
TGTGGGGTGACGGGCTGCTGGGCTGCCGTGTTCAGCGGGGCTGCCGTGTTCAGCGGGGCTGCCGTGTTCAGCGGGGCGCGCTCGTCCTTGTCAGGGTCAGAGGACAGCTAGCAAAGCATCGTGGTTTGGGAGCCTGTTAAATGGGTCTCCGCCTCTCGGTCACGAAGCCCTTTGGCCCAAAACATCAAAGCTGCCAGTGGAAATTTAAAATAAAATCATCAGACTGAGAGACTAGTGCAAGCAAGAGATCGTCTTAATTAGATAGAAAATTTACTTTGATTTTAACACACTACCAGTTACTGTGCAGATTCTCGGTTTGTGTATATTGCCCTTGGATTAAGTTAGGATTGGTAACAAAGCTCTCAGTTTATTACAGAACTCACAGTGAAACCTGCCGAAAGCATTCATGGGCTGGAAAAAAAGGTCTCTGTGTACACATTTCAGAGTTTAGTTCCGATGTACAGATAGCAGTCATACTCAGATTAAATGTAAATATGTACAGCAGATATTTTTTTTACGGTAATTTAAAGGGTATGATATAAAATTGTATGGAAATCCGTCGAGTCTCGTGCTTTGTTTCTCGTGCTTCTCGTAGCGTCTCCCTGGGTCTGAGGTCTTTTAAGGTGATAGCTGTTATTTCCCAAACTGAGTGGAGTGCTTTGGTTTCTGACGTAGCCCCGATAAAGATGCCGATGTGAGGTGTATCCCCCTGGTGACTTCTCCCAATCGATTAAACGTTTCTGTATTCCAAACAGACATTTTGTCAGAGAACCTATTAGTGATTTGATACATGATCTGAATTGATTATTATGTCATGATTATTATTGGTATTATTATTATTTTTTTTGCCTAAGATGTTTTGCAGTAACCTGGGAAGGTAAATATTTCATATAGCCTTGGGTTTTCTGAAGGGTCCGTGTTAGGAAGTATGTGTACAGGGAAGCCATTTTGTGTTTTGCCCCACTAGCATAATTAGTAGATTAGCATCTGCTAAACATGGTGTTTATGTTGCTTTGTTCTTACAAATTTTTGTTTGGGGTGCAGGAAGTATCCAAAAATCAGTTTAAATATAACATTGAGATTATAATTGTGATTGGGCAGTATTGTTTAAGCGAACATAGCTGGTTTCTGCATAGATATTATATTATCAAGACCCACAATTAAAATATCCTGAAGATCTTGTAATGTTGATATAGACTTGTTTTCCTATCAACAATGTTAATATAAACAAATCGCTTAAAAATCTTGTATTTTTAAGGTATTAATAAAATGTAATTAAACATGAGTAAGTTTGGCCTTTACTAGTGGACATTCAGGTGAACCATTTCCTACTTTTACTGCCTCTAATCAAATACAGTCAGTTCATTCTTTTAAAAAAAAAAAAAAAAAAACATTATTTCTTTATGAAGTCTAAACTTTATGGCCATGTCATGTCATGATTTTTATGAAAATCATTATTAAAATCATATAATTATTAATAAAAAAAAAACCCTTGAGTTAGTAGTTTGGAATCCCTGCAATTCAAAATGCCGTACTTTTGTGTCTACCTATTTAATTTATATTTTAATAATAAAGATGTGACATTCTCTGTCCGAACGTGGCAGACATTCTTCAGCTGAAGAAATATTAATTGGTGGCTTTTTGTTTTTAAATTTTGTATATTTTTTTAGGTTATCAGTGCCGCTGTTCTGCCAACACAGATTTGCCTCTTGTATTTCCAAAGTCTTCCAAACTTGTTTTTCGAAAGACGTTTAAAAACGTTGTTTGTTGTTTGCAGATTTGTAAAGATGTGTGAATAAAAACTAAATGTACAAAGCTTGCAGTATTTCGCCTTTTTCCTACAGCAAGACAATACATATATATATTATTTTATTTTTTTCTTCTCTTACCATGAAGCAAACCAAATTTATTACCAGGTGTGTCACTATCATGCATTTGAAAGTGTGTTTTTTCATCAGTTCAAAAATACTGGGAATTGTGTTTTTTGGGGTCTTTACATACTTTTTACATTATGCAGAAGTGTAATGCAATATTTAATTTATGTTCAATATCTGGTAATAGGTGTACAATCCAGCTGCAAACTGCGGTTCCCCACAGTAAATTGTCCGTTGCATGGTTGTAAATCAGCTTCCTTGAGTGTTTGTCCTGTTACTGCTGGCTTTGCCCCTCTCCGTCCACCCCGAGTGAGCGATGGTGATCGCCCCGTTTCTGTGATGGCCCCCCCAGAACGGCCAGCTCTCCCAGAGCTGGTGCTGGCCTCTTAAGTTCAGTTTGTGGCTTCCAGAAGTCTGCTGATATTCCCTGCACTGCCGCCCTTACAGCTGCATTTAGATTTTGATGGCGGAACCGTGGTAAGTAGCTGATTTGGGGGCTTCTCTGTGTTTCATATGTCCTGTATCGTTTACTCTGGGTTGAGGTCCGTTTCCCTCCCCTCTGCCCGGTTCTCAGGAATGCCATCAGAAATCCGGGGGTGGGGGACGTACCCAAAGATGGTCAGGCTCTAGCTGCAGTGTCTACTTAGCATCAAAGATGGATTTGTGGATTACTTTACAAAGCACTAGGTGCTTCCATTGAGTGACTCACAGGTAACATAAGCCCATAAAACAATGCTGTTTTCTCTGCAGTCCTATGGTCTGGCCAGATGGACGGAACAATGTCACTATTGTGGTTGTGTCTGTTTGGCTGGAGAGTCCTCTGCACTTCTGAAAATACTGCTCACGTCAGGCACTCGGTGAAGCTCGGGCCCAAAGCATTTCGCTACGGGGACCGGAGGAGATTCCAGGGATGTGTGTGTTAAGGTGCCACGGTAGAACATGGCTTTTTAAATGGACGTGTTGAGTGAAAGATAATTCTTGGTTACATCAAGCCCTCGGATTTTTGAGGTACAAAAACTCCTGAATCCACCATTCGACATCTATGCCAAGTGTTCTCAAATGTTTTCACCAAAGGACCGCATCAGATTTTTGTTCAACATCTGAGGTCTGAAACAATTTTCAATAACAAAACCGCATCTCATGAACTTTAATGAATTAACAATTACCTTTGATATAGACATCGATGTACAACAAAAATGGGAACACTTTAACCTTCACCGATCGTATTGACTGGGGGATTGTGATGAGTTGTGTGTGTGTGAATTTTGGTGTTTCTTTGTATTTTGTACTTCAAACCACATCAAGCCTTTATTACATTAACCATATTGATTCATAAAGTACTTTATTGGATGGGTCTGGGTTAACTTGCGGTTTGGTCTGCATTCAGACCATGGTTCAGACTTTGACAGCTCCTGATCTCTGCTATTAGTTAGCGTGAGTTAATTGTCTTCATGTTGTCCAATGGTAAAGTGATATCTTGATTTTCTTTTCACCCACAAATCCCAGGGAAGATGAAATACTGTTTCCCATCCACCCAGCTTCAGGCTAAAAGCTGAGACACAGCCTGGATGGGATGCCAGCCCAGTACAAGGCACACAGTCCCACACAGTGGAGAGACATCGCTTAGGCTAATAGCACGGACTGCAGCTGTAAGGTGAAGTAACCCAAGGAAGCAGGGGAGAACATGCAAATTCCAAAACTGCAGATTTCACCCCCTGAACCACTGAGGCACCATGCTACACAAATCCGCTTTTTGTTTTTCCTTTATATATTTTTCCCATAAATCATGAAATTGTACTCCAAAACAATTAATATATCATGAAGAAGCAGCCTTACACCTAGAACCAAGGCTCCAACTGGATCTTTTCTTCTTATTTTTAAACCAAAACTCTGCTTCTCTGTCCACTGGGGGTAAGGAGGCTTTAGTAGGATTAGCAGATCATATAAAACTTTCCAAGGATGGTTTTGACACACCGCTCAGCTTGGTTTTTTGAGTGGGCCAAAATTTGTAGAAAAGGTATTTCATCAAATAATGTTTAATTCCCAGGCCAGTTCCACTGGCAGATGTGCGGGCGCTGGAAGCCTCGCGCTGCCCGGACTGCATGCGGCTCCGCGGACGCACCGGTGTAACAGATGGACACCCCGGAGCGGCAAGGGAAAAAGCAGCAGCGACCTTACTAATCAGATAATACGTTAACTACTAGGTAAAATAAAAGAGTCCGGAGCGACGCGCAGCTGCAGGCTGTAAACAGGTTAAGTTAATTAACAAAATACCAGAGTTTTTTTCAGACTGAGCTCTTTGCCGGTCTTTTCGCGCTTAACTTTCGAACATTTTACCATCATTTCATTTATTCTAACACAATTTGTAAGGTAAATGTGTATTGAAACCAATGGAATTATATGTAATAATATATATTTTAATGCAAAAAACGCCATTATAAGTGTGTTCTCGTTTGCCGGTAGCCAGAACCCCCCCTCCCGACACCGGATTAACGGTGAGCGTTTACTTTCCAGTCTCAGACTCCCTGCGTGCGGCACCGCAACAATGACTGGGGATACAAAGGCTTCGCACTGGATGGCAGCGTCTCGGAGGCTCACGGTGCGCCGCAGCCATCAAACCCAATCCGCCGCCGGTCCTCCATTGCCGCCCCTGAGCATCATTTCAGGAACTGGCTCGTTATGTTATGGCTGCTGAGCATGCACATATAATAATATGTATTATATACACACACACCTTAAAATGTGCATTTACCTATAGCTACAGGGTACAATTGGCATACTCTTGAGGGTGCAGCCTTTAAGTTTTACCCATTCTCTGAAAGTGTATATATTATAGCATATTTGGGCAACAAGCTCTTAAAATGTATTCTTATTGTAGATTTAAAAATCCCAAACGTTTAGAATCTCTGAATTGAACAAACAGTGAACAGGTGCCCGTAATGATAACAGGGCTGTATTTTTTTCTGAGAAAAACAACAGGACAGGTACATCCGCCTGCATCGGTGACCTTTTCGTTTTATATATTATCATTGTGCCAGATCTGTAATTTACCGCCTGATTTTAAATGTTCACAGCACGCTGTTTTAAATTACAGGTAATATCATTGTTTTATAGAAAGACAGAGTCTTAATGAAAAGCAGCCATTTTTTAGAAAAATACGGCCATTGGGCAAGGAGAGACATCTAAGGGGGGAGTAGAGAGAGCACCGGGCACAGTGCCACTTGGGATAAATGAAAACCTTTAGGGCGGGACTGTTTGAACAGCGTGGTACGGGACTGGGTGGGAGCTGGCGCCAGACAAAGGTCTGGTTATCATAGAGAAGGTGGTGAATCCAATTAGACAGACACTTTGTTTTAGTGAACAAAAGATGGCCGTCGGTAGGAGATGCAGACACACAGCACAAATGGGACGGAAAACAGATGTCAGGCAACCTGGAACGGGGATGGGTTTGGGCCGCCGGACACGCTTCTACTGTCAAGCTAATCATCTGCTCCGGCTCGCAAATATTTGGTACACAGAAGCCTCTCTGTGATCTTTTGTTGACGGCCGACTTACTTATTATCCTTGAAAGTTCCGGAAGGGATCAAAGAATTTAATATCCAACGGATGGCTGAGCATAGATGGCTGAGAGAGTAAACAAACAAATTTGGAGGAAAGGTGAAGCGGGAAACGGACGGAGGGCCCAAAGAAGCCTCGTGAATTGGGATAAACGAGGGGGAACGTTGAAGAGCTAGCCAATGGGAAACATGAAAGTCGACAGATGATTCGCTAACACCGAAAGGTGCACCTTTCACCCGATGGTGAGCTATGATGCCCTTATGCTCTGCTCCCCCCCCCAAAAGGACACCACACTACTCATGGTGCTGCTGCGTTTCCATATGTTGGTATTAAAAATACCTTACTCCTGAATGAATACAAAATAGGACCTTGAGTAAGTCACGTGTTCTGGCATGACAGCTGTCCTCCAGTGACCTTATGTGACCACACAGTCAGGCTTTTCAAATGAATCACTGCTTCTCTTCGGAAGGTTACATTGTCACATAGGCAGAATTACATTGTGGAGCAAAGCATCTTTCATTATTTGAAAAGTTATTTAACCAATAAAAATAAAAAACACACTTTTATTTATTTTTCTCCGTCTAGCTTGAAATCTTTAAAGTTTTTTTTTTTTTTTTTATTGAACAATGTATTTTGTTTTAGTCATTTTGCCAAACCGCATGTTTTTGGACTGCAGGAGGAAACTAGAGAAGCCAGAGGAAATCCGGGCAGATACAGGCAAACAGGCGAACTCCCCACACACAGAGCGGGGAGACTTAAAGCCACAGTCCTGGAGGTGTATGTCACAGGCTCTACCCTCTCTGTCACTGGGATAATAATAATAAATAAATCATACATTTCCTGAATATAATCGGCAGATTTGCCCTATCAGGGTTCCCACATGCCATCTTTTATACAATCAACTAAAACATGTTTATTTATGTATTTGTTGCTATGTTGCAAATGCCAAAGGAACGCAAAAGGATCTCATTTTCAGGCTGGGAATTAGCTAACTTAGCGGCATAAATGTCATGATATAACCATATTTACAAAAAAATCATACTTGTCTGCCATAACATTGCATTTAATGGCACCGATTCGCTGGGACAAAGGAGGTTCCTGTCCACAACTCATTGCACAATCTAGGGTGTATTATTAATCTGACAATTGCCATATCTATGTGCCATGAAGGGGATTTAAATTGCTGTCTCGGTTTATTTGAAAATTAACCCTTTGTTATACATTTCGGTTAGACCCTTGTTTAGGCCCTGCTTGTTCCCCAGTTCTCCTAAGACAGCACTCCTTCACATCACATACAACAAACCCAGTTCATTAGGCACTGTTTTCAGCTTGCAGGCACAGTGGGCCGGACCAGACCGTACCTAGCTGAAACCAATAAGACCTTGAGGAGGAGGTAGTGTCTTGCTGGACTCTGTGTCCACATGAAAGACTGAGCTACCAAATCTGTGTTCCCTCAGCATATTTGGTTCCAAGGTTGCTCAGGCAACATCCATGGGTGCATTTCCCAAAAGCAAAGTTGCTACCTACATTAGTAACTTACATAGTTGAAACCATGCGACTGAATGGGTCCAACTATGGGAGTTTTTGCTTTGACACATACAGCATCTACTGACATCCAAATACCGGGTGTGTCAGCAAAAAGCTAAGCTTGTGTAAAAATCAGCCAGTTTCATTAAACCAATTTCACCCACTTACTTGCAATGATAAATTTCACTATAGGTGGACCCTTGGCAGCAGTCTGGGTACGATGCAGTTATAAAAATTCACCATCTGATTCATGGTCAGTTCTGCAGCATTTACAGAGAAGCCCCCTTTGCTGCTGGGGAGGACAGCCAACAGCTGGTCTGTATTCTGTGCTAATTATGCCTTTATTATAAGCACCTGTTATTGGACCTCATTGGGGTTTATGCCTCATTGGCCTTCCTAGTTAATGCACTCTGCAGGTCCCTGAGCCCTCGATGAATCAAACTGTGTATCTGTAATTATGTGTTCTTACTTATATTATATTGACAAGTTTCGTGATTTTATTATTATAGAACTTCAATTTTCAAAAAAAATCTGCCATTAAACCTAATACAGCCTATTTTTCTGTTCCTTCTGAGCTGCTAATTATTTTGCCATGATTGAGTAAATAGCTGCCTTTATATTCAAGTTTTGCACAAATTATACGTCGTCAAACAAAAATGAATAATACTTGCCATTTATCATCCCGTGAGACTGAGATCCATGTCTTGCAGAGGACAGGGAATGGGATTATATTACAAAAACATTGCGTATGTCTGTAGGCAAAATGTGTCCAGTTTGTGTCCACGCTCGTATTGAAAATGGTAAATAGGAAAGTTACAGGATGTGAAATGATTTCATCAATTTGTGTTGCTGATAAAGAAAAGAATGGACCCCTTGTGGAGAATTACCCTAATATACATCATCCTAAAACACAGTGTTTATTCAGAAGGCATTTGCTATGAGTTTTGAAAGCATAATTTTTGTATACCAATAAATTATATGTTAGAAATCACAAATTCTATTTCCGCTGCAATTTTGTGAATTAGGCCTATTTCTTTTTTGGCTCAAGCTGCCATAAAAGCATGTCAAGCGGACATTACAGTGTACAAAGTATGAGGGTTTTTTAACAGAAATTTCCAGTTTTCCAGTTTAAAAATGCATCTTAAAAACGCACAAAATCGAGGTCCCAGCATATGTAAATCAAGATTTAAAGAGCTAAATAAAAGGAAGCAATGTATGTAAAGATAGAAGGACTAGGGAAATTTCTTAAAAATGTATGCGAACATGCCCTCGTTTGCCACTTTACTGTATATGGTGCACTTAGCACTTGGTGGGACCTCCGCATTAGGCACCCTCAGCTCGTATGATAATGGTCTGTATAAACATTAAGGATGCTTTGTACTGCATTATGAAGGTATCTTTAGAGCATTATAGCTGAGTGCTTCATAAGGTACTCTTAATGCACAATAGACATGGTGATATTGTGTTATGCCTTTTCATTAATATTTATAATTGTCACGTTGTGAGCGGCGAGCAGGCAAGAGAGGCGAGAGCAGGCAGGTTGAACAGGACAGAGTAGGGTTTATTAAAGATGAACAGCTAGGACGAGCACTCACACAGGAAATCGACAATGACAGAGCTAGGGAAACTAACTCAGACACGGACTAAATACACAGGACAAGTTGAATGTAACAGGTAATAGGTGATTACAATTGGGAATTAACATGAGGTAATGAGGGGGCGTGGCACACATGAGGATCGTACGGAGCATATCCTTACATAAAGTGTTACCTATTTTTGCTTTTTTCATAATTCTTCATAAAATCTAGGCAGCGTACTGTAGTGTGTGAAAATCCCATGAGGGTAGCTGTTTCTGAGATTGTCACATCCCATAAAACCAGTCACACCACGTTCAGAATCACTTACATTCAGTACAGGTAAAGAATTCAATAAAATCTAAAAATGCTAAAAGTGGCCAGTTAAGATCTCAGCAGGAACTTACACCAGCAGGAGGACACCTGCAATTGCAGACCCTCCCTCAAATTAGAAAAAAATAAGGATTTTCAATTATTACTCTGCGTGTTCAGCAAATTCCATATTTCAAATGTTATATTTTGGGGAAAACACATCCGTGTAAATAATACACAGATTTAACTGCTGACGGAATAAATTATTCCTGGGGAATAGGCTAACAGGGGATGTGAGTTTAACGCCGGGGATGTATGCCATTCTCAGCCTTGCTCTCACAGCTCACCTGCCAGGGAACGAGTTGTGCTTCAGTAACAGCTGGCCTACAACGTGATTATCACGAGGTTATTCATCAAGTGCGACAGAAATCAAAGGATTCAGCCAGGAAGGGCCAATTACAAAACCACTATGTCTCCGATGCATCGTTTTACACATGGAATTGCTGAACGGGGCAAAGAAACAAAACCTTGTTGATTCTGGTTGGCAATGGTAATGCTCTTTTCACAGGGAGTAAATATCAGTTTTTGGCCATGACGCATGAATTATTACTATTTTTGTTATTCTGACACGTGTACTTTAGTTTATCTCCGTTTCCAGTTTTGTTTTTTTATTTTAAGACAAAACACCATTGTTCTTACCGCCTGTCTTCATACCGCGTGCTCATGAATACCTTTTGTTGTCTGTGGGATGAAACGTGACGTGCACATGCCGTGATGTTCCAAGTGCTGTGGCACCATCTTCTCATGCATTGATTTTCAGACATGCCCGATGCATCTTCATTTCCCAGCTCTGGTGACGGAGTTCGGCACGCTCCACAGGAAGGTGTTTCGGAGGTTAGCTCATATCACTGCGGTCACTGTGATGTTCTGAAGTACACCTCTTTTTCTAAAGAAACTAAACTTTTCACAGCTTTTTCCTTGTTGCGTTTATTTCTAAGGTGCGTTCTTGAAAATACCATTTAATTAAAATGGTGAAGGAGGCAGCAGACAATTTCTGGGTGAAAGTATGATCTTGCAAAGGTGGGGCCGTTTTGATAGAGCCTCTATGTAGCAGCGGATGATTCTGAGATTCATCAGCTGGTAACTCCACAGTAGCTAGTTATGTCACCCAGCCTTGGGTTTGAACCCTGGACTTCTCCCATTACTGCCCTTTGCCATGGTACTTAACCTAAACTGCTTTGGTAAAATGCTTGAATAGAGGAGATGGCTGAAAGTACTGGCTACATGGAGCCCAGAAGCCTTGGGTGATATTTTTGCATGATGCTCCAGGATGTTTCTTCTGTGGAGATGTTCCTCCACACCAAAAGAGCTTTCTACGCATCCCTACCCAGAAGTATCAGCTTTTTAATTTCACCCCTGCTTCTGCTGCTGTGGGCAGGGGGCGTGGCTAGAGATTTTGGACCCCATGAAAGCATATTTTTTTGGGCCCCCAACCACGATAAAGTTACAACATCTTTAGGGCCCCTGTCATTCGTTATAATCCTAACTACCCCCCCCCCCCCTTTCTTTATGGCGCCCCTGCCTGTGTGTCAAGGATGTCAGGTGCTATAATTCTAGATCTTTTGCAGAAACACTAGATTTTATTCCTGGAAAACTGGGGACCACTGTCTGCATGACACCGCCTGAAATGTTCCGTTTTTAATTTGGCTTGCTGTGACGCTGGCTGCCGGAGGATCATTCGATACGGAACCTCGCCAATGTCTGAATCGCAGGCCGCTGTGAGAAAGTCCACATTCTTCATGGTAAAAAGATCCATGCCTACCCCGGACCAAGTCGACCAAGGCCGAAGCAGGATGAGGTTTCAGCCTCGTCTTTGTCTGCTGGGCACCGCAGGTGCTGCACTTTGAGACAAAGTCCCTAATGTCACTCGCTCAGAACTCAGCCTTCCTCAGTTTTCTTCAGCTACACCTGCTCTGCCCCGTGCATATGTAAGAAATGCCACTTGTGGTGTTTTTGACCCATTTCCATGGTAACGATAGTCCATAATGTTTTTGATCAGTTTCCATGGTAACGACTGAGTGGCACCATGAGTTGTTTCCTTGGTAATGACTATTTCATCTCAGTAGAGCGATGGACCATTAAATCTCAGTGGGCGTGAGGTTCAGCAGGTTAGGGCCTTGTGCTTGCCAGCAAGAAGGTCAAAGGTTCAAATCCCGTCCTCAGTAGAATAGTCACATGTCTGCTGGAGGCTTGTGTGAGGCTCCTAAACCCCTGCAGGGTCCCAGGGGTACTGCAGAAACAGCTGATCTGGCTCTCAGGGCCTGCGCTTCACATTCACATGTGTATATGCACCGTGCTTACAGAAAATCTCAAGACGCTTGCTTAATTCCCTTAAACATGTTATGAATTTATCAGCTTTATAACAAAAATACTTTATTCATTTGTTTACAAAAACATATAGAATCAACCAGTAGTTTTAAGTAAAACATTAATTTCAAGTAGCAATCCACTGAAACTCAAATTATAATTCTAAATGGGCTGTTTTGAGTTAAGAAGTTCCTTGACAAGTGGTCTTACTCGGTGCTTCTTAATTAGTGACACCTTTGCAATAACGTAAATCACCAAAGATTTGTGGTTAGTATCCCTTTGGGAGCCAGTGACTGCAACCAAACTTAATAGCAAAATAGCAAGAAGAGAACTGAGTCAGTCAAAAATATTATCATACTTAATAAAAAGAAAAGAAATACACAGAAATGTGCTTGTCAATGGGCTTTTGTTATGAAACCATTACATTTCCAACATTTTTACTAAATTACTAAATTAAACACTGTCCATTGCTGCACCTACAGTCACTTTGTTGTATTTTGTACTGTCTGTATTATATTGTATAGTTTTTTGCACATATGTATATCACATACAGTTGAAAAGCTGTATTATGTACAGTTTTTATTTGTTTAGGGTCCTGCACTGCAAGTGAGGACCTCTGGACCCAAGACTTTCACCAACTAGTTCACTTATTCAAGTGATGTGACAACAAAAGTGATGCATATTTTATTTGTGATCTGAAGGTCCCTCGAATTGCTGTAAGCAGAGTACGTGTGCGTCTGCCTCAAAGGAGAGAAAGGCAGGATACATGAAAAGAAGTATTACAAACAGATGTACTATAAACAGCCAATAAAGCATCATTTCATTTTGTTTCATTTTATCTGTGTCAATCTCTCGTTTCTCTTCCAGGCCTGTGCTTGTGAACAAGAAGACTGGAGCTCCTGGAATCTTTTGTCCACACTACAGTAAGATGCCTGCAAAAACACATTTACAGATTCTGCCCACTAAACACATCTCTCTCCTGGGTGCCACGTGTTTGCCCACGATATCCCACCACCTCATAGGTTGCTTCTCATCTTGCACCTGACATCCCAGCAGAGGACTGCAGAACCAAAAGTATAAATTTGATCCCTTGTTGTACTGCCTATTGGTCATTCTAACGTGCATGTCACAAACATTTTGTGACAGTCATGTTGACAACCGTGGCAGTGACCTGTTATTGCCATAGCAACCCACATCACATCACATTGGCAGCTATAGCCAACCAATAAAACAACACATATTTTTACATTTGTTCTTGTTGACATCACAGCTGTAAATGCTCCAGCCATTAGTGGCATTTCAGCAGATCTTGGAATAATGTGTCTGTTTATACAAGCCCATCTGCGGCTGAAAGTAATGACTCTACGCATGTGAAAATACTGACATCACTTCATATCCCTGAAGCCTCCGCACTGTATCTAAACACAGTTTATGCACCACTTGAAATATATACAGTAAGATCATTCTCAGTTTTGCGCACTGGTGCCAAATGTTTTGGGCATCCCTTATCCTGGCAAAGGACTTCACATTTTGCTTTTGTTGACAAACTTTTAATATTTAGCTTGGTCTCCCAGCTGTTTGTTTAACCCCTGGTGGCAAAACAAACTGCACAAAAATACCCAGTTAGCAGCAGTTCTTAGCAACCTTTGAAAAAAAATGCAGTGTCATAGTTTGCAAGAGGGTTATTGTGGAACATATTAATGCGCATTACTTACATCATTCGTTATTTAGATCATTCTGTGAATTTGCACTGGAGGATTGTTGGATTCTGGTGTTATTGTTATTATTGTTTTCAACTAATGAGGTGCATCACCAGTGTTCTGCACTAATCCAGTGTGTTTTGTCTCAGTGCCACGTCTTAGGGAACCTTAGATCTTAAGTATAGAATATAGAGATATTTTATAGAAAAGCCAGTTTGTGAAAAATAAGCTACGGCGAGTGTCATTTCTGCATGATCCCCCTGGTATAAATTTACTGGAAAAGGTGAAATAATTTTGGATGTATTTCACATAATATTTCATTGGTTATAAATTGTGTATCCCATAGCCATGACCTGCATGGTCCAGATTAAAGAGGGTAGTGTCTTTAGACCAAGAGCAGTTTGCATACTTTTGACATATTTTTGATTTTGCCCATGGCTGTGCCATCAGGGCCGGGTCCTATTTTCTGGGGTAGAAGGTGGCATGTGCCCTGCAGACATCTAGACCTTGCAGTTTACAGCGCGCCCCTGGATGCCTTTGGCGTGGCTGTCCCGTCGGCATGGCGACACAGGACGTTGCCACGCCAACAGACCATAGCTGGACCTGGTGTTTTAGCTGGTACCTAGGAAATAAACCATCAGCCGCAATGGAGACCCACCTCCCGTCAAAACCTCAGCGGCAACTTCAGCACCATAACTCTGGCGCTCACCTGTCAAAGGATCTGCGAAAACGATATGGAAGCACCAGGTGAGGCTGGCACGTCTCAGGGCCTCCAGATCCCCTTATTAAAAATGTCAAAAGCAGGGTTGGGTTTCATCAAAAAAGAAGTCACCTCTACATGTCGATTCTCTCCCCCTTTTAATAATGACAGTATCGCTGTGGCGAAGTAGGGAGCCTATTCCTTTCACTCGGGAGAATAATAGCCTAACATGATTACAACCATAGCATCCTAGTGGCCACAACGCGGCCGATGTTACGCATGTTAAGTGCATCGTTAAACAAAAGCTGACATTGATGTTGCCATTGAAAGCACTCAAGTTTTCCCGGTGCCCCCCCCCCCTCGTTCCCCTTCGGCCCGCTAGCTTGCAGTCCACACAGGGCAAAAGGGGGAATGTAAACATTGTTGGGTCATTCAATCCCCTACATTAGAGCCCTGCTTCTGACGGGGGCCCGACATCGCATGACAATGTGACCACATTCCGCCGGCCCTCGATGGGACGCTGATACGCGTATCCACTGATACACAATCCCGCGGAGCGCCTTTCTCCCTAACAATCGGCCACTGTCACAACTGGCCATGCCGCAGTGAGCCCACCCTCTAAGAGAGGGAGAAATAATAAAATAATGTATAAAGCTCGCTCCGCTTCGAGCTCTTCTGCAGCCAGCTGAATGCAGTGCACTGCAGGCCCCCAGCCCTCAGGCCCTCAGGCCCTCTTCTGCCCTGTTCGCCCTCATCCTGGGGACGTTTACCTTGTTCACCCAAAGTGTTCTGTACGAACATGTTTCAGTTGGTTTCCCTTGAAAAACTTACTGTTTACTGCTGTATATGTAGATGCCACTCAAATCCATAGGTCTTCTGGATTCTGTGGAAAAATCAATGCAAGAATGGAGAACTAATCAGCTTATGTACCTTGCAAGAAGTCTCTTTTGGTAAATATTTTCCTTGTCTGTACAGGGTCTAGAAGGTTGTGTAGTTCTCAGTGCTCCAAAGCCATGGGCGCTTTCTCAGCGTTAAATTAATGGGTGTTTGTTCTGGAACCAAACCTCACATATTCACAACGTGATGTAACGTTCCCCAACAGCACCAACAGTTCTCCAGGTCTTTCTGAGAACTGTATCTTGACATATCTTCCAGCGTTCATGGTAAAACTGCTCCATCAATGTGCGAAGAATTTTGCATTCTTGCAGAACTACAAACAAGAATCTAAGCCACTTAACTGGACGTCTAAATATGAGGCATCTTTTGTTAGAGAGTTGGTGTCTCAACCTGGGTTATTACCTACCTTGCACCCATTGGGCCTCATTCACCAATTGTTCTTATGAACAAATTTGTTCTTAAACCCCACATACACATTTTTTTAAGAAGATTCTGACATTCACCAATGTTTTCTTATCTGAATTTGTTCTTAGATAAGAATAGAATCTACACACACTCAAGACCATTCATACGCACATTTGAGTAATGACAGTTTGTTCAAAATAATCGGTTATAGCAGTTTTGTTCATTCTACAGTTCATAAAATGATAGTATTTGAATAATTTATAAAAATAAAATATATCTAGGTCTGTTTCTATTATACATATATAATTATGTATTATTTAATATATATATTATAAATATACCAATATTTTCTTAAGAATTTTCTTAAATTTGTCTCTACGAAATTTGTTAAGAACAACCTACGTCAGATTCATGACATGTTCTCAAGTAGCAGAACTGTTCACTCTTGAATGGTGAATCCCATGTCTTTGTAACTGAAGGCACGTGCCAGTTTGTCCTAATTAACATAGAGAAATGCCCTGCAATTTCCCAGAAAAGGGCATGAGACTGTAAGGCCGTGTGCATTGAATGGCTGAGAGGCACGCAGGCTGTGAGTCGTTTGGCACTAAGAGGGAAAAAACTTCAGTAATGCTGAAGTAGAAGTACTAATAGTATGTAATAGACAGTAAAATCCCATTATAGTGGACTCGCTTATAATGGAATATCATCTATAGCGGTGGAGGTGCGCCTTTAAGAACATGCAGAAAAAGCATTGGATTAGCGGACTCATATATAACGGAATTTCGCTTATAATGGACAAACAATTTGGTCCCCAGAATCGCTTTTAGCTGTAGTTTTGTTCGGCTATAACAGACATGCAGGCAAGATTAGGGCACAACACCTGTTAAATCCAGCGCAGATACGTAATTGGGATTATTAATAGTCACACATCTGGTCAGGTAAAGTTGGATTACTACAGGTACAATATAATAATCTATACCACAAGTGTGTCTGCTGGGGTGTCCCATGAGTAAATGGTGTCCTGTAGTTGTGTTCTGGCCATACAGCAACTCTGGATATAACGGACTGTTTTGCCAGGTCCCTTGAAGTCCGTTATAACTGGATTTTACTGTAAAGGAGGTAAATGCAAATAGGCACATTATTTAGTAGCGTAATCAGTGGATATAAAGCCCCCAAGAAAGCTGATACATGGAAAGATATCAACTTCTCTGTGAACGCTGTGCGCCAAATAAATCTAAATGGTCTTCAAACATGCGTTCCCTTCTCAGAGCACAATTCGCAAGCTCTTCAAGAAGTAACAAATGCCATTTTGATAGCAAGGCCTATGCGCAGAAACAGACCTATTTATAATCCGCATGATCGCTGTTATTACCATGAAAATAATTTTTACACTTAAATTTTTTTTTTATATTTTACTTTTATAAATTATTCAAATACTATCATTTTATTAACTGTAGAATGAACAAAACTGCTATAACCGATTATTTTAAACAAACTATCATTACTCAAATAGGAATAGGAATGATCTTCAGTGTGCATATATTCTGTTCTTAGCTAAGAACAAATTCAGATAAGGAAACAACAGTGAATGTCAGAATCTTCGTAAAAAAGCGTGTACATGGGGTTTAAGAACAAATTTGTTCGTAAGAACGGTTGGTGAAAGAGGCCCCATAAGCCCACTGATGGAAATTCCCTTTTGATTACAATCACAATGTTACTTACTTGTGACCAATGATACTACGCTGGTGGACGAATTAAACATCAAACCCTAGAGAAATTTCTAAGCTCTACAAATGAAGTAGTTTTTAAAATATAATTAAATTTAATACAAGGATGATTACTGTATGGTTTTCTAGAGAAGTCTTCACAGCAAATTGCTGTAATACCTAAACATCACATTATTTAAAAAAAAATCTAAAATAATAAAGGTCAAATACTGAGATAGAAAATGTAAATAAATAAAGGTGAAAATTGGAAAACTGGGACATTTTTTTTTGTTAGTACTACAGAGAGTACAGATATAGAATATCAACCATATCTGTCCAGGTTTATCCTTTGTCCCTAATATTCCCTCTAATGGACGAATGGGTTATTAAATGATAAGCACTACATTTAAAGTTACATTTATACTATATCATTATAACAAAAAAAGACAAATACCTGCTGTACAACTGGTTATTACTTGCATAAGCTATGCATTTGTTACATTAATTTATTACACTAACTTATTACCAATTAGAGTTGAGCTGGCACCGGATATCAGAACCAGGGACTGGTACTGGTGATACCAGTTTTGGTACTGGATCATACTGGATTGAAAAGAAAATGAGTGGGATCACCCATCCCTGTTGACAGCTACTCTAGCATGTTGGCGATCCTCTGGAAAGAAGTCTTCCCCATGATTAGGCTACTTTATATCACCAAATCTTCAGATTCATGATTATGTTGAAGTGCAGGAAACTGTAAACATTTAACGTTGGGGGAGAAAGTAGTCAAGGTGAGTGTCATGCCCAGTGAAAGGGAAAAGCCAGCCGGCGCAGACCCTGTGATAACTGGTCCCACGGGCGAGCCGTTCTCCTACTGCGCTGCCCCCGACCCGTTTGCAAATCGCTCTGATCTCGGGCACAAAGCCGCCTCTCACTCCCTCACAATGTAAACAACCGTCTCGATATTGTCTGAATTGGGTAGAGATACCGGGATGAGGATCTCAGTGCGACATCAAAGGCGAGGCCCTTGGAGCTGTCAGCTGCACGGATATGGGGCTCTGACAGGAGAGCAGATCGCGAGTCCAGATAGAGGCATGGTAAAGCGTCTCATTCATTCATTCATTCCTGCCTGCCTCCCACAAGCACTTTCTACCTGCTGCCTCTAGAGATTAGTCATGCCTTCGCTCTTTCCTATTGGAAGTCAAAAATCTTTTTAAATTTAATTTAATTAATACACAAATAGGAAAAATTTTCAGGATGGATAGGGGTTTACTGAAGGTTCTAATTTTAATACAAATGAATAAGAACACAATAGGACTATGTAAAATAATTTGTGCAAATCCACCCATCGATCTATTTA
>JAABNY020000008.1:6269127-6279626 GCA_015164015.2 Brevimyrus niger | reverse complement strand
ACAAATGAATAAGAACCCAATAGGGCTAGGTAAAAGAATCTGTGCAAATCCACCCTTCGATCTATTTATTTTGGTGGGGGGGCGGGCTGAAGAACTGCTTAAGGGAGCTAAAGCAAAAACTACTGTGAACATTGGAATTCTACATCCATCCTCCAACATTAACCCGGAATGCCAAGCCCCCCCCCCAACAAACACACGGTACTTTATTGAAACATTATTGGTAGGGGCATATCTCTACTGTCTATATCCTTATATCCAAATCTACACCCTTGTGTGCAGGGTCATTATTATTATTATTACTATTATTATTGTTGTTGTTATTATTAATTATACTTAATTGTGCTGCACCATCTAATCTGGCTCTATTGCTCTTCCACATGATTTATTTTTCCTTTTTTTTTGATACTGTAACAGAATATTGCGGTCTGAAGTTTTGTTCTACCCTTGCTGCATGTTTTGAAACAAGGGAGAGGCTTCTTCATTCCCATGAGGGGCTGAAAAGGGCCTTTGTTCTTGCCCTGAACACCTGGAGGGAGTTATCTCTGGCGGGTCAGCCCGTTCCCCGGGCCCTGGCGCGCTGCAGCTGTGTCACAGTAGGATAAACGTACCTGGGTCAGCAGAGGGATCCCAGGTCTCTGTGTGAGCCTGACCAGCGTCCATGTGACCAGTTTGGGCTCTTAATTCGTAACCGTGCAAGCAGCTAGACCCAGCTTTCCTCGGGTCTCTGAAGTCGCTCTCTTCGGGTCCTCCTACCGCTAGCAAACGTGCATCAAGCTGACAACTTTCACAACTTGGTTTACACAAGGATATAGATCTGGCAAGCTATGCGGAAACTTTAAAACGAAATACCATTGGTGCAAATGCCTTTCTACTGATAAAAATGCAGCTTAATCTACTGTTTAAACTACATTTCAACAGTGTTCAAGCGGCATGATACCTCAGTGTTAGTTCAGCTATACGTTCTTGTAGATGATAGGCAATTATACATTATTTTCTCAACTCAATTGTAATGTTGTTATCAACATATTAGGCTTATATACTGTCTCGCGTGCGTTTTTCATGGACACACATTTGAGATATACCTAGGTTTTGCATTTGCACAAAGCATTGCATTTTAGATTTAATGCAAATGTTTTATGCTAAGTCTATAAAGCCTACCATGCATCTATTTTTTTTTTACATATATTTCGGACAACATTAATAAAGTACTTTTATGTGCATAAACATGAAAATTATTTGAAATAATCTTATAATTTTTTTTATCCTGAATAGAAATTTTAGTTTGGTATGAGTTTCAGAGATGCCTTCTCGGTATCCATTAGGTACAACTCATCTTTATTCGCATCAGTTTTTATAAATATAGGCTATTTTATTATTTTTTTAATCTCTTTAAATCTGAACAGCAGTATTAACTGTTGTCATTCTAGTTATGCTTACAGGAAAAGATTCTGCCAAGGTTTGTCGTCGTTATGACATGAGGGACGAAGGACTCGATGGCAGGCATCAGGAAAACAAAAGGGGCCTTATTATCAAAACAGGAGCAGGGAGACAAACAGGACTGCGAGGGGTCAAAATGGGAAGGCTGGCACTGGGAAGGGCACAGGCAACTGGAGGACCGACGTTAATGACTGGACTGGGGAACACCAGGCTGGGAAGCACTTATATACAGGACTAACGAGAAAGTGATATGATTCAGATGTTGCCATTTATCACATTAGGATCAGGAATTATGAACAGGACTCAGCTGGAAAGAAAAACAAGGATTCTAGAGGACCGGCAGGGACCCCCGTTGATCATACAGGGATGGAAAGGGGGGTTAGTGACAGAGTCCCCTCCAAAGTGTGCACCACCATGACCTGGCTGGGACAGATGGGGGCAGAGACAGGACAGGGCACAGACGGGCAAACAGAATATGCAGGACATACACGACAAAGAGTCAGGAATTGGGCAGAAGTGATAGAGACCAAACCTCAATGGCACTGAGAAAACAAATGACAAGGTGCAGGACCAGACTAGGTACATGGGGTAAAACTGACCACAGAGCGGACACCAGGCAAGACACAAGGGACAGAGCACAGAACAGGGCACACAACATGACCAGGGGTACAGAAATGGCAGTAGTTACACCAGGGACCAGAAGGGCAGCAAGGGAGACAACCACCACCACCACCAGGACAGGACAGACAAGTAGAGGGGCAACAGAGATAGGGCTGGAGGGCCTAAGGAGACAGCAGGGCCGGAGCATGAGAGTACCACATGTCCCCTCCCCTCTGCAGGAGAGCAGCTCTGGTGGTCAGCATTGCATGAGCAGGAGTCTGGGAAGCTGCCACAGACGGTGTGCCCCCATCTCCTTCCCCTGGAAGACAGAGACTCGGCCAGCCCTTCATCTGGATCCCACCCAATACCGCTGGCTGCTGTGGAACCTAGGACTGGGTTGACCAAAGCCTTTGGCTGAGGCAGGGACTCATGGAGCAAGATTCAAGGCAAAGCCAGAGGGACCCACTCTAAGTCCTTCAAAAGAACATCTTCCAGATCAATCCCATCCGGCCTGGCAGCAGCCCTGGAGTCAAGTGTTACACCAGCGGAGGTCGTGGAGTCAGGCGTCAGTCTGGCAGTGGCAGTGGAGTTGGGCATCGGGCTGGCAGGAGCCGGCAAAGAGATTCAGGCAGCAGCGAGAAGGCCACCCAAATGATGAAGGGAGATGAGGCGGGGCCCGGTAGGACACCAGCAGACGAGGCAGGCACCGACGGGACATCAAGAGGTGAGCAGGGAGCAGCCGGGGAAACTGGAGACGAACAAGATGCAATCAGGCCAAGTGGAGAGACCACTAATATTCCCCGCAGGATGGCAGATGAAGCAGAGCAGGCCGAGCGGCCCAGAATAGTGCTTCTGACTGGGGATGTGGTCTCACCTGGGTCCAGTTTCGGCAGCATGGATGCCATGAGGCCGGTTGCGGGTATATGGCCTCTCTTGGGTTGGGAGCCTGGAATTTGGGTGGAGCAGCCTTCTCTGGGCCAGGTGCCTGGAACGCAAGCGGAGCGGCCCTCTCTGGGCCGGGAGCCTGGAGCATGGGTGGAACGGTCCTCTCTGGGCTGAGAGCCTGGAATGGAGGTTCTGGAGGCACAGCAGAGGCAAGGATGGCCCTCAGGGGTACAGTAGAGGTGAAGACAGGCTCTGGACGTTCAGCAGAGGTGAGGACAGCCTCAGGGGGTGCAGCAGAGGTGTAGACAGGAGGAGCGACCCCAGTGGGCTAGACTCTGAAGGCTTAGGATGAGTGGTGGCCTCTTCTGGGCCAGGCTTTGGAGGATCAGGCAGAGCGGATCCTTGTGGGCTAGACTCTAGATGTTCGGGAAGAGTGGTGGCCTCGTTGAGGAGACTTGGGTGTGGCAGCGGCTTCCCATTGCAAGCATCAGCTTGGACCTGGCTTCCTCCAGTCTCCTCTTCCAGCACCATAACTCACACGGGGTTGGCAACAGCGAGACAATCCACACGGCGGGAAGCTTTGCTAGCTTGTTGGGATCGTCAGCCCCCTCTGGATCATTGTCTCTGGTTGGATCAATTAGTGGATTATCCATGAACCATCGAGGTGAGCAGGCTCTGGAAGGTTTGGGCTAAGGAAGGAGGCTGGGCGCAGGGAAGGTGGTGTAGGCAGATTTGCAGAGCGTAGGGGGCTTCGGGAATAGTCACTAGGTGACTACTGGAGTGCCCGGTCATTCTGTCTTGACATGAAGGATGAAGGACTTGAGGGGAAGCATTGGGAGAACAAAAGTGGCTTTATTATGAAAACAGGAGCAGGGAAACAAACAGGACTGTGAGGGGTCAAAACAGGAAGACTCTGGAATGGGTGCAAGCAACAGGATGACTGATGTCAATAACCAGCCTGGGAAATACTGGACTGGGAAGCAGGTATATATGGGACTAACGAGGGACTGATATGATTCAGGTGTTGACGTTTAAAACATTAGGATCAGGGATTATGAACAGGACACAGCTGGGAAGAAAAATGGAGAATTCCAGAGGACCAGCAGCGACCCCTGTTGGTCATAGCAGGGGATGGAAAGGAGGGGTTTGACAGTAGTAAACAACACAGGCCTATTTGTTCATAGAACTATTGTTAGAAGTTCTGCCACCATTTAATGAGATAGCCCACATAATTTGAATTATCATTATGATGTTTCGCTCCCATATTTAAGTACATTGTATGCCCGTTAATAATCCTCTCTTCAAGCTGAATTTTCCACCCACCATTCCCAGTTTCCCATCGAATTCCCATTCCTTCCCCACCTTCCTCTCGCTCAATCAGTCCGATTCCCCATCTCATTATGAAGTGTTAGAAAGTTACTCAAGTGAGAAATGGGTCCCGCGAAAGCTCGCTGTCCTAATTAAACTTTGACAAGAAGAGTGACAAGAAGCAATGGCGAGGAAACAATGCCGACAGTGTTCGAGTGTGAGCCCGGAGCTGGGAAAGGCTTTGTCCCCATGAACAAAAGGATTTGTTTGCAAGTGTTCAACTCCATTAAACTTCATCAGAGCCAGGTGCAAACATCATCTTCATGGAAAGCAATGTGCCCCCTCACACCTTAGCACGGCTGATGAACATCCCATAGTCACCCCTAATTCCTTCTCATGGACCTGATCAAAGCTACTGAGTTACAATGTAAATACTGTGCTTTAGAATAAACTCATACTCATTACTGCTGTTGCAGGACTATAAGGTCTGGCAGTAATTCATGCGGTCCAGCAGTCAGAATCCGTGAGGCTGCGAATAAAAACGCAAATATTTTTTTAATTTATTTGCATTATACTATCCATTGCAACTAAGCTGAACCTGCTGTATTAAATATTTGAGTTGGATAATATATAAATGGTTAAACATAGTAAGAAACACGGGCCTAAATATACTAGAAACCCCCCAGTCCGATTTGGCTTGTTCAAGTAATTTGACCGTTCTGCGAAAATCAGTTGTGTGAATTTACAGTATACCCACCCAAGCGTGACACGGACATGTTTTGCGGCAATTGGCCCGGGGCTGATATTTATATATTTATAAAGCACCCAAGACGTTTCAGGCACGAGGGAATATGGCTGTCACATTTGGTGATATCGGCTATTATGTTTCACTGCGCTGCTCCCATTTCATGCAGGCAGTATGGGGTCATTCATAATATGGAATCGTAGTAAAAAAAAAAAAAAAAAAAGGTTTTCGACCGTTCAAAACTATATATCGTATATACAATATTATATCGAACGTAATGAACATATCTAATACATTACATAGAAGAGTCCCGTAAAAGAGAACAAAAACATCCACCGCGATAAAAAAAAAAGTAAATCTGGAAAGACAAAAATTATGTTTCACCCTAGGAGGTTATGCAGAACAGATAAAAAAGTGTGCTAGATGTTCATACTTTGTTACCCGGGGTGGCTTTGGGTTGTGCTCGCTATACATGAATGAAAAACAAGTGAATAAGAGTTCAAGATCAAGTTAACGGGGGCGGAGCCGCCCTGCCATGAGCAGATCTCATCCGAAGGGAGGAACTAAAATTTCCTATAAAGCCTGTCAGATATTTTGCAAACAGTCTAGACAATAGCACGCTGACCAGGCTCAGTCCACAACACTGGCACCGAATATCCTTTGTGATCATGGCTCAGAACGGAATTATAGAAAACGGGCAGCCAAAGGGGGAAATTCCCGCACTTCCAAAACCAGTGAAAATTACTGAGGTGAAATACAGCAAGGTAAGACCTGAGATTCAGATAAGCCACACTTAATATAATTAGTGAATAACGTGCTGTTATTTTAATACAGAAGTAGGCTATGCATGGACGCTGTCCTGTACGAGGATGTCACAGATGACTATTTGACAATTATGACTATTATAAGTAGGTTATGAAGCTCTCCTAAAATTATTTTTTTCATTCTAGAATATTGGCACATTTTTTCTTCAGCGTTACATTTAACTGTTGCGTTTGTTAAAACATACATCCAACATATATATATAGCCTATTACAATATATAACAATACAATACAATACATACAGTATATAGCCTATATATACATATTACACACACACACACACACACATATATATATATATATATATATATATATATATATATATATGTGCACACACATACACTGCAGGTGTGTTTTTACTCGTGGTTCTGATGCTGAGGCACAACAAATAAATATTGTAAAACTTTTAATAGAAACTAGGCCTATTACTCACATTTTTCACTGTCACGAAAACGCTTTATTTCTTAATTATTCCTATCACTGTGCCCGTCTCCGCACCATAATCTTCATAATTCTCTGTACTTTTCCTAAATTCCACTTTTTCCGCTGGACAGATTTTCATCAATAATGAGTGGCACTCTTCTGTAAGCGGGAAGACGTTTCCAATTTACAATCCAGCGACAGGTGCGAAAATCTGCGAAGTAGAGGAAGCCGATAAGGTAAAGGTTGCTATTACCGCAAATTAAAACGCGACTAAAACTTGTGATTAGATATATTGCCCAATTTTATTTATGTAAGAAATAAAAAGATAAGTTTTAAATTCCGTAGGTGCACTAATTAGCCTAATTTTAGTAACAAATAAGCGCAAAGGTCTGACTGGCAGAAGCTTTGGTTCGTCAGCTGGATGTAGACAAGGCGGTGCTGGCAGCGAAGGCAGCAGGTGACAGGGGCTCTGCCTGGAGGCAGATGGACGTGTCCGGCCGCGGTCGGCTGCTGAACAAGCTGGCAGACCTGATGGAGAGGGACCGGGCTCTTCTCGCGGTGAGTCCACCGCACTCGCGCACCTGTGCCCCTTTCTTCACCGTAATCTTATTTAGCGGCCTGACTCAAGCATACTCACTTGTCGTACCTTTCATTACCCATCTGGACTTTTAACGGGTACGTATTTAGTTTTGATATTTTCCCTTTTTACATACTAAAACCGTTTCAGCAGCATATGTACCACTGCATATTTTGCGGACTTTGCCATTTAGGTCTATTTACATGCAGAAGGAAACTCAACTAAACCATATCTAATATACGTATCCTATTTTTTGTGCGAGAATACTTAAATTGTTATAGTCAGCTGCTTTACCGATGCTTATATATGTTTGTAATGCACTTATTAATCAAGACATTTACCGAGGCACGATGGTGTAAGAGCGTGTTTTTGGTACGTCAAAGTTTTGTTGAGTTTCTCTGATGCCGACGGTAGACTTTGCTGGCATGGACAATATCTCTGAAACATTTCCGTGTCTCACACATTTCAGACTTCATTTACTGTACTCACGACTCACCATTAGGCCACATAACGCGAAATTTGTAATTAAAACCTTATTCATATGAGTTTTCACCTCATTGAACTGTCACCTCATATTTAGAGTTATATTTTAAAATTGAATTTCGCAGATGCGAGTAGGACTTGGATCTTTGCATGTGACTGTTAATCATAACCATGTCCGGCTGTACTGTATACAGGGTATCATTAGTTACGATAAATCTTGCTGCACTGGGGGAATCAGAAACAGATTTTCCGAAGATGCGACGGTACTGTATATCCATGTGTGCGTTACGCTTTTGCGTTGGTTCAACCCTTTTAGTTTGTGTACAATCTGCCTGTTTCTCGAGGATTGCTGAAAATCACTGGCATAAAATATGAGTAATGCAGTAATGCAATTTTGAATGCTTTTTCGTGGCACTTAGTAAAGTAAATAACTTTTGACAGCCGAAGCGTGCGGTGTAGAAATTCCCCGCATCTCCTTGCTGGGGCATTTATTCTGATGCCTCCGAAGTGATGAAAAACCACACATCTCTATTAAACATTAACTCCCATAATAATGTAAACACAGGGGCTGAATTTCGCAATGACAGATTTTGGGTGAAATGCGGCATTACAGTAGAATCATTGTCATTCAGGGGCCTGCTTGTAGCGGTCATAGTATGACTTATCTCGAAAAGCATTTATACCTTTGTTGACTGTAACAAAAGCCTGTCCTTCATAACTATACGAAATCCCAATAATCCAAAGCCTATGATTTTATTTTATGATTTTTAAAAGTTTAATGTTCAGTACTAACGAAGCCAAAGGTTTTGAAGTTTCCATACAATGAATTTTATTAATTTTAATATATACTTTGACGTTATTTTATGATTGAACCAAATACTTAAGGCGCATATACATAAGATCACGCTTTTTTAAGAGGAAGCTGAAATTAAGGTTCTGTCCTAGGCTTCTGGATTCTGGTAGATTCAGAACCAGCTTCAGATTCTTTTCTGTAGGCAAGACTACAGGCCCGCCCACTCTGGGCCATCGTTAGAAAGGACAGGCTGTAATTGGGTCCTTGGTTCTGCTTCATGTCTTGCTGCTATGTTCTGCTGTAAGGGGAAATTAGCTCTACTTAAAATGTCTCTAATTGCATTTTTTGAAAAGAATGAATTCCCCCAGTACATTAAAGTCTTGGCATTAGGAGCAGCCATAAAACTATGTGTGTTTGCAGCATTTTATGGCGTGAGAATGAGTCAGTCACGATCTCTGGAAAAAATGCACACAGGCATGGGTTGGGGTGCAGGGTGCACAGGGTCACATATTCCCCCACCCTCCCCCCAGCCCTAAAACTTTTCACGGCGAGGTCACAGAACCGGAGAGCGGGCGGTACCTCACGAATCGGTGGCCGTGCACAAGCTCAACGCTTGTCTCTGTTTCAGACCATGGAGACCATGGACACTGGGAAACCGTTCCTGCATTCCTTCCTCATCGATCTCGATGGCAGCATCAAAACTCTGAGATACTATGCCGGCTGGGCGGACAAGATTCACGGCAAAACGATGCCGGTCGGTGAGTGTGTGTGCGGCCAGCCTCTATGGATTTAGGGAGACTTAAATCACTCAGGAATTATAGTAATTATAATGATTATAATTTAGGCTTGTAGAATGTATACATTTCACAGTTCCTCCACCATTCAATGGTTTTATGCGTTTTCTAAAATTACAGGATGATCAAAAGACATTTGTCACCGGACTCCAGTCAGAGACATTAAAATGTATTAGTGGATGCTTACTGGGAAAGCTTAAAATAACACTGACCAGTGTAGTCCTGTATTATCCAGCATTAATTAACCAGCAAGGGTCATTAACCATCTGAGGTTGCTCCCCACTGTTGTCTATTTAAGTAGTTGTCGAGGTAGTTAGTCGGTCACATTCACTGCCACATTTTTACTCTGGGTGCCAGGTGAACTTAACCTTCGCCGCCCAAGAGGGCTGGATCATCTGGAGAAATCCATGGATAATGAGTTTCAAGCAGATCCATTGTGTGAGGGAGACTCTCTGTCTGTGGTGGCAGTGATGTTTGGAAATGTGAGATGGAAAGGCGGATTGAACACATCGCAGGGTCCCGGGATGCTGTATCCCTCACAGAGGATGTATGAAATGACAAGTGCTGTAAATCGCTTGTGTGACTGCAGGACAATTAGTGAGGCGTGGTCCGGTGTGGTACAAAGGGCTTCTTCTGTTGTTCGATGATACATTTCTTACGAGGCACAATGTCTCCGATGCCTGTAAGCAATTTCTGTGGGAAACAGTGCAGTTGTGTGGCGTGGAGATGCTAAGTGTCACTAGGCTCATGCGTGACATAATCGCAGTCCGTCAGAAGTCCCACCAGCACAGAGAGGTCAGCCTTAGTTAGTCACAGGGTGTCTGGGATTCCCTGGCAAAGGAGGACCAGACTGTGGATGGGAGGGGGGGGGGTTATAAAGTCACTTTTTGAGGGACATTTACATTTATTTGTTTTATCAGATGCTTTTAAGCAAAGGGACATGTGGCTGAGAGAGCAGCGTCTGCCAATCTGTGGAGCAATCAGGGTTAAGAGCCTTGCTCAAGGGTCCAGTGATGAAAATTACTCTGCCGACCGTGGGATTTGAACCAATGACCTTCTGTTCACGGCGTCCGTGGGGACAGTGCTTTAGTTACCTCCTTCCAGGCACGCTTAACCTTGGTGAACTTTTTGCAGCCTGCCGAAATTCATTGTACATCTTAAAATTCAATGAAACCTTCTGTTGCTTTCATCTTTTATTTCTTCTTCTGTTAATCTGTTTGTGTCCCATGTTTTTGCCAGATGACAATTTCATGTGTTTCACCAAACATGAGCCTGTCGGCGTGTGTGGAGCAATCATCCCGGTGAGTACAGCACAGGCCTGGAGGCCTCCACCCTCATCCTGCCTGCTGTGCATTCTTCAGATGCTTGGTTCAGCTTTTCGTTCTGACAGCTTTATGGAACCATGTTTTCCACTTGGTCCTCCAGGGGGCGCACTACCCAGGGAAGCAGTCACTTCCACCATAACAGGGCTAGATTATTGATAGCCACAGTTAAAAATGCATTAATTAGTTTATATTTGGAGCCTATCTACTCTTCGATAATCTGCATTCAATGAATGCAATGCAATGCAATTTTATTTATATAGCGCATTATCACAACATTACATTGTCTCAATGCGCTTTACATTTCTG
>JAABNY020000008.1:6215786-6251798 GCA_015164015.2 Brevimyrus niger | reverse complement strand
GCTATAACTTAAAAGGTTGCCCTTCAGATTTCATTTGGAAACATGTCAACATTTGTACAACCTCCTCAGCATCAGCGATGTGAGACAGGCCCCCCCCCCCCCCGCCTTCTAATGGTTACGGCCTCTCAGGAATTCTCAGGTCTCCTGTCTGACTCAGCTTCTTAATAATTCATACTGGCCTTCATTTTAAGCCTACAGGGAAAGGGATTTTACACCCCCCTCCCCAAAAGATTCCCCTATTCTATCAGTTTGCTGGAAATGTGCAGCTGCAGATTTCCTACTTGGTATAATGAAACGCGCAACCTGTAATGTTCCTAGGTCCTAGAAAGAAAGTCCTTAGAACCAGAACATTTTTTGTCTTGCCATGGCTTTCTTGCCGTTGAATGTATAGCTTTCTCACCAACTTGCATGAAGGATAGAACACAGCTGGCTGGCTAATCGTTATGTAGGGTGATAAATACTTTTTGTGCAGAATTACTCCCAGCTGTGACTTACTGTGCTGGCGAGTTGAGTGGGTGGACGTTCATTAAGCAGGTTTTGTTTAAGGCACCTACCTCTGATCAAAAATGTTTGGATTCAGGTTCGTTAAATTTCCCTGTATCCATGTCTATTTTTGGAAGCGGGGAAACGGGGATTTCACCTTGCATGCAGAACAGTAATATCACCTTGAGTCCAGCAGCTAAAAATACCAGATTTTCTCATGCAGGCTGCAGATCGGAAACAAATTTTATGTGTTTTGTGGGACCGGTTCTTCAGTTCCGACTTCCCATGTTCCCACTGTCACACCTTGCACACGGAGCTCTGTCCTTGAAATGAACCAGAGTGATTAGCGGTCCCCGCGTCCCAGATGGAGAGATGCACCTCCCTCCGCCTGTCCATGTTGGCGTCACTCCCGGGCAGGAGTCCCCAGAGCGCTCTCTCCAAGCTCTGACCTGGCTCTGAGGCTCTGTGGCCCAGGTAGCTGAACGTGAAGCACGTTATTTGAGTTTTACTCACGTAAGGGCTGGTGTGGGGGTGGGGCGGCTGGGTGTTTTCTTCCTGTCCAGACGCCACAGGGATGGGAGGCAAGCAGTCTTCCCTCAGCCAGTCACCGACCCTGGAGAACATCCAAGCAGCCTATGCAGCTGGGGACAACGGGAAGGCACAGGAGCTGATCAGGATTTCTTGCTCGGAAAGTGCAGGAGGCAGGCCGGAAAAGGTAAGGGGGCTGTCATTCTCCCTACTCAAGATTGTGGGGGGAGGGGGGGTTGAAAGGAGACGTTAACCGCTGTTGAACTACAGAGGCTGACAGCTTGTATTTAGCATAGCTGAACCGTTTCGTTTTCGCAGCCAGAGATTTGGGCCTGCCGACACAATCACCTTCCTATATTTTAATTAATCTCCAGCCCTGGAATGTGGATCCCTGGAAATCTCAGACGTACCGCTAAGGCCTGGCGTCGCAGTGATTAGCTGGAAGGCACGGCTGGTGGTAATAGGCACAAGCTGCTTGCAAAGTGCCACCGGGAAGCAGGGGTGGCCTGATTCTGAAAACATCATGGCTGGGATGGAGAGGGTCTGGCGGGCAGCTCACAGGAAAATGAGAGAAAATAGCAACACTGGGCTGCAGTCATGCCGGTCTCGGTAGCGATGGCGGGTTTTTGCACTGTCCCTAAGGGGTGCATGTCGGCCCCTGATGAGGAACCAGCTGTGCTGCTTTTCCTTCCTTTATCGTTTATTACGTTCCCTGCCTGAGGAAGTGGGTGGTCCTGAAGCCAGAACGGTCAGGAAATGTGCTCTGGCTCTTGGCGTACGTCGCATCTCCAGCGTCTCCAGCGTCTCCAGCGGCAGTGCTATAGCTGCTAACCCGGCGTGTAGGTTTCCCTACCCATGTTCAGCCATTTGATTGCGAGCTGGGTTTGTGTTTACTTCCTGAATGGGTCTGTTTTGAAATCTGTGACTCTGGCTGCCTAACAGTGTTCGGCAGGTGGGTGGTGTTTTGCCTGAGCAGGGAGTGCAAATTGTGAACTATATCAATGAGACAACCTGTATGGAAATTTTTTTTTAATGTCATCTAACAGAACAATACTGCACATAATGTAGATATGGTATAGATATTGTAGCAAATGTGATAAAGGTAACAACCAAGAGGTCACATTAAGCATTTCTGGAAGGAAATGCTAGTCCTTTCTTCACCTTGGAGGTAAAATAATGTAATAAACAGCCATGTATGCTGATGTCGGAGGCCCTTGTTAGCTCATGCTTTTGTACAGCATGACTGACAACTGTACGAGAACCCTTCTTTACCAGGTAACGGTCCTGAGGATTTATTTCAACAAAACAAATTGTGCCAAATAACAGATTTAGGAAATAATCTATCAAGACTTTAATAAAACAGGAAACAGACCGAGAACAAAGACCTTTCTGTGTGGTGGCCTTCGATCTCCATGGCTGATGGTGAAGCGTTGCAGATAATGGCAGCCACGTTGTACGCTCCTCAAAGGATCTTTGAAGGAGGGCCACACTGAATGTTCCAGAAACCCCCCTCCGCCGTCAGACTCTAAGTGGTTTCAAAAGTAGAGGAAAGGTCAATGGCAGCATGTATTGTGTCTGCAATTAGATTAGCGAGGAGCCATGATATAGTGTATCAATGCATTATGGACTCGCTGTCATCCTCCAGGGCCTAGTCGTGCCTGTCTAGGCAGGCAGATGTACATGTGGACAGCACTGCATCTGACCGCTGCTGTCCATAGGTGTCGATCCGCCCTGGATCCATTTCTGCAGTAGAAATGAAACTAGTCTTTTTTTTAACTCAATTTTATGTTTTTTGTCTTGGTATGATTGAGATGCTTTCCATGTTTATTGATGGGAGGAATAATCTACAATCACCCTGAACAGAGCTTGTCCTAAAACAATGTCAGCTCACATGCATTGAGGAAGTGACCCATGGCATTTACATGGAGAGAGTGATTAATCGGTGTTTTTTTTTTTTTTTCTCAATTTTTTTCCCCCCCCCCTGAGCATTCCACAAAGAGAGATCCTTGTTTCAATTTCATCCTATTTTGAAGAAGTTACATCTGGGAAACCAACTTGAATATTGATTTAAATTTTGTGGTGGTGGTGGTGGGTGTGTGTGTGGGGGGGGGGAAGTTAGGTAGTGCAACAAATATTCTAGTGTTCGAATAAGTTATAGTGGGAAGTGTGGTGGTGGATCACCCGGTCAGACTGATCTTCTGCATATTTTCATTTTTAATTTGTCTCACTGCTGATCTATTATCAGTCTGTGAACTAAAAAACCTTTTAATATATGAATGTGTTTCTTATGCATAATTAAGAATGTGGTTGAGCGGAGAACTATAACACTGCAACCTAGGTTGTAACCTTTTAAAGGATCAACCTTTTAAGTTAAACATTAATGCTTGGCACTTAGTCCCAGTCGGGCATCCCTAATCTTATCCGCAAAGGGCTGGTGTGTGTGCGGGTTTTCGCTGCAACTCCCTAATTAGATTACTAATTAGAGGACTGATTGGCTGAAGAGTCCACACACCTGGGTTTGAACAGCTGACCTACAGGTTATCCCAAAAACCTGCATACACACCGGATCTTTGCGGATAAGATTGGGCACCCCTGGACTAGGTAATGTGTAGTAGTGCCTCCTTGTATATATTATCGGTCATTACAGCTATTAAAAATACATCATCCAAGTCTTCTTTTTATAATGGGTTTTTTCTGATATTTTTTTGTTGCCATTTATATATTTATACATGTCCTTTCATGTTCCACCTAATGTGTCTGTCTGCCTGTCTGTCTTCCTTCCCTCACTTGTTTGACTGTGGCTCCAGCATGACCTCCTGTGTGTGGCAGCCAAGCACGGTGACATAGAGAGCGTGCACTACCTGGTGAAGGAGGCCAAGGTGCCCGTTCCCCGTGAGCCGTTGGAGGACAGCCCCACCATCCTGGCCGCCCACTTCGGACACCACCTTGTGGTGCGGGAGCTGCTGGAGGCATTGCCAGGTGGGCCCACCTGACGTGGCACCCGGGAGGGGGGCGAGCATTGACTCCTAACCCCATCGGAATTCCCCCCGCAGTGCCGTGCGTGCAGAGTGACCTGCTGAGCTGGATGCTGACCACTGCTTGCGAGCAGGGTCACCTGGAAGTGGTTAAGCTGCTGGTATATGGCTACCAGGCTGACCCGGAGGGCTGCGGCATCCGCAGCAACGAATTTGCCGTGATCACTGGCCTGCCGCTGTATGCAGCCGCCCGTGCAGGTGGGTGGGGTCTCGCCTGTCCTGGCCTGCAGATTTATGGGCAGATCAGCTCAGGCTGTCTGAGATCTGTGGCAGGACCTGCTTCACTGTATAATTTAAATATTATATCGATACGGTTTCATATGTACTAAAGCCTTTTTTACAAGATTAATTGATGAACAGAAAAAACAAATGATGGTATCATGGATTGCTTTGCACTTCTCTTTTGTATAAAAAAAAAAAACTTCCCCTTTTTGGGCACGATCCTGGGAGTTTTACTTCCCCCTTGTGAAATGGGAGTCGCAGGGGGTTTTCGGTGCCTGGCGCTTACAGGCCGTCTGTCTTCCAGGGCATGAGGAGATCTCGTCTTTTCTGCTTCAGAATGGGGCGGGCATCTCATCCTACACTCTAATGGACCATCCCGCCTTCGCCAGGCAGCTGCTGAGGGGGCGCTTCGTGGAGCAAAATGATGCAGAGGCCGGTGGGGGGCCCCAGGATGTGAGTACTGGGGGCTTGTTTCCTTCCGGGGGGGGGTGGGTTCCTCTCACTCTGATGTGGTGGCACTTGGGCGTCTGTGTTCATGTGAGTTAACACGGCTGCTGCTCTTACTGCCTTCTCTAAAATCCATCATTTAGGAGACTTGTGGGGCTTCCAGTAATCTCTGTACCTCCCTTTAGCATTTAGGTCTGCTCAGGAGCTGAGCTCATTCTCTAGCACACGGGTTGACTAAATCTGTCATCTTATGTGACTGCAAACATGAGACGGGGGACCACAGACAGGGAACCATGTTGCTCCTGACCATAAAGTGGATCTTTATTAGGGAAAAAATGTGGTTAATGGGGGTTGTGAGAAAAGAAAACTGCTGTCCCAGCTAAAAATGAAGCTGAACAGGGTTGGCGAGGGGGGGTTGAACCAGACCGTAACCTCAGGTCATAGACCATTTGGGTTCAATGAACACCAGTTTGTACAGCTGGTCACAGACTCAACTATGCAGACTCAGAACGCACGTCACCTACTTTTTGCCAATGCTGCCTTGTGCCACATGTACCATTCATCTAGGACTTTTTACTGTTTAAATGAAAAATAAGAGCAAAATTTCCCTGATTTGGTCTTAATTACTGGGAACATTTTGCAGACTGCATAACCCTGGTTAAATCTCATATGTTTTATAGTGCGAGGAAATTTTTCCTTCCCATAATGCCTTGCTGTTGTATGTGAGGTGTGTGCTGCTGTAATGAGTTTTGTGGGCCCCCCTGTCTTGTCCTATCTGTGTGTCTGCCCAGGCTCTCTCCATCCGTTGGTGTGGCTTGAAGCTTCCATGGCTGGACCTGGACTGGTTTATGGACCTCTCGTCCCGAATTACCCAGCTGGACCTGTCCTCCAATAGCCTGTCTTCCCTGCCTTCTGTCGTGCCCTGGGGTCTCATCCACCTCCAGACCCTGGACCTCTCCAACAACCAGCTGAAGGAGCTTCCAGACACACGGTCCTCCCAGGAGATCATCTGCAGCCAGTGAGCCGGCCGTGTGGGCCAGGGGTTGCACTCTTCCCTATGGGGAGCCTTCCGGAATATTCACTTCCCCTATGCCAACATACCAACTTCACATGTGATAAGATTCATCCTTTTTTCCCCATTTACTGTCCTTTATAGGAAGTTATTTAAGTACCAGCTATGCCCAGCAAAGGGGTTGGCATCTCCGGGTCCAGGTCCTCCAATTTATACCTAAAGACCAAACTGGGGTGACTTGTACCCAAATTTCCTTCTGTAACGAGACTGAGAACAGAGACTTCCCCCTTATGGTTGCTGTGTCCCTGGCCCGTGCTCCTCATCTTGCTCACCCCCCTGGTTTTGGTTTCTCCATTCTGAAGGTTGCGTGAGGTCAATCTGTCTCAGAACGAGCTGAGCAGTCTCCCCATTGGCCTGCTGCACCTCACAAGGCTTCAGAAGCTGATCGCCGCCAAGAACCAGCTCACCTCCCTGTTTGAGATACCGAACGGTACAGTGCTTTACGAGATGGTCGAGCAAAAGGTCCGTCTGATACATGCTGGACAGCAGGGGGCATGATGGGTAAAGGCATAGTGCAGTCAGCCGAATAGTTCCTGTCTTTGATCCTGGGAGGGAATCTGCTTTTGTCCCCTGGGGCTTTAAATGAATGGCTTAGAACAGGGGTGGCTAATCTTTTCTGCAAAGGGCCGCTCTGTGTGCGGGTTTTCACTGCAACTCCCTAATTAGATTACTAATTAGAGGACTGATTGTCTGACCTACAGGTTATCCCAAAAACCTGCATATACACCGGCCCTTTGCGGATAACATTGGCCACACCTGCCTTGGACATTTTGGTTTTTGAAACTGGAGATTTTTCAGTGTAATGCATGCATTGTAGGAATGGGTCAAACCATAAGGACTTGCATTAGCGTATTTTTTTTTTAACCAGTATTAATTGATTGTTCTGCTCCCAGAACTTTGGCTGTGGCTCTGAACCCCAACTTCTGTGGCTGAGTTACTGACACTTGTGGGTCTAAATCTGTGTTTGCTGTCTGATAAGAGTCCAATTCAGCGCCCTATTCACGGTGCTCCTCTCTCTCTCTCTCTCTCTCTCTCTCTCTCTCTATATCTTTCTCTCTCTCCCCGTCTCAGGAACCAACTGGATCGGCCTGCGCAAGGTGGAGGAGCTGGACGTGTCCGACAACAGCCTGATGGACCTCCCCACCTCGATTCTGCACTGCCTCAAGTCACTCGTCAGCCTCAATGTGTGCAGAAACAAGCTGAGCCAGTTTCCTGAGCCGTGGGCCTGCCCATTGGTGCGTGCCAGGCCTCACCTAAATTGTAGCGCTGCCGGTTGGCATGGCGGAAAACTGTGGGTAGTGCTTCACAACAAAACTGGTTTAGGGGGATTAAATCCCACCACCTCCATGTGGGGGTTGCACATTTTTCCCAGATTGTCTAGGCCAGTGTTTCCCAACCTGGTCCTCGGGGACCCCCAGACAGTCCATGTTTTAGCTCCCTGCAAGACGGTGCACATTTTTTTCTATTAGGGAGCTAGGAGGGAACAAAAACCTGGAGTGTCTGATGATCCCTAAGGACCAGGTTTGGAAACACTGATCTAGACAGGCCATGGAATTAGGAATGGAATTTGATGCCTTTTGTTTGCATTTTTTTAGTGCGAGTGTTTAAGATTTACAGCAGCCCTGCTGGCGGCTTCCGTCTGGGATGAAGGTACCACATTCACAGTCCTGTGACTCTCCTACTCTGCAGAAGTGTTGCAGGGCCTCCTCCAATGCGCTTGAGTTCCTCCCCAACACCATCTCCATGTTCTGGAAGACACTGAAGGATCTGGATTTCTCGGAAAATACCCTCAGAGAGCTACCGTCGCACATCTTTGAGCTAGAAGTAAGTATGGTCGGACAGGAAGCGCCGAATGCCTTACTGATGAACACACCTGCTCTGAGTGGGATCGACGCATCAATTCAAGTTGTCCACAAGATGGCGTATTTGCATTTCACATCACACTGCTAGGGCAGTGATGGGTACAAGGTGGGGTGGGGGGGAGCGAACTGGTAGGATTGTACGTTTCAGTCTTGATCAGATTACGTGACGCGTATTTTGCAAACTTTGCTGCAATGATTGAGAAATGTTTAAGGTATATTGAAGTTTTTATTACATGTGTATTAGATGGTAAATGTGGATTCATCCAAAGGTGACTGAGCCATGAAATTGGCTCCTGATGTTCTAGGGGTTTGTGCTGGCCTCCCTAGATCTTTCTCTCATGTCCTTAAATGTCATGAATATGTCTTCCCATGACGACAATGAACATGACCACCTGTTCCTGTCGCAGGGCCTGGTCTCCCTGAAGCTCTGCGGTAACCAGCTTTCCTCCCTGCCAGCAGCCGACAGGTGGAAGTGCTCCCAACTGAAGAACCTCGATCTCTCCAGGAACCAGCTAGGCAAATGCAGGTAAACCACCACCACCACCATGGGCCCTGTACCGGTCAATTACAGGAGCATCCATGCATAAATCAGCGGGTGTAAGATTAAACCATTGTTTCTGCAGTTCCCTCATTGCGTTACTATTTCTATCTTAAATAAGTATTTTTTTTGGCAGTAATTTGCAAAACTGACCTGTTCTAGGAGTGACACAGGAACAAAGACCAGGAAGCTCCCTTTCTTCACTACCTGGAACAGGAGGGACCCAGAACCAGGTAAATAAACCTCACTCATTCATCTGGAGTGTCCGTGTGCTGGACAGAACCAGAACATGGCCCTGTTGGTTAATCTCTGAATTCAGGCTCTGAAACTCATCATATGCCTGCTGTCTCGTTGCCAGTGTCTCCCATAGAATTCCCTGTAATTCTGCGGGACTCATTGGAAGTGCTTCTCCTGAGTGACAACCAGCTGGAGTGTGTGCCCCAGTCAGTGTGCACCCTGAGAAATCTCTCTGAGCTCTATTTGTCCAAGTGAGTCCAATGGCTTCCCCCGCAGAGATCTCTCAGAACAGTGTGTTTGCACTGGGCCATGCAAATGTCGACTTGCAGTAATTGTACTAGCCGTGATGTTGGGCATCTCAGGAGCCTGGTCTGCTGGCTGTGGCGATTTGAGCCCAGATGAGTTTCTCTGCAGCAATCCTGGCATTCGGGAGCTACCAGCAGAGCTGGGGTTGCTGTCCAACCTCTGGCAACTCGACATCGAGGATCTGAGCATCAGCAACATCCCAGCTGAGGTGCGGAGTGAAGGTACGCCAATCTAGGTGCCCCATGTTGGCCACGGCTGGCTGAGAAGGGCTCTTGTCGACGGGCAAATAGTGTGCCATCGAGAAAAAGGAACGACTCCCTCTGTAGGCCAGACCAGATGAATGTGTGCAGGCCAGATCTGAATGATGTAATAAATGATGGTCTATTAAACTGGGACTGTCTGTCTCTTGTCTTTGGTCACAACCTGTTTTTAATGTTATGTTTCACTCTGAATCCTGTTAATCGCTATCCTACATCATACCATGACTATTTTATATGTTCCTCATCTGTAAGTGTGCCTGCTGTCCCACCCCTAACCCCGCCCACCTCTCTTCCTCAGGTCCCGCAGCCGTACTGGCTTTCCTGAGGGCTCACCTTCGTAAGGCGGAACGCTGCAAGATGCTGAAGATGATTGTGGTGGGGCCTCCCCGGCAGGGCAAGACCACCCTCCTGGATGCCCTGCAGAGCGGCCGGCCCGGGCAGTTTCTCGCCCAAGAGTGCAGCGTCAGGACATCTACGTGGGTGCTGGAGCGACCCAACGGGGTCAAAGCCACTGTGAGATATCGCCCTAACCCCCCGCACCGCCTCTGCTGCTGTACTGATATTGCCCTGGTGCAGGGGGTCGCTATGTATTTCTGATAGTAGGCAGTTTGTTACCCAAGCGGCAGAGAACATGGTGCAGCGGTTAAGCACACAGACCTCTCTGCTGTAGCACCTCTGAGTAACACGCTCATCGTGGAGTATCCAGCCATGTCAGTAGGCCACCTTTTAAAACCACTGGTCTGCCCTCCAAAGGGCCATGTTGCTGGGTGTGGAGCTGCTGGAATAACGGTGCTCTGGTGGTAACATTCTGTCGCCCCCCATTTGTGTCATTTCCCAGAATGCCTTTATTTAGCCCACTGGGTCCATGGTCCTGGGATGCAATTAGTCAGTCATTCCGCAATCCGCCTTTTCCACCCTAAATCTGTACAGTGGTGAAAATTTATTGCCTATAAAATGAGTTGTATATGAGGGTGGGGGTGGAACATGAGCCCGAGTGAGCTGTGGCTTGTTAATGACGCCAACATTAGCTGGAGTCCTTGGTGTGGTGGTGCAGATTTACATGGGCCCGTATGCTAGGATCTCCCACATATATATATATATATGCGTGTCATCTGGACACAGTGATGTAGGTGGAAGGTTAACTGGTGGCGCTTGGGAATTTAAGCATGGACACCCCCCCCCCCAATATGAAAGTTGAGTCCATGGCAGTATTGTTTGGTTATTCTTAAGCAACTATTCTTAAAAATTTCATTTGAATTGAAAACCTTTATTGTCATTGCAGCGCAATGTAATTTGTGAGACAGTTTGACAACATAGAAGAAACAAAGAATAAAAAATGTAATTTATATTTATATGTATGTGTGTGTATATTTTGTGTGTGTGTGTGTGTCTGTGTGTGTGTGTGTTTGTATGTATGTATATGTATGCGCAACAAGAACAGTTCTGAGATTGAATAGTAGCTATAAAAATTAAATGCATATGATGGAGGGAGACTCGTGTATGTTTTGTAGGAACTAAATTAAGGGGAGCAAATCCGAGGACTGAACAGGAAGTGAGTGTTACTATGGTGACGATATATTAATGGTCTAGGCCAACGGTGTAGGAGAGTGGAGTTCATGAAAACCCGGGGCGGGCTGTAAATGAAGGAGGTTCCTGTGAAGGTTCCGGGTGACGGTCCAGAGGGGTTGTCAGGCTTCCCTACTGACTGGGATGGCGTGGACACCGCCCATCAACTGACAGAGACATTTGTTCTTCCCCCGTGGTGAATAGATGGATTCAGTGGAGTTTAACGTGTGGGATGTGGGAGGGCCAGCCAGCATGTCCACAGTCAATCAGTGTTTCTTCACGGACAAGGCGCTGTATGTGGTCATTTGGAACCTGGCTCTGGGAGAGGAGGCGGTGGCCAGCCTGCAGTCCTGGTTGTTAAACATTGAGGTGAGGACGGGGGCCCACCGGCGCTCTATGGGCAGGGCTTTCCCTGCTGCCCTCTCCTGTTCCGCGATACAGTGTTGCATTGTGGGTGGGAGGTGGTACGCTGACACTCTGTGCTCGTGTGCCGGTCCCCTGGATACCATACTATGTGATTATTCTAGTCCTCCTAAAATGTTCCATAATCTCTCATTCAGTACAGGGGACATTCTTGTGGGGAGTGTCAGTTCATCACAGGACACACACACACACACACACACACAGTCACCCATTACGGGTAATTAAGGGTCACTAGTTCAGCTGACCATTTTCTGTGAGAATACTACAGTATTCAACCCCACACAATACAGTTGAATTAGCTAGTTAAATCGAACAGTCCAGTGTATTCTTTATTTTCTTTGTTTGTTTTGTTTCTTGTGCAAGATGTCACTTTGTGTGTGTGTGTGTGTGTGGCCCTGACAGGCCAGTGCTCCTAATTCAGCTGTGATAGTGGTTGGCACTCACCTCGACCTCATTGACACAAAGTTCCGCATAGAGAGGATTGCAACGCTGCGGGCCTACATTCTGGCACTGTGCCGATCGCCATCCGGCGCCAGGGCCAGCGGTTACCCGGACGTCACCTGCAAGCACCTGCAGTGAGTGTCCGCTGGGCCTTAGCTCCCGAGTTCACTGAGTGTGGCCCGTCCCTGAGTTCTCGCCTCCTGTTCTCTCCCTTAGTGAGGTGTCCTGTAAGACGTCGGAGGGCCTGGATGGCCTGAAGAGGCTCATTTACCAAGTGGCCTGCACCATGAGGGACGTCAGCACCTCCTCCAGCGGCCACAAGCTGGTGGGGAGACTGGTGGGTGCCCTCTGGCAGCAGTGGGCTTTAACCGTCTGGGGTCGAGTGCATTGTCGGCAACCCGGCGTACTTTTTGTGTCTTTCTGTTTATATCTCGCTGAGATCTTAATGTAGAATCTTGGGGAATAAAAACGCTGACTAAATCCGTAATCTGTTTTCTTTCCAAAATGTCTATTGTCGGAAGTATTAAAGTTTTTAAAATTAGATTAAATCGGCAAAAAAGTAAAACATGTCATCTTACTTTGTTTTACCTGCACCGGAGCATGTAGTACCGCTCTCACCTGAAGATCGCTATTCACATTATAAATAACCGCATTCACGCATATTCAAATCGCATTTGCATGGAAATTTGATTAACAGCGCAGCAGTGAAATGCGATCCAGATACATCCCCGTCAGCGCCATAAAAGGGGGTTAGGGACGTGGCCAGGAGACAATGGCTCATTCATACACATGAAAGTTGCTACATATTCAATGAAAGGAGCCAGAAATAGTGGCATGAGTTAACTTTTTCTTATTTATTCAAATGAATGTTGCAACTGCACCATTTAGTCTTCTTCATGTAGCCAAGATTTTGGTGAGCAGATATCTAGGATCAAAACAAACTGCCACTATTGCTTACTATGTACTTTTATATTGTTTCTGCAAGTGTTCCAAACTGCATTTTGCAATGTCTGTACTTTGATGTAAAATTACAAACTTAACAAAAATCTCACATATTTACTACATACAATAAAATAAAGATGAGTATGGAAGCCCGTTTCCGCCACCGGGGAAAAAAATAATACAAAATTTAAGTCGAAATTTTGACTTAGTATCTCGAAACAAGTTTCTGGATTTATTAACTTTTCACGGAAGGTGGTGCGTTTCTAATGACAGAATCGTGTTGTCCAGTACACAAACAACGATGCACACCAGTTTTTTTTTTGCGCTTCAAACCATTTCGTGATTTGTGCAAAATTGTGTTAATAGCCAATATTATAGATGCGGTCAGCTGTAACGACATGGTGCTTTAGCATTATGGGCTCATGGCGACTGATGCACACCCCTTTGTTTCCCATATTGCTTTACGTACGAATTTTAATTAATTTTTGAATGTTCGAATGTATCCGTATAATGTGCAATGGGACAATACATGAATGGGTTAATACCTTTAAAACTAGTCAAGACAGGCAATGCTAGTGAAGTGTGCTTTGATCAGTGGACTACAGGGAACAATGCACACCCCTTAGATATTCAGAATAACTTTCTCTCTATCAGTTATTAATTATACATTGTATCCATATTACATTGCATAGGTGTAATGCACTAAAGGATTAATAACTCGGAAACAAGACGAGACAGCCATGTCCTTTGCAGTGTACATGTATCAGGGGAACCTGGGGGACAATGGACACCACCTGCGATTTCAAAGATCACTTTCTGTCTAACAGTTTAATTATTACATCGTATCTATATTACATGCCATTGCTCCATTGCATACATATTGACAGTTAATTGATAACACAAATTAATCCATAAGTAAGTTGTAAAGTGAGATTTAGGCAGTGCACCGTGGGACAAAGCAAATGTATCACAGCTGAATTGCTTGATTAGGTACGATTTCGTAATCGGTGTGCATCGTTGTCTGTGTACTGGGCAACACAATTCTGTCATTAAAAAACGCCCACCTTACTTCCGTGAAAAGTTATTAAAGCTAGAAAATTGTTCCAAAATATTTCGAGAGTTATTTCGACTTAAATTTTGTATTATTTTTCCCCCCGGTGGCGGAAACGGGCTTCCATAGATGAGTATAATGGCAAAACAAATATATAAGAAATAATTTATTTGCCATGAATTAAGTTTTTGATATTTGAAGAAATGTGTGATCATGCCCCAGTCAGTGAAAGTGTGTTTCCTACCACTAGAACCCAGAGGGTTAAAGGGTGGTGGTACAGTATGTAGTGGAATGTGGTGGGTAATTGCTGGTTATTGAGGCGAATTTGATGGGCCTTGCCTGAGTAGTAGGTCTTGATTGTGGGCATGATGGGTGCTGGTGGATCTCTGTGGGTATCTGGTGGAGATGTCTGCTTTGTGGATTACATATGAGTATTGGGCTTTGCTGCGTCTCACTGAGGTTCCTCTCTGCAACCCACAGATTCCGAAAAGCTACCTCCTGCTACAGGACGCCGTGATTGCTGAGCGGCAAAGGCGGGATGCAGAGGATGAGGTGCAGTACCTCACTGATCTAGAGCTGGAGAAGATCATTGAGGAGAATCCAGCTAGTGACATAAAGGACTATGAGGACCTCCATACCGGTAACATGCCGTCTTAAAATGTAACTCTGTCACTCTTAACTCTGTCAATCTTTGAACAGGCCTTTTATTCTTTTAGACCAGGTCAAGGTAGTTAGCTTGTTTAACCCTCTGGAGTTGATGGCATTGTTGCCGATGCCACATATCTTTCTCGTCTATTTCAGTACATAACTTGCTGAAATTTTATTATAGAAACATGAAAAGACGCTGACTAAATCCATAATCTGTCGTTTTTTCAAAACATCCATTGCCAGAAGTACAGTGGTACCTCAGTTCTCGAAGTCATTAGAACTAAAATTTCTTAAGTCAAACCAACCAGTTTGGAGGGGAAATTTTTTTTACCTAGAACTCGATCTGAATCTCAAAAGTTAAACCGTGAACGCCGACCTGAGATGTGCAGGGAAATGAGTCATGCATCACATCTTTCAGCGGAAACAAAGGGTAAAGCTTCTGCCTCAGCCTCGCAGTCGGTGTGATAGCACCATGCATTTTTACACTAGCTGAATACATATATACAGACAGTAAAAATACATTTAGCCAATGATGGACAGTAACAGTAATTATATTATAAAATGCATTTAAAAATAAAATGTATTAATTATTTTAATATTAATAATAAATCATTAATACGTTTAATTATAATAATATTGTTGTGCCAAGCGGGGACGGAACGGAGACAAAGGCGCAGACAGGGTATTGGGGAATACGGGGTTTAATTACAGGTAAGGCAGGCAAAACGCAGACGGACAATACAATGACCTGGCTGGGGAAACAAAGTGAAACGTGGACAAAATACGGACGGCTAATGACAACAACCAGAAACAGCTGATCACACGAGGATTCCCCACAGGGTTAACGAGGGGGTGTGGCACACGGAAGGAGCGGACTATCAGGGCAGGACACATTGTTTGGATACATTTATTTTTTTACTTTACTGTTTTGATAAATGTGCTTAGATGTGTTTAGTACAGTATATGCTCTTGTTTTATCTGGTTCTTTTGTTTGAATGCTAAAAAAATACTTTTTATTGTCATTGTACTGTTGCCTGAACAACAAAATTAGCTGGCAAGACCACAAAGACGGAAGAAAGTGTTAGTACAAGATATAAGAACAATATAAAAACACAGTATACACAATATATAGGTACAAGAGACATTGGGGGTATATGCAAGGGTATCATAAATATAATAAATAGGGGGGAAGGGCTTTAGTCAATAGATAAGTGACACGATTGGGTAGGTTGGTAATTGCAAATTTGTCAAGATATTGCACAGAGCCATAGTCAGTAGCAGCAGTGAGATGACTATGGATGAAATCTGCATGCACATGAAATCTACACACACACACATGCATATACACACTTATGGTCACCATAAGTTTATAAAGATAGCAATGAGGGGAGGATTGAAGGGGTGATGTTAGTGATCTGATGTATTAAGAGTTCTGACTGCCCACTGGTAGAAGCTATTCTTTACTCTGTTGGTTTTGCGCCTGATGGATCTGAACCTTTTACCAGAGGGCAGTATGCTAGAGTTTCTTCTTGTCGGCAGCTGTACAGCCAGCGTTCCACATGGGGATGGCGTGTGCCACAACTAGAGTAGTGTCATCTGCGAATTTGATGATGGTGTTGTATAGATGCGTGGGGGTGCAGTCACTGTTGTACATGGTGTACAGGAGAGGGCTCAGCACACATCCCTGTGGTTAGCCAGTGCTGAGTGACAGGGTGGATAATCGTGAAAAAAACATTTAGGTGTAATTTTTTGGGGCCAGGAACCAATTAATTGGTTTTCCATTATTTCTTATGGGGAAAATTCGCTCAGAACCCAAACTTTTTAGGATTTGATCCGGAGTTCAGAAAAGATTAAGTTTGAGAACTGAGGTAAAACTGTATTAAGGTTTTTTAAATTAGGGTAAAACGGCAAACAATTAAACCATGTCACCTTACTTTGTTTTGCCTGCATCGGGAGTGTGTAGTGCCGCTCTCACCCGAAGATTACCATTCGCATGGTAATTTGATGAACAGGGCAGCGGTGAAATGCGATCCAGATACATCCCCATCAGCACCATAAATGGGGGGGGGGGGGTGGCTAGGTGGCAATGGCTCATGCATAGACATGAAAGTTGCTACATATTCAATTAAAGGAGCCAAAAAGTGGCATGAGCTTTTTCTTATTTATCCACTGGAATGTTGCAACAACACCATTTAGTCTACATGTAGCCAAGACTTTGGTGAGCAGATATCTGGGATAAAACAAACTTCCTTCATTGCTTACTATGTACTTTCATAATGTTTCTGCAAGTGTTCCAAGCTGCATTTTGCAATATCTATACTTTTATGTCAAATTACAAACTTCACATGAATCTGGCATATTTACAAAGTGCACCAAGATTAAAATGAGTTTAATGCCAAAACAAATGATTAAGAAATAATTTGCCATGAAGTAAGTTTGATATTGAGTGAAATGTATGACCATGCCCCAGTCAAAGTGTGTTCCCTACCCCAAGACCCCTGCGGGTTAAGCAAATCAGAACAATGGCTAGATACAGATGTGTCGTTATCAATCACTTCCTGTTTAACTGAACAATGTTTAAGCCATGTACCGCAAAGCTATTGCTTATAACAGAAGTCCAGCTTTTCAACTTTTTGTGAAATAAGGTAGCTAGTGATTTGGGCTGGTGCTTGATTTTCCTGGTAAGAAGCTTTTGAGGGATAGTGGCATTGATCTTACCGAGTTTGTTGCGGTGTGGTTAGTCCTACTGTAACTGACCCCCCCCTCCCCCTACCGGCAGCCATTGGCTTCCTGATAGAGACCGGCACCTTGCTGCACTTTCCGGACACCAGCCACGGACTCTGCAAGCTCTACTTTCTGGACGCTAAGTGGCTCTCCGAGTGCCTGGAGCGCATCGTCAACATCAAGAGCTCACGCTCCGTGGCGCGGAACGGCGTCATCCGCGCTGAGGACCTGCGCATGCTGCTGGTGGGCACCGGCTTCACGGAGCAGACGGAGGAGCAGTACTTCCAGTTCCTGGCCAAGTTTGAGATCGCCCTGCCCGTGGCTAATAACAGGTTGGACCTTGCAGCTCTGTGGTTGAGCTGCAACTACAATAAATTAATAATGAAAGACTCCTCTATTCAGAATCCATTTTTTGAGAGGAGCTTTTGCCTTAGGTTAACCATACAAACAAATGCCGAGATTCCTACCTGGCTTTCTGTCCGATGTACCATTTGTAAATCCACAGTTACCTGCTACCTCACCTCCTGCCGCCAAAGCCTGCCATGGACATACATTGCTTCCGGCAGCAGACCACCAATACCATCCAGAGACTCTTTAAGATGAGTTTTGTGCCTGCGGGCTTTTGGGAACGTTTCATTGCCAGGATGCTGATAAGTCTCACAGAGATGGACCTCCAGGTATTCCGCCATATTGCCATAGGGGATGGGGCCTCAGCAAAAAACTCAACCAACACGGCAACAAATTTTACTGGAAACCTACAATTTCATTTAGTTTTTCTTTGTTTTTTCCCCCAGACTTTTGAAAGCAAGAGAAACTCGAAAAACCTCCGAAACCGTAACTCGGTTATTTACAGCTTTGCCGGTAACCAGCAGCGGAATCGGGGCAGCACATTCAGAGTCCGTCGCAGCCAGACTATTTACTGGAAAGAGGGCCTTCTGGTCACCTTCGACGGGGGTTATCTGAGGTGAGGGTTTCAGCTCTGTACCTTCACCCTTAAACAGATATCTTCACCCACAAAACTCGCTTTCATAACTTTGTATTCTCTCTTAGTGTTTTGTTAGCTTTCAGCTTTAGGTTGAGTGACAGGATGGTGGTACCTTGATTGATTCATAAGTCAGTGTCTTAGCTTCACAAGGTTTGGCATAATCATGGCGTGGCTTTGGCGGGGTTCGATTAACTGCCGGCATTGTTCCCCCGTAGTGTGGAGTCGTCGGACCTCAACTGGAAGCAGAAGAAGAGTGGTGGCATTAAGATCATCTGTCAGTCAGACATCCGTGACTTCTCAGCCATGGCCTTCATCACAGATCACGTTAACTCGCTGATCGAGCAGTGGTTTCCCGGTGAGATCCCACTTTTCCTTTGAGAAGGCTGTTTTGGGGTGGGATATGTCATTGATATAAAGCCCTTTGCTGTTCAGCAATGAAATGCTGTTCTGACAGAGTGCTTTCATGCGTAGCACTGACGGCCAGTGAGAATGATGGCTCGCTGCTCATGGAGCAGTACGCACCATGCTCCATCTGTGTGCCAGCGGCCCGAGCAGGACCCCGGGAGGCGCGGTCAGGTGCTGTGCACCTCTTCAACATGGCAGACTGCGTGCTGGCTGCGGTGGACAAGGACCATGTTGTGTGTCCCAACCACCCACAGCAGCCTGTCCCCCTGCAGGAGCTGGTACCTGAGCTGTTCATGACAGACTTCCCTGCACGGTAACAACCCCCCCCACCACCACCACCATCCAAAGGTCTCTGTTTCTCTAAACTTGGGACACTTTTTCGCTGCACCAAGTACTCTACTTTTGGCACTGATACTTCCTACGTCCGTTTTCCACTGGCAAAAATTGGTATAGCTGCTGAATAACATCATCACAACGCAAGGCGGAGTATTTTGTAGTGAATTTCACAAATGGCTGTAATACAGTATATTGGGCTGGGTGATGGGCCATGTGTAATATTAATACCTGCACCACATGATGTACCCATGCAATCCTTACATCTTAAGAACCATGATAGTCAGCTGATTTGAGATCCGGCTTTTTCAACCTTTTTACCTTCATACTGTCTGAATGCTGTTAAGTTTCGCAAAAACATTTTAAGTCCATCATAGGAAACAACTTTGCAAGCGTTGCAATTAGCGATTGTTCTTTTTTCAATATTATCTGGAATATGTTATTGTTAACATATTCCAGATAATATTGAAAAAAGAACAATCACTTTGAAGTATCCCTGCATTGCTTTTGCATGAGCCCTGCATGCACTGAAACGATCATAAACAGCAAAACATGAAAATAAGTAAAATAATTCCTAGACAGTTTTGTGAGAAATTTATTTACTTTGTGTTTTGCGCTATAAATATCTCAATATTAATTGCAAGAAAATCACATTGCAATATTTGTTGTTTTTTTCCAATATTGTGCAGCCCTAGTATATTACAGCAAATTTTTTATTTTGTTTTGTCTTGCCAACCATGTCTTGTCGGATCTGTTATTCTGACCAGGTCACAATTAAAGCTTTGGTCTCTTTCCATGCATTCATTAAATAATAGTAAAAAATACTTAATTTACCATTGTTTTCCAACTACACTTTTTTTTAGGATGGCAGATGTATTTTGTGTTTTTGAGGCAGGTTATTTGCATAACCAATCAGCAAGAAACATGTTTGGGAGTCCCGCCCCAAAGTACTGGAAAAAGTACCCCAGCTGGTTTGGTAGTTTTGGTACTGGTACCCGCCTGGAAATAAATGGAAAAGGGAAAGTGTCAAATTTTTGTTACCAATTGTAGGGTACCTGTTGCAGAGGAAAAGCACCCTTGGTGTTTATGTGAATTCTGCATCAACGTGGGTGGCTGTCATATCTGGGAAGCTTGGCTAGATTTTGTTTCCAAGTGTCTACCTTTGCCAAGTCGAAGTGTGTGTGGATGTGTGTTTGTGAGCCATGTATCATGGACACGGACACGTTCCACATGCACCCGCGCGGTTGAGTTAACTTTATGGTCCTCTGACTTTCATTAAGTCGGCATGAATAATTTCCATGACGCCTCATAATTTTCATCCATCTTAGGAAAGGAGGGGTTCATTTTTGTAGCAGATTACTAAGATTGTTTGAAATTCGCGCTGACTGAAATTGCCTCTGGAAACTCCTCCATGCCCTGCCCATGCCCTGGCTCATGCCAGCAATATTCGGACGAGAACACGCAGCCCAATTCACAGATCAGCATAATCAGCTGCCTGAGATATTCTCTTACACAAACATTCCCTAATCCTGAGGAAGCAGAAAAATATTGACTGAATACTGCTTTCTTGGATTGTCGGTGCTACCAGCTAATCTTAAAAAAATAGCCATATCTGTGTGTCCTTGCATGCACATTATTAATTCTGGCTGGCGGATCGGATGAGAAACAAGATTTCTAGTGTATGTTAGTGTTTGGGATTGAAATGTTTATTTAGCTTTCACATTTGCATTTGGAGCACGTTCCAGCACAGGTCTTAGCGGGACTCCTAACCAAACTAGTTGTTATTATGGCCTGGCCACAAATCGACATTGGGGTATGTTAAGTCACGGTAACGATTTGATAGCAAGACGAGCTACATAAGATCAGCAAGGATCTTTCTAGCAGCCTTGTGGATGTGGCAGTAAGTTGGAGGTGGAGATCACCCACCACAAACCTCTGAACTCTATTCCAGCTTATTTCTGGAGAACCAGCAGCTGGAGTGCAGCGGGGAGGAGCAGAACATCCTGGGCCAGGGGGGCAGTGGGACTGTCATCTACCGGGCCAAGTACCGGGGCGAGCCGGTGGCCATCAAGCGCTTTCACTTCAAAAAGTGCCGACAGCTGTCCCTGGCCTATCGCACAGGTATAAGTGGGTGGGGAGGGTCTTTCTGGCTTGCGTGGTAGGTTTGTAACAAATGGTCATTGGCTTTTTTAGCCAACATCCCCTTGATAGCCATTGGGTGAAGACAGTGACCCGTGGTCCAATAGGCAAGTTGTAAAATACCCTCCACCTCTGTTTCCCGAAGCAAATCAAAAACCGAATAGACTAGCTTTGTGGAGCTCACCAAGATCGAAGGCAAGCTACAGTCTGCAGCTCCTCCACCCGGTCTCACTGTATGACTCCAGGTGACCTGCCCTCTGAAGGCAGGGCTGTAATCGTGTTGGTGGCCGACTGCTGTGCTTTGGGGCTGAGGGGCACTTTAACACAGCAGGCCGCCACCCAGCTGTGAGGCCTCCCTCATAATCGGGTCTTGTGCGAGCTGCGAGTGTGCAAGCCACAGCTGGCCCTCTCTGGTGTTTGTGCATTTTCTCCTAATCCCCCTCTCCCTCCCCCCTGCTGTCGTCTTCTCTTCCTCTCACTTCCTGTCTCATCTCATCCCCTCATTACGCCCCCCGTCCCACGGCACAGTGTGATCCGCCGTTGGCTTCCCCTTGCCGTTTCCCTCCGACAGCCACGTGGCTTCTGGACACCCCCCTCGTTGTTCACCCCTGTTCTCGATAACAACGCAAATCAGTGTCGTGTGGCACTAATTGCCTTTTCCTATCTGAAAGGCTTTCACTTTTTATTATTTTATTTTTTAAGCTGTTTTATTATACATCCCTCGTCCTCATTAACGAGGGCATTGGAGACGGGCTTGTAAAAACCTTGCTGAGAGAAGCATTAAGCAAATTAATGACCCTGCAAGTCTGCAGGATGTGCTCAAGTAAATATTTATACTGCTTTTTCTTGCCCACTGTTTGTTGTCAGATACGTTCATTGAAGCGCTTGTTTGTTTTGTTTGTTTGCTCGGTAAGTTATACTTGCAGTAATGTTTGTTCTGGGCCTACACAGCGTGGAGAGTAACCCCTCCGGCGTGGCACTCTTGTAGACGTCGTGCTGATAGTGTTATTGGCAAAACGAACACAATGTGCAACCGGTAGCCCTCGCTTGTGAGCCGATTGCTGCCTTCGCAAAATATGAATGTTATACATCACAAAAGACCATTTGCTAGCAGTAGCATATGTCATCATTAAAAGTCAAAAGGGTAGTGTGTGTTTTGTTTTTTGTTTTTTAGCGGGGGTGGATTTGGTGGAGCTTCCAGTTTTACCCATCTTTCGTTTTGTTTCATTGACCTGTACGAATCTCACTTCCTCTTCCCGCTGGGACAAGAACACTTTCTATATTTGCTCAGTCACAGAATACCTCCTAGGTGATTTATGAGCCTTGGGTGAAATTACACTGTACTATAAGCTATTTAAGCTCTGGGTTTTGGTGAAGCCAAACGTTACCTTGTAAACCGTTTCCAGTTACATCAGGGGGAGGGGATGACTACCTGCTGGTTTGGGTCTCATGCTGAGATGCCCAGAGGGTCTGCCCCCTAGGTCACTGGCCAGAGGCCGAGCAGAACCTGGCTGGGCTGGGCTGAAAGAGCTACTGTTCGGGGATGGCTCTGACCCGTTTGTTTTGTGATCTGCAGGGGCATGAAAGGACCTTGTTTTCTTTCTTCTTGAAACCCAACACCTCTCATAGAGGTTTAGTGCCACTCAGAGCAGCCTGTCGGCCACTGGGCTTGAAGCCCGGGGTTTAACGGTCGAGATCAGCTCCGGCTGTAACTCAGGAAGGCGGAAACGGGGCCTTTTATTTCTCGGCCAAAGCATATAGTGGGTTCCCCAGGTTGTAACACTGCCGTTTTGCCGGCTGTCCAGCATGTCTGGGACTTAAAATGTATTCAAAACAACCTGAGTATATTTGACTTGCTTTTGTCAGCCTGTATAACTTGCCGATTAACGGGGGTTCTTTGCCGTGCTGGGGATGCCTGTGTCCACACAGACACCATGATGAAGCACTTGCAGTCCGTGGATGCCGGCAGGACCTTCTCGGAGTTCCGGCAGGAGGCCAGCATGCTGCATACACTGCAGCACCCCTGCATCGTCGCCCTTCTGGGCATCAGCATCCACCCGCTGTGTTTCGCCCTGCAGCTGGCGCCACTGGGCAGCCTCAACAGTGTCCTGGAAGAGCGGGCCAAAGGTACGGCAGGCGGTTCGCCCCATACGTTTTTTTCCTTGCCCGTTGTTCATTGTCGGACACATTCATTCAAGAGCTTGTTTGTTTTGCTTCTTTTCAAGTTGCTTGTTTGCTGTTGGCTTGGTAAGTTAAGTGATGATGCTCATTGAGGGTCATGGCAGTGCGGAGGGTAACGCCTCTCACATGGTGGCCTATTAGATGTCGTGCTGATTTTCCGGCCGCCTCCCCCAGATAATGTGTCAAAATCAAATTCTCACATGTTTTTGAAAGGCTGTTTGTCGCCCTCCCCAGGTGTGCGCTACATGCCCCTGGGGCATATGCTCACCTTCAAAGCGGCCTATCAGATCGCCGCCGGCCTAGCCTACCTGCACAAGAAGAGCATCATCTTCTGTGACCTGAAGTCCGACAACATCCTGGTCTGGTCGCTGGAGGTGTGCCAGCCGGTGAACATCAAGCTCTCGGACTATGGCATCTCTCGTCAGTCCTTCCATGAGGGCGCGCTAGGGGTGGAGGGCACCCCAGGCTACCAGGCTCCTGAGATCAAGCCTGGCATCGTGTATGATGAGAAGGTACCATGTTATGGCGTATGTTGTGGAATGTGGTGGTGATGGTGGGGGGGGGGGGCTTCGGACCTGCTTGGGGAGATGAGAGGCTCTGGGATTATTGATGTTGGTACCCAGTATTAGTATCGTGCCCAGGCCTGATTTAACCGAAGGCTTCAAACAGATACAGAGCTTTATTTTTATTTTTTTATTTCCATCAATTGTTTTCTCTGGATCCTGTATTTCCGTGCTTGTTACACATCTGGCCTCCACTCTTCCCAGTCAGAAACTCAGCTGGCTTTGAATCGCCGGCTCCGTGTTCCCTGGAGACGCTCCCCCAGAGCGGCTCGATGAGATGCTTCCTCTATAAATTGCCTTTAGAGCGAGATGCTCGCTGAGAGATTAGAGCCGGTGAAGCATTTGGGAAAATATATCCGCCTTGCAGATTAAAATCGGTGCATTGATTTGCGTACTTTCCCCCCGCTTTACCTTGATGCCCTCTGCAGACTCTAATTGAGTTTTGACAGAAGGTGGTGTAATATTTTGAGCCTCCGCTAGTGACGCATAGGACTCTGGGTCAGTAACCTTGTCCCAGGTAGCCCTCAACTTCGCAATAAAATCGTCTAAGCTGCTCCCTTCATATTTACAATGAAATGCTAAGCGTTTGCATATCACCCTGAGTAAACTTATTGACTGGGCAAACATTGATGTTATTTACAGTGCAAATAACAAGAATCGACTTTATTTTTTGCTCCGTGTAGCAATTCAGTCTGTTATAAATGAACCATTTCTTAGAAATCCTTTCTACGACCTTAAAATGTTTCACATGCTTGGTGCATGATGTAATCGGAGACTAGTGGACTTCTCCTCTGAGCCGCCCCGCAGTCCCACGATTAGCCTTTTTATGGTATGTCTGTTGCTGCTCCAAGTGGTGGTTAATCATACTGCAGGCTCTTTGCCTTTGGACCCAGTGTTATGAAGATCATCATTTCCACTGAAATTCCTTTCTGTAATTCCCTGAGAAATGCTTTCCTTCTACCACACAGTCAGTGGTAATTTAGGGGGATGCTGATGTCTATTCTGTGAGACTCCACCACCCCGGGTGACTTGAGTGTTCCGGCTTGCAGGTGGACATGTTCTCTTACGGCATGGTCTTATACGAGCTACTGTCCGGACGCAGGCCCGCCCTGGGCCAGCACCAACTCCAGATCGCTAAGAAGCTTTCCAAGGGTGTGAGGCCGGCACTGGGCAGCCCAGAGGAGGTGCAATTCCACTGTCTGCAGAGCCTCATGGTGGAATGTTGGGACACCAAGCCAGAGAAAGTGAGAGAGCGCCCCCTACAGTAATGCTACAGGCTTGTAGATTGTGGCAGGGAATAATAATGAAGATTCTCCGCAGGAGCTCGCATTCCTGCTGTCACTGATTGCCGTTATCCTGCCTTCCCTGCTCCAGCGCCCTCTGGCTGCCCCTCTTCTCCGGCAGATGCAGGAGCCCAGTTTTCCCTGTTTCAAGTACCTGCTGTCCTGCGAGAATCACGACCAGCTCTTTCTGCCTGGCCAGCAGGGCCACAGCGCTGTGTTCTGGGACGGGGAGAAGGATGAGAGGTGTGTATGCGAGTCCCGCCCGGCTGGAGATGCGGTCCTGCCTGGAGAGGCCCACTGGAGGCTGACTAGGCCTGATAGCGCTCATTACCGTCCTGTAGATAATTGGATTTGATGGTTTAATGTGGTCTATCACCTCGGCATGCTGTTAATTTACCTAAGGCAGGCGTGAATGATCATTTAAGTTGTGCTGCCTCCGTGGGGGCAGATATGTGCTTATATGCAGACTCTTAATATTCACAAAGAGACCGGGCTGTAATGAAACCCATAATGGGTGGATCGAGCCCCAATACGAGCCCCTTCGGGGTGGTCGTTCTGCGAGTGCTCCCAGACAGAATGAGTAATCACCTCACTCGATGAGCATGGCACCAGGATTCTGGATATCTAAAGCTAATTTCAGTTCTGCAAAAGAGGGCTTTTATCACTGGGTGCAGGTGTCGGTAATTACCTGTGATACCTTCCCTGCAATCGGTTTGAGACGCATCATTCGTCTTGAGAGCCGAATCCCTCATCTCTGCAAGCTCGGCTCACCTTTGCTCTAACCTCTGATCACTGACCCGTAATGATGTCATTCCAACTACGAGTGAAACCAGATCTGCTTATTTTCTCCCCCCCCCACCCAGGGAGGGTTTTTTCCTGCATATGTGTTCATGGTGGTGGGCACAGAAATCACTGATGTTGAGGCAAGTTTACATGGTGTCTCACAGGAACTACACGGTGGTGAATCTCGATAACGGTCAGACGGAGGTGAGGAGGATGCCCTGTCCTGGAATGAGGCTAAGCTGCCAGCTGAAGACTGAGAACACCCTCTGGACGGCGACGGAGGTGGGCCTCTGGGAAATGCTCCCATAATCCTATTTATGTGATGGTGTTTAGCACAGTGAGCCTTTTTCAAACAGAGGGAGATACGTGGACAGATTTCAGTGGAAGTCCAGCTGGGCCACCAGCAAACATGTTTAATGGGGTTTCCTCAACACGTAAAACAAATGTATTTAGGTACGTCATGAAATCGGTCTCCTGGCCATGTAGAGCTCCCAGGAATATCTGCTTAGCCTCTTCCTGCTCCTCCCCCACCTTCCCTGAGTAACAAGGGCTCGTGGCAATTTTTCCAGGACCACAACATCTATATCTACAGCCTGAAGGAGATGTGTCCTCTTGGATATCCTCAGCGGCAGCTGGCCTGCCCGGCTGTGGTCACGTGCCTGTTCCTGGTGCCGGCCAAAAAAGAGGTAAGAGGGCCAGAGCGGTCCCATGGTGTTCGTTCAGCTGTTAAGCCCTTCGTTAAACTAATTAGCTGTTCAGTAAATCACCCCAGCTGGGGTCAGTCAGGTGCTGATTAAATAGCATTCTGTGGGCCCTTGGTGTACTGGAGTTTCTAGCAGGAGTGGGGCTGTTTAATGGCCTCCCCACCTATGCACTGTTTGGGACGATTTTGGCACCATCACCCCAAGTGTACTGACAGCTTTTTCTGTGGACCGTTTTTTTTATTAACTATGTCTAATACACAGCTGTTTAATACACCACCAACTTTTATAACTGAGCACTTCATGTAATTATACTCTCTGCCCAAGTGCCAAGAATGTGTTCAAGAAGCTTATCCCTCCCTTAAAGAAATGTTCTCATCTAGACCAGTGTCCCAGCCTCCGAGCCCTGAAGTTTGTATACTTAAGACAAGTCAGAATCTTTTAGAATCTTTATTGTGACTCAACCAACGCTGGTGGAAATTTGTGTGGGCACAGTTTGCTACATTTGGACACGTATTATCGAATGACATCATTTGAGGTAGTGGAGGTTGGGTCAATTAAGTCATTTTCTGGGGGGGGCAGAAAAAAGCCAGACCAGGTTTCGTAATGTAGAAGCCAGCCTCGCACCTTACGGGGTGTGCTGAGTTTTGCTGACAACACCTGGGGGCACGTCTGCTGCCGCCCCCTCTCGCCCCTCTTTGCAGGCCCTGCCACTAGTGTTCGTGGGCATGGTTGACGGCCTGCTGGCCGTGTACACGCTGTGTGACGACATGCCCCTGGACGGCGAGACCTACCTGTGTTCCCACACGGTGAATCGCTCAAAGTTCCAGCTGGAGGACATGGACCCGCGGCAGCAGCCCTACCCGGTGCTCAGCATGGCGCTGGTGCGTGGCGACTCCGAGGTCTGGTACACCAACGGGCCGGGCCTGCTAGTGGTGGACCGCCTGTCCTTGCAGGCAGTGCGCCGGCTCGAGCCTTACCGGGTGCCTTCCCGTGTCGTGTCCCTGGCCGTCAGCTCGGCTTGCTGGGGCGAGGAGGCCGTCTGGTGCCTGGACGACCACACCAATACGCTGCTGATGTACCACGCTGGCACCTACAGGCCGTGCGCCACCTACACCTGCGGGGACGCCAGCCCTCTGCGGGACACGTTCGGCGTAACCTGGCCTTCGGGGACGGCCTGCAGCCCCCCGTCCTCGCCCCAGCGGGATGCCCCCGAGCAGGGACACAACCCGGCGGAAGTTAGGATCTTGTACGAGGAGAATGCCGGCACACAGATCCTTTGTCACCAGGACTCTCTGACTGACTACTGCTCCGTAAGCTCCTTGGCCTGCTCGCTGGAGCACCCCTGCCACACGGAGCATTCTGGATCCTGGGCTATGAGCTCCCTCGCCAGCTCCAGCGTGCCAGCCTCCCCTGAGGTTGAGGAGCCTGACGGGATCCTCGTGTGTCCCTCCCACGCCGTGACCGCAGAGCCTGCCCTGGAAGGCCACACTCCCCCACACCTGCAGGCCCTCGCCGTGCTGGCCGTGAAAGGCACGGTGTGGATCCCCAGGTACTGACAGGGCCCTGGGCATTCTGGGATGTGCCCTGTTATATATAGCTTAACCATTTTAGAGATGCCCATGGTATTATGGATCTGGTATTATATGGAGAAAATAAAAGAACAGAACTACAGTATTACAAATACACAGTGTATTTACAAAAATATTGGGGGGGGAATGACATCCTGGGAGCATTTTACACCTCTATACTGTGGACTGTTAATGTGCTTTTTTATTATTATTATTATTATTATTATTTTATTTATTTTTTTTGACCCCCTAAGCTGTGCGTGTTGTGTTTTGCAGACGCGGGGGAGACATGATGGTAATCGAGCTGCAGCAGCAGGGGGTGCTGCACCAGGGACGTGTCATTGCGGTGCTCCGCGCCCCGGGACTGACCCAGTTCGGGTAAGATGGGCTCTGTCCTAACTCGCGCTCCCAGGATGCTTTTGTTGTTCCTGTGGGGTGTTTCTCTACCAAGAACAATTTAAAATGACGTTAAATGGGTCTACGAGAACATAAGCACGGTCAAGCATTCATGGTGCGGATTATATCATGTTTTTAAAAAAAAAAAAATTGTTTGGTATTGAGAAACAACCATGGCCTCACTTGTGCTGGGAAACTAATCTTTCAGCGCAACAGCTAAACACTTCTCCTCCATAATTGTGGAAAGTCCATATTGATCGGGTGGCTCTTTCTCCAGTCTGTAATTATTTTGCTCCAGGTTCCACCAGCTGTTCAATTCATGACAGATTTTTTTTCCCCCTCTTAGGGGGGGGGGGCATTTTGCATAGTGGAAGTCTTTGTCCCACCTTCGCGGTCTGGAGCACTATCGATGTCCCGTGGTGGGTGGGTGTGCCACACGGCAAAGTCGTCAGTCAGCACAGGACACTCCCGCTGTTAATGCTCATGATGGGCGCATCGGCCGGGGGTCCTCCAAGGGGGCTTGCGCTCCCCCCCATATTCACTCTTAAACAGCCGCTGGGAGGTCATGCATCTCCATTCCCACATAATTATGAATTTCTCTGTGTTATAAGCTTGTAACGACGTAGGAGAAGTGCCCCCCTTGTTACCACTGTTCTGTACATCCACCACTAGGCCGAAGTGTGAGGTCTCTGACATGGGGCTCTACCTAACTCAGGAAGAAGCTATACGCCAATATCATTGTTTTTTTCTTTTTTTTTTTAATAAATAATGCCCTCCTCTCCCCTGTAGGACCCTGGTCGGAGCAGCTGTTGTTGCAAAGGACACAGTTGTGTGTGGTTTTCGGAACGAAAACACGGAGTGGTGCCTAGCGGTCTGGAGGAGCTGGGGGGCCAGGGAGATGGAGGTCTTCTACCAGTCCTACGAGGAGCTGGGCCGGCTAGAGACCAGCATGAGAAAAAGAAGGTAGCCCTTTGCCTGCTCAAAATCGGAGGCTCGGGGGGCCGAGGGCTGGGGTAGGGGGCGGACGGCCTGACATCTACACCACCATGAAGGATGGGAGCCTTGGGAGGAGGGGGGCCAGCAGTGTAGCTGTATCCCGGCGACGGCATGTGAGTGCTTATGGCCCGCCGCAGAAAAGGGACTCCCGTTTCTCACCGTCACGTGGGGGCTGCAACGCCATGGCTACGCCTTGGGAGAGACGGGTAAAGCGGACCTCTTCAGGAAGTGGAGCAGCCTGAGCAAATAGGATCAAGTGGCATGTCGAGGAACCACTGCACCTTCAGAAGGAAGACCAGGGCAGGCCCCCTGAGCTGCTGGGGACAGGGGGATCATCAGGCCATCTGCTCAGAAATCCTAACAATCCCCAGCTGCTCAGGCTTATAGTCGATGAGGAAAATGCAACTGCACCTTTATGAAGAAGAGCTGTATTTTTTCCATTATTTGTGATAAAGCATGAAATATTAAACTAATTTAATTTATACTATGATGTTCACAATCACTTATCTGCATGTGTGTATATAGGAAATATTGTTCCTTTCTAAAATAAATTTATGCAATAAAGCCTGTGCATCTCTTTTACAGCCTTCTCACCTGTCCTCATGTGGGCTCTATGAATTTAAAAGCAGACACTCGGTAAAAATTCTAAGTCAGAAGGAAACGAAGGTGTCCCCATGGAAGGAGGTTGGGCTTTGGTCGGGTGAATTGGTGAAACTTGAACGAGGACGATGCGTAGCCAGTCCTGTGATGTGGAATCGCTATCCCGCCCCAGCCGGCCGGCCCTGAGGCAGAGTGCCGTGTTCCTGAGGCGATCCGTGCAGAAGGTCGAACGGTGGCATGGCTGATTGATGGTGATGAGTCGGGCACCTGGATGATGAAATGATTGTGGCTTTCATGGCACCGGAAGCCACCACATAATAGGCTAATCACAGAGCCCTGAATGAGGACCGGTGACCCAGAAGCTGGGGGCTTCAGCCTCGCATATCTGCGGGTTGATTAAATTTTTGAAATTCTAAAAGGGAACAAGTCTAGGGGGAGGGTGACCACCTGAGGTCGGCCTGTAAGGAGCTTAAGAGGAATTGCATCAATTTAATAGTTATCCAGCCCTAATGTGGTGCAGAGAACTTCTCCTTGGGTCAGAAGATTAGATGTTAATGCGTACAAACTGATAAACGTGCCTCCACCCCCCTCCCCCAAGCACGATGACGTGCTACCCGAGTGTCCCAGTGCCAGGAGCTCGAGGAGATTCCTGGCAGCAGAGATGTGCTTATTCCCCTTTGCTGGGTTCTTGGAAAACTGGCCACCAGAGCAACATGGCAAACTGGCTCGAGATGGGATTGATATCACTGGGTCCTGGAGCAGTTCAGTAGGTTCTGAATGTTCCTCCAAGCCCAGTGGTTTGTAGTATGGTTAGCAGACTCTGGCTGCCAGAAGATCACAGGTCTGCAGAAGAAGCCATGTACATCAATCATTTTGACAGAACTTTCCACAATGCACACATAAGAAAATGTAGGCTTGATATTGTTTAAGTTTTTTAGCACAGTGGTTAAGGACTGGTCAGCCATATTCCCTGGGGAGGCCATGCTGTAGTCTTTCTGTGGATGGTGCTTAACTTTGCTCCAATTAAACATCTAAATGAAAGCAGTCACTCTGGATGAGTGAGAGGCTGCAGTTAGCATGAGACTGGGCTGCTTGGAGGGTTCAGACCTGCCTATTCACAGGTTTTTATTTTTATGCTTCTGAAGAACGTGATACTGAAGCCAGTGATTTTCTAAGCCCTATGTTCCTTCTGGTCTTCAGCACCTTGGGTTCTTCAGATGCCCTATTTATGTTTTCTGGTTCTGCCCGACTGTCTGCTGTGAGGTTTCCTCCTACTTGCCACCACCTTGCCTCTCCTGTGCTGCTGACCCTTCCCATAAGCCACTTTTGGAGGCCATGTCACAATGGCTGTTGCTCGGGTCCCGTCGACATTTGTCAGGCTTTTCTCTGTGCTGTAAAGAGCTCGACCCCACGGCTGAGAGCGGTGAGGGCTTCAGGGATGGGGGTTTCAAAGCAGCACAGGCTGCTCATTGCTACCAGGTGCTCACCAGCCCTCTGTGGCCTGGTTCCTGAGACAAGGGGGGGGGGGCAGCGACCAGCTGTCATGCAAAGCTGATGACCTCACACACACACCCCCGAGCCGTAATGGCTTCAGTGAAGAGGCCCGGGCCCAGCTGAACAGCAGCCATGGTTTGTCCAGCTCAATGACAGCTACCCGTGTTACTGTCGGGCGTGAGCCACCCGCATCACAGCTGCTGTCGGCCCAGACACCGTCACTCTCTAACGATACGCCAGTTTCAGGGCCTTGGGAAACACGGGGTGCTTTAACACGATGATGATTTCAACTCATATAGCCTCCAATTACCAAGCTGTGAATGAAACGAAGCATGCGCCCAGTTGGGCGTATACCACTTAGAGTCTCACGCCTCTAATGACATGGTAATAATTCTTCACATCACAAGCTGGTGCATTGCACCATGGGATCTTGGATGCCTCATTCGTGTGTGCAGAAGGTGTATGATTTTGGTTTTTAAGGCCAAGGTTTCTGATTGGTAAAATAATGCCAAGGTTTGGCCCGGCTGCCTTGGACAAGAACTCTTCAAAACATATATGGAATGGCGATTTTTGCTTTTTATATTTCTCTATTTATAGGATTGCTGCTTTCAGCTTGATTTTAAATCCACCCTGTTTAGATGTGGTGGCGCCATGACCGAAACATTTGCTGCAATCGCGTACCAGTCTGCATCTCGGCGAGGCCTGAGAACACGCCTCTGTTCGCTCGGTTCCATCTTTGGCCAGACTGCTGTCTGCCGTTCGTCAGCAGCTGAGTAAATGCAGTGGAGACCATTTTTCAAAGATACTTGTCATAGCCTGTTTTCTGCTACTTGAGTTTTAAAGATTTCTATGAAAGGCCAGACAAATAACGTACGCAAGCAGTTTAAAGGGACAAAAAAGTAAATCCTGGCGTGTGCCACTACTGCTGCTGTTAACTGGTCATTCCTACTGTCTATCCTACGCAGGTGAGCCAATTACTGCTGTCGATGCTTCTGAAGGGGTGGGCACATTGTGCATCTCCATCCCACCAGATAATCTGCATTTTTAAGTCATACATTTTCTTGCAGTTCAGCATAATACCTTTAAGGGAACCACAATAAGCTGTGTGCCTCTTGATCAGCCACAGCTCTCTCCCAGTGATCGGGAGACTTGGCATCAAGAATTAAAAAATTTGTTTAAATGATCCACATGGATGAACAGTATGAAAATGTGCATGTTCCCCAGTCAGTGCCAATGCCACAAATCTCTCTAAAAACAGTCCTTTATGTACCTTTCTAAATATTAAAATGATCTTCCCCTGTGCTTTTTTGCTACAATAGCCAGTTGTTACATTCTGCCCCATGCAGAGATGGGGGGGGGGGGGGCAAACATTGAGGATGTGTATTAGCATCTGTGTCTGTAAAGCTCACACCCGCCAGGAGCAGGGCCGTGATGTCAGCCATGACCTCCCCCCCCAGACTTTTAGTATATTTATGACAAAACTGAGCTAATAGATGTCAATCTGCTCTTTCTAGCTGAATAAGCAGCTGTGGGTGAGAGCGGTTGTTGGTGTGTTTATTCTGTTTGGGAACAATGTGTACCCTGATCTCTAAAGTGCAGCTCTGTTTACAGACTTCTGGGGATCCGTTATTAATGGCTGCCAGCCCAGCTTCCCACAAGGTGTCAAGAAGGTCCAAATCAGATTTAAACTTCAGTCAGCTAATGAGAATCAACAAAAGAAATTCTCCTACCAATTTACAGCTGACTAGGACCTAAATGCCTTTAAACTGTTCATTTAAAGTTACCAAAAGCTTCATCTGACCGTTATCCATAAGTGCTTATGCAGTGTGGGGTTCTAGTGATACTGGAGCGAATCCCAGGCCATTCGGGGCTGGAGGCAGGGAACACCTTGGATGAGATGCCAATCCCTCACCCTGCATATGCACCCGCACAAGGACAGTGGTATTGCACCACCTGCTTGTAGGACCAACACGAACTTCTGAGATCTACACTACAGCAGAGCAGAGGCCACACTGCTGGTCACTGAGCGTTCGACCATATCTAAGAGTTTATCAGCTAATTGCAGTAAGAGGAGCAGGCGTGTCCCTTCACCAAGCCATGAGACACGTGTTCCTCTGTGGGGGGCAGTGGCCATGTGGTCCGCAGATGAATGGAGTGGACCAGACTGTAATTTTGGCTAATGCTATAACAAGGGTACAGTGTTCAGAAATCGATTTCATGATGGCTCCGCGGCTGCCCCGCAGGGGGTGAGAGCAAGGGGGGGTGAGGGCAAGGGGGGGCGGCTTCATTTTCACTGATTGTTTCAAGATAGGGCACCTATCTGTCCACATGAAGGGCCAAACGGGAAAATAAAAGAAAACCATTTCCCATTTCCCCCCCAGGAACAGGCAAGCATTACATCTAATCAAACCAATGTGCTTCCAGTAAAAACAGAGAATCGGATTTTTGTCCAAGCTATGAAACAGCCCAGCAGACGCATTCTCTGAGGAATATTCAGCAGGAGCGGTAACGGGGAAAAAACTGCCAACATGCCAAGAACCTTCCCCCCCCCCAAAAAATTAATATGCGCAACCGACGTAAACGTGGCTAGGTCTGAGGTAACACAGCTGCTTTTCTTAAATTATTGCCATGCCAACCACCGATGAGACCATAACGTTTGCTGTGGAGTTCAATCACAAAAGGCTGCGTTGCGTAAAAATGCAAGGGGGGCTGGCTGTCATTCATCCCTGGCCCCCAGAGCTTAAAGGAGGTCCTTCTTAAAGGGGCGGCCACTCACCGCCGGTGCCGATCGACCCCGCAGCAGCTAGCCAGCACCAAGAACACGGATGAAACCCAATGTTCCTGCAGTTAATCTGCCAGCTTTGTCTGAAAATGTACAACAGACCACAAGGCAGAAAAGCACAATTTTCATTTATTAGTATGGCTCTATGGATTCAAATTTGGTTATATAAGGGCCCCACTCTGCTCCATGGCACTGTGAAATTACTCAGGTGATCCAAGCCGTCAGAACTGCTTACACACAGGCCTCGTCAGTACTGTGAAACCCAACACTCTGGAGTTCATCCACCTATTTTTTTATTTTTTTAATGGGGTCCTCAACACAGTGACTAATTGTTAGGTTTCCTTAACAGAAAAGCCTTTGCTGTTGAGAGGATTCAGAGAATTACCTTGAGAGTCACAGTGTATCTTTTTCACCAATTTTCTCGGGATTATCAACCATCACCCGTCGAGGTTTCAGCCTCACAGGCCACTGAACCCTAAGCTTGTAAAGCTCAGCACGCCCCCTTCAGCCTTGGCTTTGTTACCCGCAGCCTAGAACTCAACGAGCGGGTCCTCCACACCACGGAATGGAGTTTCCCGCAAGCCCTGCTCCAGAAGGTGCTTCCAGCACCCGAGGCACAGTCCGGGGTGGAGGGACAAATCCACGCGCATGGAAGTTGTTAGTGTTTTTCCTCATTAGAGGGGCAACGACAAAGCAGATCTCAAGTCGCTCCACATGTTACTCATTGACGTTCTACTCGTATTACTTTCAATAGTAAAAACGGTCTCCAGTAGACATACGAGCGGCATCCTGCCGCTTAACTGCCAAAATGCCAGCCTCTGGAGAGGATGTCCCTCCACGTGTTTAGAGAGGAACGCCGAGCCCTACCAAGAGCGCAGCTTCCATTAAAGCCAGCTGTATGCCCTCCATGTCTTTGGGACGATTGTTCTACACCGTCTTCCTGCTCTGAACTGGTGTAGATTTTTAAGAGCAGTCGTTAACTCCAGATGGGGGTCAGGGGCAGGGGGGCGAGACAGTAAATCAGAGTTGGTTTGACTCCAAAAGGCTTCTTAACAAGGATATGGGATCGACGCATTCAATTTGGCTGGTGGTGGGGGAGGGGAGTGAGTCAAATTTTATAGGCTGAATTGCGAGAAACTGAATTTGAGACCATAAATAGCAATTACTGGAGATAATGTAAGAGAAACCCAAGAGGCTGATCTCCCCGAATCAAGGGGCAGGAAAATCCACAGGCCGAGGGCCTCCAGAAGCCTTGCTTTGTGTGTAGTAACAAAGCCGCCACTGGGCCACCATGCCCCGCCCCTCATAATAATATGGAGGGAATTGCTAGACGGGTTTCCTCTGCAGATGACTGCCCACCACAAGGTCACAGGCTGGGATTGCAGACAATTATAAGCAGGGCTCCCTAATGAGCGGGAGCAGCTTGGAAGTTCTCAGCGGCACAACCAACAGCATGCCCTGTGATGGTCACCATATCATACCTGACATCTCCAAATTGGGATTTCACTTCGCTCATCCATTGCCTGCCCCCCACTCCCACTGCATGTGGACAGAACTGCGATGATGTATAAAAAAGTTTTTAAAAAAATTGATTCTCCCGGAGAATGTCGACTGGTGACTGTTGCACCCATCAGACCTCAGAGAAAACCATGCTAAATCTCTCAACATGCTATGCTAATAGCAATTTTCCAAATTCTGGCAAATAACCTTTACAAAACGGTATACAGTGGTACCTCAGTTCTCGAGTTCACTAGAACTCAAGTTTCTTGAAAGTCGAACAAACCAGTTTTACCTAGAACTCGATCTGAATATCAGAAGTCAAACTGTGAACACCGACCAAATATAAATTGTACCCGCCAGGAAATGAATCATACTGCAGTGCAATTTTTACTTGAATGCCTTCTTCACAGACTGGAAGATTAACCAAATAAAGCAGCACAACATTGCAGTAACTAACAATAAATAAACCACTAACTTACATGTACTATTAGAGCATTTATGTCATTTATTTAAAC
>JAABNY020000008.1:6194957-6215686 GCA_015164015.2 Brevimyrus niger | reverse complement strand
AGGGGTAATGTTGGGATAAGATCTTTATCGTTTTGGAAGCCATTAAGAAAAAAATGCTCTTCTTGTTTTATCGTGTTCATTTTGTCTTTTAAAAAAAAAAAAAACATTTTTTATTATAAAATTTAGGTGTAATTTTGGGGGGCCGGGAACCAATTAATTGGTTTTCCATTATATCCTATGGGAAAAATTTGATCAGAATTCGAACTTTTTAGGATTCGATCCGAAGTCCGGAACGGATTAAGTTCGAGAACCGAGGTACCACTGTATATTCAAAGTAATTTGGGAATTAATCTGTTAACACAAGGTGTTGCCGAGAAAAGCATTCAAAGGTTTTCAGAAACAGAACACAAAAGGGACTTAATACATTTTTTTTATTACATAGAAAATCTTCCCTAGCTGGAAATAAGTCAAAAGCAAGAGATCAAAAACAGCCAAAGACACGGGGGAGAAATTCCCGGGACCAAAAGACAAATCATACCATCCACACTCTCTCTAAGCTAAAACCCTGAAGAATGCTAGTATGACTCCTAGCAGACTTACAACCCAGCCTACGTATGGCCTGCCTAGGCTAGTCAACGCAGCTCTGTGTCCCCAAGACATCCCTCTAGTGCAAGGTGAAACCAAAAGAGTCTTTTTGGTGGAGGACAAACTGTGTATGCAGTTCTAACAGAGAAACATAGGCAGACAGTTAATAAATTAGACGGCAAATTATTTGCAGAAATTTATTCCAGCAGTTGTGCTCAGATAAAGAAACAAAAAAATCTAGAAACAAGTGATTTTCAGCATTTTTTTTTTTTTAAAGGCGTAAAATCAATAGCAAATTTAAGGCCTGTAATGATAATTACAATTTGCTTTTGGAACACCCTTTTCACTGATGCATGGAGTCTTCATGCTGTGCCCTGTAAACATCCATAAAGGATTAAAGCTTTCGCACCCCCCGACACACACACACACACACACACACAAATACACATACACACACACACATACACAAAAATCCAGGACCGCTCTCAAGAATAGCTAATGGTACCTCAGATTATCAGATTACATATAGAGGTCATAGTTTAGCAAACACATTTTGTTGATACATACATCATTGTTCCCAAGCCCAATGGAATATTGAAATTTTATTTTTCATTATTTATTTTTAAAAACCAAAAATGCGATTAACCCTTTACGCCAATGAGCACTTGTTAGAAAATAGTATTTCCAAAATATATTTATTTAGTTCTTTTTTAAAAAATAAATTAGGTAGTTAGAAGTCCCCAGTTATATCTACCACAGTGCTTCACACGGTCCTTGTGGAACTGGTGTTACTGACATGGATTTCCGGCAGTGAGGGGTCGTTCTTTGCTAGCCACAGTTCGGCCAGCTGCAGAGCAGACCCGTGCGAAGAGGCTTTAGAACCCAGACACATTTTGTACTGTTTTGGGTCAAGGTTTGGGTCACATATGACGGGGTGGTGGACATGCACAATACCAGTGTCTGTGCTTCTGAATGGTCTGATCCCTGATTCAACAAATTTATTGAAGACGTCCACATCCTCTAGGCCCCATCCCTGGATGGAGATATTGAAGCCTCCCACGGTCACCAAGTCTCCCTTATGCAGGCAAGCTATCCCAAACCCATAGTGTCTCCACAGGCCTGTCTTGGAGGTGAATACGTATTGGTTTTCACTGGGTGCCTTTCCCGCGTAGACAACTTTGGGGTCATACTGGCTAAAAATGATTGGAAAGTAGGTCTGCTCTCCGAGTATTGTGTTGCTCCTGCACCGATTCAGGAAATCGGCTGTAAACAGTAAGTCGACATCACAGTAGAAAAGCAGGGAGTTGTCGGAGAAGCGTGACGAGCCCATTTGCAGGGCCAGGGCCCGGGAAAAAGGTCCGAGGATATTCATGACCTCCAGATCAGCCCGGGGGTACTTTGCTTGATATTCTCTCATCAGCTCTATCTGCCGTAGCCTCTCTGTGCTGTTTTCAGTACTGAACAACAGGATCAGCAGCTTGACGTTTTGGTTTGGGATTAGGCAGACCTTCTCGAAGTTATCCATGAAGCGGACAAATATCTCGTAACGGCCCAACAGCGGCACCAGAATGTTGACCTTCTCCTCCTTTGGCTCCTTGGGTTCAGTTCCCAAGCCACCCAACTTGAACGGCACCAACATCTTGAGGGAGTTGGAGAGGAAGGAGAGTGAGTTGGAGTCCTGGTTAATCCTGCTGGCCAGGTGAGCAGCATCAATCTCCTCATCCTCCTGGAAGTAAATCCTACTAAAGGTCTGCTGTAGGTAGGCGTGCCTCCTCACGGGGACGGTCATGGCCTTCCCTTTGTGCTTCTTGTACAGCAGCAGTAGGTCCAGCACATACTCTGCGCCATACATGGGATTGACTCTGCGGTAGCCATACTGAACCTCCTTGAATTCAATGACGCGGCCCCTGGTTTTGGCATTGACGTTGATCATCTCCATCACCTGCATTGTTATGTCCTCCAGGGCCAACTTCTGCGAGGAGTCCATGCCTCGGCGTGGGGGCTGCTTCTCAGCGGATGAGTAGATGTACCGTCCCGTGATGAAGTCCCATTCCAGGACGTCCTGGCGTTGCTGTGGGTGGAACCTCATGAAGGAGGGTGCCACCCCCAGTTGCAGGTCTTCCTTGCGCACCTCGGAACCACTGTAGCGGCCCATCTGTACAATCTCACGGTGCAGCTGGACCGTACGGTAGCGGAGCTCGTCGATCTTGCGTCTCAGCATGTAGCCGTGCAGCCGGTACTGATAGGGTGGGTTCTTGTTAGGGTGCAGTGTGATGGCTCGATGGATCTTGCTGTCATGCAGGTCGCGGATGTATCCCTTCTTGTTCAGCTCGTAGTTCTCATAGAACAGCTGCTGCATCTGGAGGGTAGAACAGGATGGACCTCATTAACCACAGTCATGGAGAAAAACTGGCCCGCCGTTAACGTCATAAACCACAGTGCTGAATCAGTCCTAAACCACAAAACTACCATCATCTATTAAATCCTTAATAACCGCAATAACAAAACAATTTGATTATTATTATAATTACGTAATATTACAGGAAGCTTAAATCTTTGCATCTCACACTGTTCGTTATGATTTCGGATCATTAAAGAGGGCCAACAAAGACTCACAGCCATGTATTCTAATGGGCTCAAGGAACACCGGCGCTGCTGAAGGCTAAATATTGACAAAGAGCAAGTTTTTGGTCAGCAGTGTTGACTCAAAACCTGTCAAAGCTTTAAAAACCTAAATGTTCCCTTGGTCAGTGGGGACTAAATGTTTAAACTGTGGTACAGCTGTTCAGGCCCCCATTGGCAGTGATTCAGCCACGGCCAAGAAGGGAGCTTCTATACTCTTTACTTCCAATGAAGAAATTATTGCATGGCCAGAAATCTATTTGCGGGAGTCTACCACATTAAGAAGGGTGAGATTTGAAGAGAGGGTTTTGGATGGTTGCCGTGGGTCCCATCCCACAATATGCAACAAAACAGACAGGAGAAGGTAAAAGTAGGCAGTCAAATCTATGTGCAGCAGCAGGAACCGAGCGCCCATCCCCCAGCCCTAAAGAGGACAGACAAACTGCATCCTTCAACCTTTAAAATCCCCCCCCCCCAGTTTGAACATGATTATATTGCACCCTTCCCTTACCTCTGTGAGACACAGTAAGCAAGTTTACTAGCATATATCACATCTCCCACAGGGTGCCACTAATAGAACGCTGTGGAAGGTTTTTAAAACGAATCTGATAAATGTAAATGGAAACATCCAGGAAAATTTTCCAATATTTCCTGCCGGAGACGTATAGAAATTAGACCTGGCCTAGTAATAAGCACTGCCTCTCTGATGACATGTAACCAGGTAAGCTCAGTCAGCTCCAGAGTGCAGATATTACAGCACTGCACGTAAAATCGACGTGAGGGAGGGTTACAGTAAGGGAGTATGGGCTGTGAAAGGTGCCCAGTCCAGGCGGTCACTCCGGACTGTTCTGTGGTTGTCCTCCATTAGCACCACACTAATTAACTGACCCGAGGTTACAGATTGTCTGTCTGTTATTATTCGTTATCACAAATATTTTAGTTGCTGCCCTGGCACAGGTCCAATCAGGGGATGTCTAGGAATATTCCCCAACCTCCCACACACACACACACACACACACACACATTTGCATTATTATCTTTGTGGGGACTGTCTATTCATTTATACATGCAAAACCCTAATCCCAAAATTGACAACCTGAACTATAAGTAGCCAAACAAAAATCAGATTTTGATAAAACTGATTTTCCTCTTGAGGGGACTGAAACAAATGGTCCCTACAATGTAAAAATAACAGGTTTTTAAATCACATTGTGGGGACATTCGGTCCTCACAATGTATTGCATACCTGGACCCCACACACACACACACACACACACACACACACACACACACACAATCCTGGGCTGTGTGTGTCAGATGCCTGTTAGTGATCCAGTTAGGTCTCCCCACCTACAGCAGCATCCCAGTCCCAGGACTGGCAGATTAATTATGTCGTTTGTTGACAGCTTTTGGAAAACTCAAGATGTTATGATCAAACAAATGTTCTCATTTAAGAAATGACACTACTGAAATTGGCTGAAGACAAACATTTCACACATGCGATTAATTCCAAACTCACAGCAACAGAACATGGAGACTTCCCCCTACAAGGGTATGTGGATTTTAGAAGCTCATCTGTGTTATAAGGGCCGTTACGCCACTGGGGGCGTGGGGGTGTTAACTAATCAGACAGCCTTAAAGTTAATACACTAGACTTTCCACAAGTTGCTCAACAATGTATTAACAATTCATGGTTACTTATTTTTTGTAATAACAGCAAGAAAGGTTGGGAGGTTCTATCTGCATAAATGTTTAAATAGGCACAAGTACTGAACCATATCAGTCTTCAAACTTTTACAAATCAGGGAAAAGTGTGGTGGGCAGGAAGGTTTTTTGACAGGCCATTTAAAAGTCAAAAAAGTTATAAGCCTCTCCACCCTTCAGCGTGACACTGATCATATTCCTCACCTGCGGAGTTGGTTTTTATTTTTACCATCAAAAACACCATTAAAATTGCATAAATTGCACCCTTTGAGATGCACTCGTCTCAAAAAAACTTCATTTCTGCCTCAAGGAGGAAAAAAAAAAAAAAAACCTGAGGGCTTTTCAAAATAGCTGGCAGTATTAATGCGTGTAATGCCTCACAGCTCTGACGCTTTGCCCCTCTGCAGCCAATCGCAGCTCTGAATAGATCATTACTACAGGACAGCAGGATACCCCCCCGCTCCACTGAGTTTCTAAAGCCTTCCCTCAGCAATTTCCACCCGTATCCCCACTGTGCAACACTACCACCCCTCCTCCAGCTCCTACAGAGCCTCTAAAATGGTCGTAACTCAGTTCTATGCAAAGCCGATTTGTGCGGTGAGTAAGCGCTTAACCGGCCAGGACAGGGAGCCAACGTCTGCATCCAAGCCAGCGTTTATCATGCTGGCAGCTTAGTCACTGCGGAAGAGAATTTTTAAAATCTTAGACAACTTTTAAAAGCGCTGAGGCCTTCGCTGCGCGTTTCGGAAATATTCCCCAGAGCTCTCACCTTCACTGCAAAAATACCAATGGGAACAAAGAAAACAGAGAGAAAAAAAAAAACTATAAAAATAAATGATCCAAGAGGGTGACAAACAGTCACATAAACAAGCCCCATGCTGGAGATTCTGTCAAAACCCCATAGGAGTCACCCAGACCTGGCTTGGAAACAAGACCCAAAAATGTGCTTTAGTCAGCAAGATGTCAGCACAGGAGAGTACAGACTAATACACACTTTCCACCAGATATTTGCGGAGGGGAGGGCGGCTAAACCGAGCCCCGAGAATGTCAGCGCATGGCAAGAGAGACTACAAATCCGAGGCAGGCACCTTACAGCTGTGCCCTGCCCCAAGCCAACCATGAGGCTGCTCACAGGGTGATCGACTCCGGGATTCACACAGCCCCCCCCACACCCGGCACGGACGAGTCGGGGGTCCGCACCCACCCCGCACAGCCACACAGAGCTCAGTGCGCTGGGCCAGCGTCCTAAAAGCGGTGCTTATGATCTGCGTCCGTTTCCAAATTCAGGTTCATGATCGCATCAGACGTGTGGGAATAGCAGGGGGTAGCAGAGTCGCCCTAAACGCTGGCAGTTCAAACCTAAAGCTTCGCCGTTAAGCGTGCATGTAGGCTTGTTGGGAAAGCGTCCGTTTTGTTGATGTTCCAAAAAACAAAAAAAAAAAAAAGAAGAAGAAGAGGCACTGGGGAAATCAAGAACAACAGCATATGCCGTATGGGTCAGAAGCATCAGTGCATCTAGCAAGCTGCCCAATTCCAGTCTGTGTCTCAGGCACCTCAGGGCTGAGCATGTCGGAGACGCCATCCAGACAGCAGAGCCATAAGGAAGAACTACTCCGCTGGGGAGGAAAGCAAAGCTGCATTTAATTTACCACACAAAGCAGCGACTGCACAACAACAAACTGCATGCAAATGTAATTGGACGAGCTATTAGCCCATCTAATTGGCTCTTTTGTGGGCACATCTTGGCTGGCTGACTGACTCTTATCTTCACTCTGTTGGCCAGCGATCCCACAGCACGAAGCAAAACCCTCAGGACAGCTGCTCCATACTCTGCTGTGACCAATGAATGCATCCAGATCAATGGGGGTTTAACAGACAACCGACAAGTACGGGTTTTAGGGTGAGCGGTAGGATGTTCAGTGTATGCAAAATGCCTGCGGGAGTTTTACGTTACACAAAAAAATATTCTGAGGACTGAATGTAAAATGATTGGTTCAGAGAGAGAACCAATCATGTGGTAGAGGTGGGTCCAAACAAGTACAGGAGGCCGGACCAAGACATCTGATTGGTTGGACCCTCCTACTCTTGTTGTTTGGACCTACCTCCTCTACAATCACATTGGTTTAGACATCACCAATCATTTCTCCTTCTTCCCTCAGAACATTTTTGTGTTACTAAAACTGTGCAAAACACAGCCGGTCACATGGAAGAGAAACGGCACAGGACGCTTTTACAAGATTGAGCACAACACAGGCCATCAGCATGTACATCAGGTAGTGGGAAATCTGTAATTAGACTGAGGCACACAGAAAAGTGTGACAGAAGATTATTTTATTCTCCAGAAGCTTTCCAAGTGATTTTCAGTTTTTACAGCTGATCGCTTCAATGAAATGACTCGAGGTTATTACTTTGGTATAGGCTACTTCCTGGGACCTTTATGTAATGAAATATGTTTTTCATGTTGGCCAAAGAGTGGAAACTCATTACATGCGAATGAATGGACATTCAAGCAAATTGTGCGTATTTATAATGCAGTAATAACCTGCAAAGAGTTTTCTGAACAGGTTCGGCAATTAAAATGCTGAACTCGATGCAGACACATGTTAAGTTAATATTCAGGTGGAACCAAGAGACACAAAAGGTGTGCAGTCTACAGAGAGGTCCAACATCTACTGCTCAGTTCGTGATGTCACAGTTTGAGCTTTTCAAAGAACACAACCTTCCTTGAACCAATCTGACATCAGAATTTCATGCCCCTCCATTGAATGCTCATTAGACCTGAAAGCACAGACTTGGACAAGCCATGGGTACCACGAAAAAAATGTGCTACCCCTCCACCCCTGTGTTGCCAAGGCTCAGGCAACCATTGAGAATCACAGAGGACACACATTGATACCAGATCCACCACATCGACAACAATCCAGATTTAAGAAGACATGGGACAGTCAAGACGCTTCTCAGCTTCTGAAGGGATTAATATCAGAGTGAAGCGGGCAGCTATTGGAAGCAGATGTGGAGAAATGAAAGGCAGACACAGGAACTGTGCTACACGTCAGTAACGATATCACGCGCGCAACTTTCACCATGTTCGGGATTCACGATTGAACGCATACCAGATTGAGCTGATCAGCAGAGGGAAAACCATGTACTGGCCATAGGGGGAACCAGAGGATGATCCAGCAATGAAAGCCATAAGGCCCTCACAGAATCTTTTAGCGCGCATCTTCTGGGGAGTGATGAGAGACGGGTAGGTGGGGCTTTTCATAGGACAGCCCATTGGATACCCTGCCAAAGGACCCCACAGCTACCAGAAGTGTTACTTCCCTCCTCCAGCAGCAGAACACCACTTCCGATAACAGCTAATTCAATACTTTGTTTTGCAGGAGCACTACCAAGAAATGGCAAGACATTTGGCTGTTTATTGGGCCAATGGAGACTGGAGAACATGTCGAAATAAAAACACAACCAGAAAAGGAGTAATGCTGTCAATATGCTTATAACCCAATTCACAAGAACAAATTTGTGCTGGGGGGGGGGGGGCTGTTTCCAAGCAAACAATGCTGTGGTGTTAGACTACGGCTGTGTAGAATTTTCCTTACATAGGAGTTGCTGGGAAGTGATGCAGCAGGACGCAGAAATAACAGCAAGTAAGGCGGGTGTGAGGGCAGGGTACCCATAGCCATGCAAACCACATATGACTCACTATTGGGGGTGTGTCACTCCCAGGAGACAAGGAAGACTGAATGGCACCCCCCGATCTGTCACCTGCCCAAGATGCCATGTCCGCAGAGTACGATCTTCACACAAAACGGCATGAATGCTTTCGCTTCATCCAAAATATTTAGCTGTAACTGGCTAATGAGTTAATCCATGTTAAGCAGCTATGAGACTGAATTAGGAATGTCTTACACCTGTCTTACTGATTTACACGCTGAAATAATGTGCCAAGGGGACATTTTACTCGCATCCAAGTCGCAGAAAAGCAGAGAATTACACTCTGACTTAACATGCTGCTAATTCTCACGTCTGCCTTCTGCCTCCCAAAAGCAGAACGTCTGTCTGTCAGGGAGAGAGGAGACACCTCCAGACTTGGCTCCGGTCGAGTGTGGGAGCACAGACAGCGCCGGGCTTCTGGCGGACGATGCCAGATGTGAGGTGGGGGCCACAGAGCTCTGCGGTGCTCAAGCCGTGCCAGTCTTCCCAGTAAGCCGGCAGATCGTGCATCACTGGCCGGCAGTCCGGGGGCGACGTCAAAACAGAGAGGGCTGGGTTTAAAACAGGACCTTAATTCACAATGCAAGGCTGGACGGGAACTCCTGTGCAGGCCTTTTATAAAAAGGCATCATCTAAAAACATCACGCTCTGACCATCAGGCTGGAACTACAATGTTTTTCAGGTGAAGGGAATTTCATAATGCCTGAAAGGTGAGGACAGGAGAAAGTGTGGGCAGGGAAATCCAAGCCCCGAATATCAGGGTCCCATTTCCCCCTGATTACCCTCATATCTGCCTGGAGCAGGAGAGTACAGACCTGTAACACAGCGAACACAGAGAGGTAAAAGGCCTTTTATCATCCATCTGTAATTGGTCCAAATGATCACTTATTTCTTTAATAAACTCAAGGGCATGTCTGTCACAAGACTGTTGAAAGATGGGTGAAAAATGGGGGCAGGGGGTAATTCTATTTAAATGGGCCATTTTAGTACTGGCCTGGGAGACGGGGGTGTCCCAGATGGGTCGGTCCCCTGCAGAGTCTTTGGATCTTTAAAGAAACGGCACAGACACACAAACAACAGAGTCTAGTTTCAGTGGAATTAAACTCTAATGACAACCTGTTGATAACCGTCTCTGTACAGCTGCAGAAATCTGCACCGTGATCTTGAAGGATGCTGCAGTTTCCTGCAGTGAAGGACTGGGGGAGGGGGGTGAACACTGACAGAAAGAGATCTGTCTTTTGGTTATTAGAAATGAACCCAGGTTTAACATATCGGATCAGAAGATGCACTAAAAACGCACACCAGCTTTGGAAAAAACAATCACTATCACTTAAGAGGCAAAAGCTAAAATTGAATTCAGTGCCAGCTAACTCATCACATGACTTATAGTGTCATCTTATCCCTATGCAATTTAAACATTTAAAAATGAATTTCGCATTGTTCTTTCCCACCATCACGCTCCTGAAATTCTATCGCCTGTTCCTGGATTTGATCCCTCACAGAAACTTCGACCGAGACCCAGCAGAAATCTATCGATTTCCCAAAAATGACACCGGAACGTCCGAGTGGAAGGTCGTGCTGATTTGGTGAGCGGCCGGTCCCTCGGGGGGTCTGTCTGAGGCCGACGTCGAAGCCGGATGGTTCTCATTCAGAAGGTTCAGCATGAAACCCTTTTTGTTTTCATACAGGGCTTGCTAAGCAAGGTCCACTGCTGATAACAGCAACCTTCACTTTCCGACACAGATAGGCAACGGGGCAAGTCTGTGAGTGACAACTTTAAGGTTAAAAATAAGTCCTTTAAAAAAGCCTACAGAATAAAAAATAAAAAAAAAGCAGCTGTGAATTGGGCCGATTAATAGGTTAGCCGATATATAATATAACAACATCTCCCAATACGACTTCAGAAATTAGTATTTTGGTAGAACGTGTCGAATGGAATATGGGAAATGTGCCAAGTTCTTCCTCCTGTCGGTTAGACTCCAGTTTGGATGCCAATGAAATTTACAGGAAAACTACACGGCTTAAAGAAAATGAACCAAGAGCTGAGGAAGGCATTGCTGATACACCAGGCTGCCTTTGGCACAGATAATTCAATGCAGGAAAATGGCCGCAGTCCCACTAAAGCTTCAACAGCCCGCCAAGTGTGCCATAATTATGCAAAGTGAGCAGGAAATGGGAGCACAAATGGAAATCCACCTGTACGCCGGCCAGACATGGCTCTTCAGAGGAGAGCTGCGATCGTTCCTACAGATCAGTACTGGTTCATTACTTGGCCCTGAATGGCTATCAACTACTGTAGATAAGGCCTGTCAGGGTAAATAATGCAGCAGTGTGGAGAAAGCATAGTTGAGAGCAGCGCTGGATCTCGAGGTTACGCGAGCGGCCTTCGGAGCAGATGCGACAGCACAATATCGGAAAGACAAAACATGGCTGGTCACGTGTGAAAAGTTCACCTTGTTTATTTTCTGCTAAGCGACGCGGCGTCTGGCGTGGAGGCCATTCACAAGTCCTGGCTCCTCCCTCTCTAAAAATACACCCCCCGACAGACAGGTTTGTCAAGGCGAATTGAGGAGGAGACTCGTGGCGGCCGTGAAAGGCTTTCACTACAGGCCGATTCAGAATACAGCAACCATCTGAATCTCTCACGGATGTCAGGGGCGAGAGCGCTCCCTCACGCAGCCCTCGGTGGCCCGCCCACCCCCCGGCGGACAGACGGATCCTCCCGGCCCGTCCCCTGCATCCTTTGGACACCTCCATTGATCAAAGATCTCCAGAAGGTCGAAGCCCGTCAGGTCCCACCCCAGCAACTCAGACCAGAATTATTTCCAAGACAAACCACACAGGGAGGAGCCATTCGCTTCTCGGCCGCCGCCTGGCTCAGAAAAGGGCATGACTGGGAAACAAAATGTGCCCCCGCTAAACGACAGCCTGGCTGAAAGGCCACAAGACACCTACGAGACACAGGAACAGAGCAGCCGAAATCTGCAGGAACACAATCCACCCAAACAAGGGCCTCTTCACCGGCCTGAGGCCCGCCAAGCGCTTCCCCTCACTCTCAGTGAGAATGCAGAGGCTCACAAGGAGCTTCTACCTGCAAGACATCAGACCTTAATACCTGCCTGACTCGTATCCCCTCCTATGCACATCCCACTTTATTACAGCTGCAGGCCTGTGTATTTATCCTGCTGTATAACTTTTGCATTTTTTATATGCATCATAAATATACCTACTTCAGTGTCTTGTCGCGGTCACTGTTGTCACTGCACTTGACTGCAGGTTACGGTCTGACTGTGCACAGCGCATGTGCCAAATAAAGCCTTGAATCCTTCTCCAAGACGGACGCTGGTAATTATGCCCCATGCCAGGGCACAGCATACTTTCGGAACCCGGGTGTTGGCAAACGACGCCCACAAAAAAAAAAAGCGGAAGACGGCACAGGAAGCGACGTGGGTGTACTGGTGTCTGCGACAGAGTTTATACTTAACTCAAATTACTGAAAGTGAAAGGAGGGGGGGGTGGGGGGTGGATACTATACAGAACCTATAATCTCGCTGGCCTTTTTGGCAAAAACAATGCTAAAAATCGGAGAGCCCTGTACTGGGAATGTATGTTGCATCCATGACATTTGTTGAATGAAATTGATACAGAGACGCAGATCCACACATCCGAAGCCCCCACAGGCAGAAGCCTGTGCAAGAATATCCTGTAAAATGCTGAAAACTGTATGCAAACCCCCCCCCCCCCCAATACATGCATCTGCAGGTCAGGCCTACCACCCAGCCTCTCAAACCTGTAAACCACATTGCTGAAAGCAGGAACACTCACTATGACCTGGTATTAAACAGGCCTTTGAAGGTCACAATAATCACCTTAGATTTTATTTCACTGCAGTTTCAGCCCTGGCTCCCAAATCCCTGGCAAGGAAAGGCACTGGTTTGGCTGAAGACCAAGGGAGCTAAAGACTCCAGGCAGGAACATTTAAAGAGGGATAAATCTATTTATATTCACTTTTGCAAAACTTAATGGAAATCTCATGTGCATTAAATGCTGATCTCAGAACTGGAAGGTAATAAACTGTATTAGCAGAGAAATGAAGAGGACTGACTTTGTCCTGGAGGCGACGGGAGAATGATGGCCCTCAAGTATAACCAGCAGCGAGAAAAACCACAACCATAAATAATTAAAACATCACCTGAGTCCCACACCCCCAGCCCAGAGCTCCCCAGCACCAAACCATAAATGTGAGGACTTAAACCTCCCAATGCGCTCTATCCATGCCTCGAACAAGACTGAGGTCAAACCTCTATGTCCAGATTGCCACATAAAAAAAAACACACAATATAAAAGTAGGACACCCGCCGATTTGCATAAAATAATTTTAAACGTCCTTATAAGCTGTAAAATGCACTAGGGAAACAAATCAAAAATGTAAAATTAAATAATCAAATCAGGAGAAAAAAATGATACAGAACCACAAAATCCCAAAATTCACCTTCAGATTACATGGAGTGGCAGGGAAAAGTCATTAATCATGACTTCTTTCCTATTTGGGAAGAAGCTTCTACTCGATAGCCCTTGGGACACTCTGCCTTGCGCGGTGCATAGTGGAAGGCTGTCTTAAAAGCAAGAAGATAAATTAAAATGTGGCAAAACTGAAAGATTTTCCATTTCTTCATAACCTGTTTTCATCACTCTCTTCACTTAACAAGTTCCACCCATAGACGGTATTTTGTTGACAAGTCGCTGACAAAACCACCTGCAAGACCAGGTGTTCATCCAGAAGTCCTTCAGCAGAGACTCACCTCTCAGAGCCAGAGGTTCATCAAAACTCCAGCTGCTGCTCCAGAAATGGCCCTTTGCATCCATCTGGACAGCTGACCCGCCCGGCCCTGAAGCCACCCTAAAACACACCTAAACCAGACGCCAATTCCACAAACCCTCGTGAGAAGCTGTTACTGGGACGCCAGGCTTTGTGGGGCTTTCAGATAATCTCCAGGGGAGCAAAAGTTCAAAAGGACTCAGAGACCATGGCTCTAAGTAGAAGGCAGCGGCAGTCAGGTGTGTGAGGGAGAGCAGACGGTGATCCAACCAGACTTAATCACAGCCCACCCCGTTTGATCCTGGAGCCGGAGCTGGGCGAGTATGGGGGCATAGGAGCAGCTACACACCCCTCCGGCACGGTGGAGATGTCCCCAGCGCTGCATGACAGATAGGTGACAAACCCACAACCCAGTGCTCACTTTCTCCAGGGATGGATTAAGACACAAAGATCAAGGTGTTCATTGGATTAGCTAATGTTCAGAACAGAACCACGTTTCTTGGTATATTTATTACATCATGCGTAAAATTGGACCAACCACTGCAACGTTCTCCCCGAATCCCTGAACATCCAAACCCACCCGAAAAAAAAAACTTAGGTACATGCTAAATTTTCATAGATTAATCTTAGATTAATCAGGTGAGGAATGCATCAGTGTTAGTGTGAGTGGTACAGGCTGGTATGTACCATTATGCACCAGTGGGGGGTTTAACAGAGATACCGTCTTGAAGTGGCCCTTAAAATCTCTTACAGAGTGGACAGGCTGCCAAAAAGCAGGTAAAAGACTTCTGCCACATATTTATGAGGGGAAAAGACCTGTGGAGACAGGCCACAGTGGGGGCTATGGGGGAGAGAAGAAGAGCCGGTTCACAAAGGCCGACGTAGAGAGACCGTACCATTATCCCCCAGTACCCTCAGCAATGCAGGCAGCCACCTTGTAGAGAGATGTAAAGAAAACGGCAAGCACGATCAAGGCCCCGCTCCTTAGATTAAAGGAAACCTAAAGCCTGAAATTTACTAATTACTGTATCAATCCAGCTGCACAGAAACTAAACAGATTACCAGGATATAATGCTGGGTTCCATTTGGGAAGTCAAGACATGACACACACCAGCAAAATCAAAGAACCCAAAACAGAGAGAGAGAGAGAGAGAGGGGAGAGAGGGAGAGAGAGAGAGAGAGAGAGAGAGAGAGAGAGAGAGAGAGGCAAGAAAGGCAAAAAAGGGTATTCAGCACATTGTAGGGACATTTGGTCCCCACAAGGTAAGGTACAGTATACCTGGACCAAACACACACACACACACAAAAATGTGTTCCCTGGCTAACAATGCTAGACTCTGGGTTAATGTGCCATTAGTTCATACTTAAATCCCCGTACACAAACATCATACTGCCCACAGCTGATATACATAAAAGAATTATAAATGAAGAGAAGATGGAGATTAACTTCTACTACCAGGTCCGGGCAGCAGCTCACAAGACACCAGCAAGAGCCTTGAAGCTAACGACTGCCCGAGAGGCTACACGCTCCGCGCCAAAGCTGCCCTCCTGGTGATATTTTCACGAGGTTCCCGGCACGTGCACCTCTGCACGTTTGAACAGAAACCCGCCTCCGATGTGGCTGGTTAGCAAAGGGTCACATCAGGAATTTTTTGGGCAACGGAACCTTCATGCTGCCAAAACAGGAACCAAGGATTACAAACAAAAATGTATGGACTTCAGAAGCTTCATAGTGACTGAATTCATGATTGCACGCTGCCAGAGTAACCAAAGGCATTTCTTGACACTTCAAACATGGTCATGTAAACAGATGGTTGGTTGTGAAATCAGAGATTACTAACAGGGAAGGTGTTTACTGCATAACTGTGGACTGTATTCACACCGTCACGGAAATGTTGCTCAATGCCAACCAACAGAAAAGTTGGGTACAGCAAGCGCAACACACTCCACCTCATGGTGGAACCTGATCTCTAATCAGAAGGCTTACGGGCTCTTCCGGTCATTTTGAAAGACCTCTCGGTATGTCGGCACTTTGACATGCTGTGACGGAGCAGCCTTCACACTCCCACCCCTCGTCCCTTTAGAATCCCTTTAACTAGTTGCTGAGAAGTAGAGGTCGGCTGAGAAGGGAAGCCAACGGTGATGGAAAGCCACACATTCCTGGGAGCTTCCGGACCCGGAATAACCTGCTATTCTTAGAATTCAGTGACAAGGAACTTTCCAGAAGGAAGAAGTGAAGAGATGCAACTAAATGGAAAGATGGGTAACTTACAAAGAACCCCCCCCCCTTTGTTCTTCCTACATGGATGGGAAGTTATTATCAATTTTTTTTTTTTTTGGGGGGGGGGATAATCTTTACATAGAGGTACCATACTGAGTGTGACTGGTGGAGCAAACAAGGGAGATCTATTTACAGGCCTAAGGAGTGCAACCACCCACACTACAGGGTGATTATAATGTGGGACCAGGAAGCACACAGGAAAGCAGCCCCCCCCCCCTCCAGGGACACCCTGTTGGTTAGTGTGTCCATAGCAGAAAAGCTCACGGGGGCGAAGCTTTCAGTCTTGCTGCATCTTCCACAATAAAGGGTGTCCGTTAGGGCAAGCAAGTCACCCACAGTCATGTTCCCCAGACACATCATACACCAATGTGAGCAAAGGAGAACATGGGGAGGGAACTGAGGGTCGAACCAAAAGTCTCGAAAATGCAAAGATCCAGAGTACAGCCCACAGACGAAAGAGCCCGTGTTTGCGGAGAGCGCAGTGCAGGACAGGGAAGCATCTACAGACTGGAGGTAGGGGCTGCATGCTTCTCGATTCCTTCTGCTTCAAGACTGACGCGGGGACTGGGAGCAGACCCCGGTCTACGGTCACCCCTCAGTCTGTGGCACTTGGCAAAGACCCAAGATGGAAACCGTCTCCGCCGAAGGAGGGACCTGCCTGGTCTGCAGAATCACAGAGCGCCTCCTCAAACGCCATCTGAAGGACTCACCCATCCACACGAACTAAACACCAGGCAAACTCTGCACGTTCGGAGGAGGGCGTGGCCCAAACAGCAACAGCAGCAGAAGCTATGAGACTCTGCCCAGCAGCAGAAGCCCAGAGGAGTCTGGAAATCCATAGAATTCAATGAAACAGAGAAACCAGCCCAACCTTAAAAATCCAAGCCAAGGTGCCGGCTTTTCAAATACGGACAGGAGAGATCCACCCCACACGGGGAATATGGGGAAGGCCGTCATTCCCAAGACTGCGCCCGATTACTTTATCATACGCTTCTGAGCACATCTGTACATAGTTTCGCTACACAATGGCTCGTCTTGATTCTCTGTGCTCCCCCACCACACTCCTTATCAGCTTCTCTCCAAGTTGGGCAACCCCGCCCCCCCCCCAACCCCCCACTTGGCGATGCGGATCTCGACAGACGGAGAAGCTCACAGCACACTGATCGTCTGTCCTTCCGAATAGTACAGCGCTTGTGGGGGCTAAAAATAAGGAGCAAGGCAGCGAGACACACTGCTGTGGCTCAAGGGCTCATCTTTGTCTCCGGTCTGTAGGCAGACATGTTAAACAGCCTATTTTTAGAGTTTGTCTTCCAAGGATCCTTCACAGATAGTTGGATATGTTGCACAGTGGAATGCTGGGAGTGTATGGCTCATGCAGGCTTTCCCGGGGCCAAAGTGGGTCTCCCATAAACCCGAGGGCCATCTAACCCCCCCCCCCCCCATTGCTTTGACAGCGAATGCAAACAGCTGTGTGTTTACGTTACGTTACGAAATCGCAATGAGACGTATGGCCGCTGTGACATTTCATAAAACCATGACAGTCTTTATCTAAACTGCATCCATGTGCACCAACTTCAGGAACACACAAGTTTCACACAGTGTTCATTTTATCACACACGTGTATACCAAAGGTTATAAAACTCATCCTTAATGATATAAACCAGCAATTAACTTTTCTCTTTTTCCGACAGGAACAAGATATTGGGTTTCTCTCGTGGCATAATTCATGTACCAAAAGAACCCTGAATCAATATGCTGAAGCTCATCTGCCAGACCTGTTCCCTGAAGCCTAGATTTGATCAAGTCTCAAGTTCGGCGGTAACAGCACGGACATCTCCGAAATAAACTTGACTCAAAAATATTTGCAAAAGTGCTTCTGTACAGTGAAGATGGAAAATAGACAGCAGATAAATACTGCCAAGTGGGGCTGGGCAGTATAACGATGTTAGAGAGGCTGCCATTCATTCTGCGAACGTCGGTGTGCTTGATCATATCTTCCCATACGGGTCACTTCCGTGAGGCGTCCTTAAAATCTACAACACTCAGCCGCGCGCTTCTGCACCATCCGGACTTCATTCCTCACTCCCAAAAGCAGAGCGCCAGGTGTTTGACAGACAGGTCAGTATCCTGAGTGCCGACTCTGCGCCCACAGCAGGCATGGATGACGATTAGGTACATGAAAAGGATGCAGTGTCAACCTTTGGACGTTTCTCGCTACGGTAAGCAGGAGATGCAAGCGGTCGGAAAACGTTTCCATCACTTAAAACACCTTATTTTACAACATATTTGTCTTATTACTTTTATTTAAGCAATACAAAATACGTTAAGTCCTAGTTCTTTTTGTCGATTAAATGTATATATTCTGTTCCTATATATCATCATAAAGCGGTGTGAACATCCCAGCTTTACTTAATAAGCACATTTAAATAACTGAATCCCATTTAATAACACAAGATAATGTGCTGCAACACACTATTGTCATTCAGGGATATTCAAAATTTTGCAGGGTTAAAGAATTTCGAATTTTTCATTAACCAGGTAAAGGTTTAAAAATATCGTGGTATTGATTTTCGGTCATACCGCCCAGCCCTACTCCCCGGCTTAAGGGGGGACTGTGCAAGGGCACCGAGACCCGAGCAGCGGACACACAGATTTCCCATCCGCTGAGGGCAGAGGGAGACGGAGCGGCAGTCACCGTTTCATCGTTCCATGGATCAGAACGCGATCGCTAGGGCTCAGCGGCCAAGGCGACGCTTCGAGGCCCTCGGCGCAAACCAGCTCCCGGCGTCCCACAGGGGGCGCTTCTGCCAGCCGCTGCGACACACTCGGCTACATCCCTCATGCCCCGAGGAACCGGAGAAGGAAAAAAAAAGAAAAAAGAAAGCCTGAGTGACCCGAAGAGGTCCGGCTATTGCTGGTGTCTTGCAGCAGAATGAGGCACGGAAACAGCTAATTTAAACAAAATGTCAGAGTCGTTAACATTCAGGAGACACCCTGGAGAGAATCCTGGTGGTCTGGGGGAGCAGCCTTCCCCGCCGCCCTTCTCCACAGGCAAAACGCTTACAATGTGTTAAGTCAATCAGGAAACCTGTCTCCACGTCAGATTTCAGATTGAAAATTTGGGACGTTCAAATTAAAAGCATGAAAGTGAGACTTAAAACAGTGCTATTGGGAGAAGTGAAGTGGTTTCTTAGAAAAAAAGTGACAGAGGTTGCAGGTGGGTGATGGTGTAACCCCCCCCCCCCCCAAAATGGAAGCAGCCGGTTTGGACATCAGAAGCTCCAGGGGCCACGCAGGAGAGCGATGGCACGCTCTCCGAGTCCCTGTCCGACATCCCGCTCTGTCGCTTGCTGGTGGTCCGAGGTCACAGAAAGGACACGGGAACGGCGGCCTGGCCATCCTGGGCCAACTCTAGCTTCACGCCATTACACGTAGCTTGTGTTCTGCTCTGGATCTCAGCCAAACCTGGAAACTGCAGGGCGGGGTCAAAATTCAGATTTAATTCCAAAATCCAGCAGCAAACGAGGTCACCATGTAGCCCAGGTGACATGCAGACGCTACTGGACCAATCCATTTCTACTTGGGTCAGGACCTAGGAGAATGGGTCTGAAAAAAAAAAAAAAAAACCCACCTACGGCTTTACCCTGAAGCGGGATTTCAGGCAGCCCCCTGGACATGGGAAGCCCCCACTAAAGGCGCCCCCCCCCCACTGCGGGCCAATCAGTACCATGCATCACATGGAGTCTGATCTTTCCTTTGCTTCCTTTGCTCAGATAGTCTTCAACTATCTGTGTTTGGGTTTCATCGAACAGGATGAATTGGACTACAAATTGAGTTGCTGAGACCAGAGAACGTTCTTCTGCGTCTATTTGGACACCTTGCGGGAACATTCACTGAGACACCGTACCCCTGCTCCATTCCCAGCGGTGATGGAGCACGCAGGACTGGTCTGTATTGTTGAAACGGTGGCCAAGGCAAGGGCCCCCTACCCTCCTCACACATGTGCAAGCAGGAACGGCCCCCCCACCCTATAATCAATCAATCTTTTTCATGAACACTGCCGCCATCCACTGGCCGGAGTGACACCTCCAGATGTTGCTGACCGAGCAGCTAAGCACACAAGCCAGCTCAATATTGCCAGATGAATGTTTAAACAGCACCCAGAAACAGCCAATTAAAGCAGCTGGAACAAATCATGGGAAAAGGGGCATGCGGGCGTGACCTGGGCAGCCAAGCAGAGGTCCGGGGACTGACCTAGAAGCCTTTTGGAGAGACCAGCCTCCCACATGATTCATTTAAGATTGGCACTACAGCTCTCTGCTTCTAAGCACTTACAAAATCAGCAGATTTTTATACAGATTCCTACAACATAATGCTAAATTTCCAGGAATGGAATCCATGGTGCAGCTGCAGAGATACCCACCCTGTTGCCTAGCCTGGCATGAAAACGTACAAATGGCGTCTCTTGAGTGTGAGGGAAGAGAAGGTGATCAGTCTGGTCACACCATCTTACAGGCCACACCCCTCTACCCCCCAACCCTCACCAAAGTAACGTGCAAGTGGGCTAACCAACCAAACAGTGATCACCACACACCTGGGAAACTAGATACCATTTAAGGGTTAATGACCCAGCAGGTGTTATCTCCTCTCTCTCGTTCTCTCTCTCGTTCGCTCTCTCGTTCGCTCTCTCGTTCGCTCTCTCTCTCTGTGTCTCACACACACACACGCGTAATTAAAATTTCAAGCCTTACAAGATTTGACATAACAGTTTCCCCAAATCCAGAATAAAGAAAGGTTTCCTTGTGTCTTTCTTAATTAATCATGCCCCTGAAAGACCCCCAGGCTGACACCAGCGGGTTTATGCCAATCCAGAAAGCAGCTCGGGGGGGAGCCAAGGGGGGGGGGATTGCGAGACGTCGGGGACATGACGGTTGCCGAGGCGCTGAAGAGGCGCGAGGCCACACAGAAGCGGGGCCGACGCGAGCTGAAAGACCTCCAGCTGCCCCCCCCCTGCTTACTGCCAGACTCGGTGCGGGGTTACTTAGGGGGTGGGGGAGGGTGACT
>JAABNY020000008.1:6167217-6188914 GCA_015164015.2 Brevimyrus niger | reverse complement strand
CTCCAGCCGGTCGCCCTTGACGTAGACGTCGTCGTCCGCCCGCATGAACCACTCGAACTGCTCCAGGTAGTGGTCGTACATGTACTTGAGCATCATGAAGGACTTCTTCTGCGGCGGGTACGAGTCGTCCACGTTCTTCAGAGTCACGATGGGGATGGGGATGGAGGTGTCGGAGCCCTCGCTGGAGAAGAACTCTACCCTCCCCGGGATGGTCTGGGCCCATGTCCTGCATGGGCGAAGCACACGACGTATTAGCCAAATAGAAAATAATAATAACAAAAAATAAATAAATCAAGAGTACAGTTCAAGTAGACAAAAAGAACACCTGAGCCAAAACCCTGCAGAAATTAATGTGACATCAGTATCTGACACACAGCAGAAACTTGTAAAGGAAATAAAGGTATACAGACAGCATCCGTATTTCATTATCAGCGAACCACAAGACCAACAAAAATGTTCAGGTTACTAGAGACATCAAATTAGATTCAACAAACCCCAGCTTTGACCAGCCGGCTGCCAGTGTCCCAGAGGGTTTTTTGTAGGAATACACAATAGCCCAGTAGCTCCGCAGATGGCAGCTCTCGCTTTCTCCTTCAGGAAATGCATTAAGGTCTCCCTGAAAGCTGTCTGCACAAAGCGATGTCGCTGTATGGGCACAGCGCTTTGTTCCCAGAGCAATACTTAATCTCACAGAACTCTCCTTAGGGCCTCCGCCAAGTCCTCTATAAGGAGTCGGGCCGAGCTGAAGTCAGCTGTGAATGATATTAGTATTAAATCAAGCCAGCCATTTCCACGTGCGCAATTACTTGCGATCCTAACGCCCAGACTGTGCAGGAAACCAGCTAAACAAACACACACTTTTGTCAGTTGTGCAGCAATATGGAAATTCTGAAGGTTTGTAATAACCGATATATTTTCCTCTAATATTGCAAATACTGATAACCCCAAAGTGGGGGGGAGAGAGATGGGGTGTGTGAAAATCGCCGCTGCTGACTGGCATGACGACGACACATTGTCTTTATTCTTAGGAAAATAAAAGACAGACTGGACAGATTTAAAGCCCGTCTTGCGGCCGGTACTTTCTGAGGCGGCTCCCGAATGAGTTCCGTTGTCTAACGGGTCACGCAGCCTTTAAACCAACATGGGACTCGATTTCTTGCGCATTTTCAAAACCACAATCGATCCCCCATGCATTTTAATACTTGTACTACAGAGAATGGCTGATCATCTTATTTTTATAGTTATGAAACTACTTTACTTTTAGCTGTGGGATTATCCACTTTGAATACTGACATAAGTTTTAGTATCGGCCGGTAATATCGGTCAAGACTGACCCATCAGACAAATACCTATATCACGATTGTTAACAAATACCGACCGAAGCCTTTATGTTAACGGATACATCCTGCATCTCTAGCCCTATTTAACGAAGATGGCGAAAGTCTCATGTAGGAAGACGGTCACTAACCACACAACGCATGGCGTAACACAACACCCTTGTGATATACAAGTCACCATATATGCATTGGCTACTTGCTGATTCTGTTACTACAGGACATTTAAGGATAGACTGACCTTCATTAGTCCCGGTAAACCTGGAAAAGCTCCAACACCAAGTAGCCAATAGATAGCTCTGCATGTATCCTGCTGACTTTGAATTATTGAATTTGTATGTCAATTATTCCTCTCATATGGACCAATTAAAAAAACCTGTGCGTCTCAGAGAGCAAGAACAATGATAACTATCGAAGTAAGTAAACCCCATTTATTCATATCAAGTTATTCAACAGTCAATCACTCTTCGCTGTGTCAGTGTGCCTATTTGAATCCAGTCTGCTGACATGCTGTGAGAAGGGGTTTCTCTGCCGGCTCCAGACACTGGACAACCAGATGAAGAATAAGGACCAAGGGAGAGAGCAGAAGAGCTGGACCAGTCAGGGGGGCAACGATCCAAGTCAAACCGAACCAATGAACATAAATGACAGCTAAACCGGACCGGCTGAGAGAGACATGGGGGAATAGGAAAACGGGACCTGTTAACAGAACCGGACCGGGGGACCTGTCAACCAACAAGTTCGCCTCACACAATAAAACCGAGAACAAGGCAAAATAGCCACGTTTTTCTTTATTGTTAAGTAGTCCACCAAATTTTTAAAAGGCTGGATCAGACATCCCTCGCTTATAGGATCGACACTAAAACAAGGCAGAGACACCCCTGGATCGGGACCGGGAGCGTACCTGTGAGCCGCTACAGCCCGGCTGTTCAGGTACTTCTGGGCGGTCATGACTCCGATGAAGAGGAAGCCGGAGGCGGCAAGCGGCTTGGCGGCGTCCTGCTCATCCCCGCGGAGCCCGTCGACCCAATGCACCCTGGCCACGCCGCGCATCCCGCAGCCGCCGGCGCCCGCCTTGCGGTTGTGAGCCGCCTTCTTCAGCTCCGTGGCCCTGGGTAAAATGAGCCTGGAAGCCAGGATGAAGCCGAGGATCAGACCTAGTAGCACACTGAACCACGCTCTTCGGCTTCGACCTGCCATCGCCCACAACTTAACCAACTGACGTCCCTGAATGATACGACGCGGCAGCCTCCCGATAAGTCGGCTCGTCCGTAGCCTGCCACCGCTCCTGATGGGGTCCGCTGCCTACGTAGCAACACGCCCGTCTCCATACAACCACCACCTAGAGCGTCCGCCTCATGTCACTCCTCCGATCATTAAGCGCAGAGCTAAATTCAGTGACAGAGCCCAGAAAAATGCGATCGGGATCGTAACGCTCTTAATCTCAGAAGCAACCCCTCCATTCCTACCGCTTACATTGCCATAGTAAGAACATCACGGCTGCCTTACAGCAACGCGGCTTTAACCGTAAAGTTTGACCCAATGAGGTCACCGTTACATGCCTCTGATTGGCTACTTACCGTAATGACGTCTCTGCCCAATCCCTCCCCCGCGAAGACAATTCTTTCTGTAGCACATTTTATACGATTTAACGATTGTAAGACAGTACGTACTTACAATAGAGCATATGAAGAATGCAGTTCTTACGTGAAAACAAACGACAGCCAAAGGATGTGGAGCCCCTTACCGTTACTTGAGACCGGCTTTATGCTATGGCATTGTATTCCAAATAGGCTACATCTCCAGATAAATTTTAAAGTGTCATGAACAGCATTCTCCATTTCAAAACTGGTCCATAAAGTATTTATACATATAAACATAAATTCTGTTTAAAGACGTCGGCAAATATGCCAGAATTACCCAAATTAAATAGTAAATAAATGTCAATTCGTACAAAGCCGGTCACGACAAAAAAAAATTTTTACAACACGCCACTGCCGCCTAGCGACCTTAACTGTCCCGTATATAGTGCAAATAAACCATTACATTCGTGAACTGTTTTCACACGAATCAAGAAATGCTATCGGTCAACTCCCAATCACTAAGTTATTTAAAACAAAAATTCAGACATGGTACCAAATGCTTTGTGAAACAACTTTTTATTACAACAAAGATTGTTTTCATACAGTTCAGGGGTAGGGAGCAGTTTATAATGGAACTACACACACCCACACGCAAGTGCAGCAGACAAGCATAAAAGGAAATAATCCTTCATCATCTGCAGTATCAACTTCTTTCAACTACTTGCATTATTTCAACAATTCTGAGGCAACAGTCACACCTCATACTGTAGTAAGCTTCTCACACCATACAGGTATTGTTTGCTCTAAAACAGTATGCTTGATTCTTTCAACAGACATTTCAAAAAGTATGGGAGGGGGATCTAACACACAATTCCTCTGAAAAAAATCAGCCACCCTCACTGGCAAAGCAGCCATTTATAAGGAAGGCTTCATTGGAAGCTGTCAGTCTCAAAAGGTCACCCAGCGTATTCCTCATTCAGATGCTCAGAAGCCAAAAATATCTAAGTTTACAATCAGGAGCACTGTTCACCCGATCAAATTATATGCATCGCAGTCTTATCTGTGCCAAGACAAAAGGATTAGAAATGCCAACTGCTTAATATGCAATTTCTAAGACAAACAAGTGACATACACAAACCGGCTTGAGAAGTAACAGAAGTATATTTAAAGCAAAGATGAATTTTCAAAAGGTTCTAATTCATTCAAAGACAGTTCAGAAATGACAGCTAATGACAGGTGTGGCATCCAGTTATCTGGTTAAGCAAGACTGGTTTGGAAAATCAGCATAGGGCCCATTCTGATGGCTGGCAGCTTAATTTCAGTTGACCTTTGTGTGCTCTGGAGCCAGGTCAGAGGTCACTCTTGCAGTGGTGCTCTGACCTCCTTTAACCTCACCCACCAGACGTGGGGCCTCTTCTTCCTGATCGCCAAGAACAGCTTCCTCCACCATCACCAGTCATGGGATTGTATCCTGCAACATAGCATTGATGTTAATATAGCCAGTACTCTAAATAATTGTTGGGCGTTTCCCAATCTGGTCCTCGTGGGAACCACGAACAGTCCACATTTTTGCTCCTTCCTAGCTACCAAATCAAAACTGTGGGCCAGGGGTAGCCAATCTTAACCGCAAACAGCCGGTATGTATGCAGGTTTTCGATGCAACTCCCTAATTTGATTACTAATTAGAGAACTGATGGGTTGAAAGAGTCCTCACACCAGGGTTTGAACAGCTGACCTACAGGTTATATCCCAAAAACCTGAATACACACCAGCCCATTGCGGATAAAATTGGCCACCCATGCTGTGGACTGTCTGGCAAGGAGCAAAAACGTGGAACGGCTGTGAGTACCAATCCAGTCCTCGGGGAACCCCAGACAGTCCATGTTTTTGCTTCCTCTCAGCACTCAACACACCTGTACCAGGTATTCGGTATTCCTGATTGGCTGGGAGCTGGGAGAGAGCAAAAACGTGGACAGTTCCGGGTTCTCCAAGGAATAAGTTGGGAAACACTGCCTCAGGAGGGTTAAGACTAGAGACTGCAGGGATGGGGACTTACCACTTCGTAACGGTTTCAAATTCCTCTTTGATTTGACTTCCATCGATGAGCTGGTTCCTTCATTATTCTGCAACATTTCATTAGGCATTTTTAAATTTACCCATTTTCTAGAGATTTGGTACATTTTACATGCCTGTGTAAACAGCTGGCCACTGGCGCAATTTCTTACACATCTTGTAGGCTTTAAACATGGCAGTATCTCCGTGCAACACCTTAAACACCAGTCCAGATGCACTTTAGAAATCAAAACAGAAACAAGCTCTTACATCTGCAGCCTCTGCACTGCTCTTGAAACTCCTCCCTTCCTTCATGCTATCCCACATTTCAATTTTCTGTTTTCTTTTGTCGTCTTCAGCCTAAAAGAAATACCATTTTACACCTAGAAACATTAATCTGACCAATCAGGGTAATGACCATCATATTCATGCAGCATACTTTTTTTTCCCCAGAGGAAGGAAGCAGGTTCGTAAAGTCTGGAGAGCCAAATAAAAGATATGAGCTAAGAAAAGGACTTGTCCAGCACGTTTGTAAAATATGTCAAACATGCACACAGTTGTATATAAGATTGAGTCCCTTATGAAAAAGCAGGTGATCATTACACACTTTCTGCTTCCTCTCTTTGTACTGCTCAGCTCTGGCATCCAATTCGTCCTGCATCCTTCGACGTGATGCTTCCAGGGCCTCCTGGCGTCTCGCCACAGACGTAGCATCTGGGAGGACAAAATACCATGTTTACCATGTCACAGATGAAAGAGAGAAAGTGACTTCTGTAAGTAAAAGAACGGACCGTTTGCATTTTCCGGGGAGGATCTGCTTGGTGACTGGTTGGGTCTCCGCTTCCTAAACTCCTGGATGAGCAGGAAGACGCCCACACAGATGAACAGGAGGTACCAGCCATACTCGGCGAGAAAGGCTCCCACTGTGGACACACATTCGATGCAATACACTTACATTACTATGCATAATTTCAGAACGACTGCACAAAAGGTGGGTTGTTCAGGGAGTTACAAATCCATGCCCACGCTTCAAATGCCGGCATTATGTGGTAACCCTGTTAAATGGTGACAAGCGCGTTCACGTGCTAATGTTGATTCATCAATTTAGGAAAAGTGAAATAAAAGTGTAAATATTCATAATTGACCATGCATATACTTCAGGTTAGTTGAAGACCAATCTTTTTTTTCATAAGGGATTCAATTTTATATTCATCACCTGCTAGATAACCTTTACAACTGCATGCATGTTTGATATATTTTAGAAACGTACAGGACAAGTCCTTTTCTTATCACACTTGACGAACAATAAACCTGATTCTGAACCTGCTTTCATCCTGCAGAAATAAGTGATTGTATGCTGCGTGAACGCGCTAGTCACCAGTAAACAGGAGCACCCTTTGAGCAATAACACTGGCTTATAGACAGGGTAATTATACCTCTTTTGGGCCCTTAATTCCAATTGTTGTAGGAACTCTGCTATCTGATCTTTACATGTACGTCGATTTGGACACGAGCTTCTGATTAATAAGTAAATACAAATGTCATGCAATCACTTAAGGCGACAGCGTCGCGCAGTGGATTTATGCAGCGCCAAGGCCAGACACTAAGGCTTTACTCATAAAAAATTTGTAAGCCATGATATCAGGCGGTTAAAAATACTGGTCATTTAGCAAAGCATGTAGTAAATTGCAAGAGCTTTCCCGGAGTGTCGCTAGTATTAAAAGTAACTTGTCCACAGTTACTTTCTGTTTCTCGGTCTGATAATAGGCCTTGCTCGCATCGGCTAACAGTATAGCATTTAGCACGCATTCACACGGCACAAACAGAGAAACACATGAATCCCGAAGGTAGACGTAGTGCTTTAAGACGACTAAATAGTAAGGCGAGTCCGCGAGTAAGCCCTTCGGGGCCAGCGTGTGGCTGGCCGGGCCTGTATCGGATAGACTACCCTCTAGCAGTAAGAAGCTCAGATCCTGGTTTTCCAAAGTCGTCTCTGTTCGGATATTTGTCAGCGTCTCATCAGTCTCCATTTCAAAAAAAAAAAAATAATAATAATAATAATAAAAATTAAACCCCGATAGGGAGGCGTGGGTGCAGTAATTGTTATGTAGCCGTCGAGCTATTTTCCCCCAGCTGTCAAACGGACCCCGCTTCTCAGCCAATCATAGAGGGCGGTGACGTGGCGCGATCAGAAGGTACGAAGACGTTGCCCCGCAAGCTGACGTCAAGGCGCTTTTACGTATATACGTACGTGCGCCTTCAAATTGTGATCTAGAACAGGGGTTCCCAACCTTTTTTATATTAGTCCCCCAAGAGACATGCTGCAGGCTGAGGACCCACTACCCACCCCCATCCAAAAAATGACATTGGCACATCTTATCAACCACTATATAGTTCTATTATCTATTATTAAGTGCATGTAATTAAACTATATAAAATAAGCGGCTTTCATTTTTAAAAATATTGTATGTGTGTGTGTGTATATATATATATCATTTAAATTGGATTGGAAATTCTTTTGAATCAGGAGCTGATGACAAAAGCATTGATTTGATGTCACTGGGGGAATTTATTTAAATTCCAGTGATGGAAGTTTGAGAGTGCAATTTCCCTCCATACCCCAGTCAGATATTTGGAGGAACCTGAAAAACAAATGCCCCATTTCTAGCCCTTTGCAAAAACATAACTCTATGAGGCAGGTTTTTCTACATCAAAAGTGCTGAAAACAGAGTTTGTCTGATTTGGAGAATGATTTCAGATCATCTGTAAGCCAGCTATAACCCAAACTGTAACTCAACTGCCAACCTCAGGATGACAGGCACAGAGGCTCAGTGGGCTGAGCGACATTTGCTGATAATACACTGACAAGCCAGTAAATTTCCCGTCCAGCAGCCCCCCATCAGGTAGGGCTTCCTTTATTGTTTAAATTTTTTTTTTTTATCTTTTCTTTTCAGTGGGCCTTTTGGCACTTATGCATTATGTTTAATAATAAAAAATATTCTGATTCTACTTTTTATATATTCAATTAATATTTTGTAATTAAATTTCCATGCTATTTTTTTTCAGTGAAATTAAAAATTAAACAATTGTTTAATTGAATTAAATTGTGAAATTAAAGAATTCAGATGCATTGAATCAATCCCTATTCAGATGCATTGAATAATGATTTACATCCCTAATTAATTATATAGATTAATTATTCATGATGAATGATGTAATCCTAGTCACATCCATGTATGCACTATATGAACAACATTATTAGTACACCTGGCCATTACACCTACAGGAACTTTCCATTTCTATATCCATAGGCATCAAAATGGAGCTGGTCCCCCCTTTGCAGCTATAACAGCTGCCACTCTTCTGGAAAGGCCTTACACAAGATTTCGGAGTGTGTCTGTGAGAATTTTTGTCCCTTCATCAAGAAGAGCATTCGTGAAGTCAGCCACTGATGTTGGACATGAAGGCCTGGCTCACAGTCTCTGTTCTAATCCATTCCAAAGGTGTTCAGTGTGGTTGAGGTCAGGCCATCTTTGCGGCCAGTCAAGTTCTTCCACACCAAAGTCACCCAAATATTCCGTGGACCCTGCATTTTGCACTCGGGAACAGTGATACTTAAACAGAAAAAGGTTTTCCTCATATTGATCCTACAATGCAGGAAGGATAGAGTTGTCCAAAATGTCTTGGTATGCTGAAGTATTTAGAGTTCCTTTCACTGGAAGTAAGGGGCCCAGCCCAACCTCTGAAAAACAGCCCCATACCATTATCCCTCCTCTACCAAACTTTACAACCGATTCAAAATGCAGTCAGGCAGGTAATGTTTTCCTGGCACCCGCCAAACCCAGACTCGTCCATTAGATTGCCAGACAGAGAGGCGTGATTAGTCACTCCACAGAACATGTTTCCACTACTCTAGAGTGCAGTGACGGTGTGCTTTACGCCCCTCTCACATACGGCTGCTTAGCCATGGAAGTCCATTCCATGAAGCTCCTGGTGCAGAGATTTTTAATGCTGAGGTTAATGCCGGAAGGAACTCTGCAGCTATTGTGTCAACAGAGCGTTAGTGACTTTTACAGTACACACTCAGTGATCATGCTCTGTTACTTTACACGGTCTGCCACTTGGCGGCCGAGTTTCTGTTGTTCCTAAATGCTTTCACTTTGTAATACCACCGCTTACCATTGACCACAAAGTATCTGCACCAGTGGCCAAAATTGTGGAAACGCTTCCAGCTTTAGACTTGGACTTCATTCCACTGTTGCTCCAGTAACTTTATTAATCGTCCAATGTATGATATTTACAAACAGCAACAGTTTTGCAAATGATGTGTTTTGGCAACTTCCTCAAAGATCACCCTTATAAGACAAAACTCTTAATGCAGTTATATATCTGCACAAATATTTGTGTATGCTGCAGGAAGTTTATTAAGAAAACATTCTTTTAAGGTCACAACACAGAAGTAGGTGTCCATGACTCATCTTATGACTTGGGGGGGGGGGGCAAAGACTTGTTTGTACACGTCAGCAGCCAAGCAGTGAGGAGGCATGGGGCTGATAAGGTGGCAGCAGGAATGACGTTAAAATGGAATTGCCCTTGTGTCTCGGATAGTAGCTGATTGTGTTATCGGCTTTATCACACTCAGTTCTGGTTAAGAGAAAAGGCAGAAATAACATCAGGAACTGGTAGAGACCTGGGGTTTGAAGTCTGTCATTCTAGATGTAGAGCAAAACAGAGTGTGATTATGATATTATGTGGGTGAAACAAAAATCACAAATTTGCCTATAAGGTATGATGGCGCTAAACCATAGTCTGTTCCTGGGGGTGGGTTTTAAACAGATAAATGACCAAAGGCCCTAAAAGAGCCTGAGCTCCTGTAAGAGATACACTGAACCATCTGTCTGGAAGCAAAAAAAAATAAACAAAAAAAAAAAAAAAATGATAGAATGGAGGTCTGGAGTCAACCTTGCTAAGGGTCACCCGAGACAGGATGGGTAATCATCTCACAGTTACGTGCCGGCAATGATAGGGAGGAACATCCACTAAAACCGTGCTATCAGGCTTGTTCTAGGAAGAGAACCAAGAACGGGTGAGACTGACCTTTTAATCAAGGTCTTGCTGTCCAAGAACAAACTCAGCAGGAGACCCCAAGGTCACAGTCACGGTGGGGAGGTACCTTACTGTTGATAGGCTGATAGAAAATTAATCACTTGTTACATTATAACCTAAACTTATCATTATTATTACCATTATTATTATTATTTACCCCCCCTCCCACACACACACACACAAACACAAAAGTTTTGGCACCATGTTCATGGGCCAGTGTGAGGTTTGGCCACTCAGTCATCATGGGGTCATTTGGAGGATAGTAAAAAGTAACATTTTCTGACATTATCAGACTAGAGAAGTCAGTCGCACATTCCAATATGTGAGCTAGTGCATAAATTCACCGCTATCTAAATTCGCGCTACCTGTGCGTGATTCACAAACTGACATACAGAATTCTCGCGCTTTCATGATATGCAACGTTATGGCGCCCTCTAGCGTTATTCATTTACTTTGACGTGATTTACCCATTTAACGAGTATGCATGCTTGTTCAGTGGTAATACACATACGTTCATAACATACCGTGCATATAAAAATGAATTGTAAATATTATGAAAAAATGCCCTTTATAAGTAAAAGTGAAAGTTTAATTGTGGTGTGAGGTGGAGAGAGTCAGCTGTTTCAGATTCCTAAGCAACAACATCAGCGAGAATTTGAGTTGGTCACACTTTGTTGATGCGATCACAAATGCAGCAAGACAGAGGCTCTTCTTTCTACGGCGCCTGAGAAGGTACGGCATGGACTTCAGAACACTCACAAACTTCTACCGATGCACCATTGAGAGTATTCTGTCTGGCTGTATCACCACCTGCTATGGCAGCTGTAACACTCTGCAACCACAAAGCTCTGCAGAGGGTGCTGAGATCAGCATAGTGCAGCAGGACCTCCCAGCCGTGCAGGACCTCTACAGACAGCGCTGTAGAAGGAAGACGCAGTGGATCCTCTCCGATCCCAGCCACCCCAACCACAGACTTCTTACCCTCCTGCTTTCAGGCAGATGATGCAGGAGCATGCAGACCCACAGCAGCCGACACAGAGACGGTTTCTACCCACAAGCCATCGAGCTCCTGGACTGCTGACAGTCCTGCACACTCACCACAACTGCTGCACTCTTCAAAATGTCACTTTAAACAATGTCACTTTGAATTCTCACTGCACCGTTTTGCATCCCACATTCTAAATATCTCACTGCATTATTTTGCAATATTTTTATGTTTTTTTTTTATTTGTCTGTATACTTTTTCTATATGTTTAAATGTTATAAGTCTATTTGCTTGTGAGTATATGTAAAGTTGGTGGAATTTCATTGCGGGTAATGATGCTACATTGTTAGCCGTTTATGACAATAAAACTTGATGAGGATGTCCAATGAAGTTGGGACGTTGTGTAAAACATAAATAAAAACAGAATACAATGATTTGCAAATCCTTTTCAACCAATATGCAATTAAACACACCACGAAGACAACATGTCTAATCTTCAAACTGATCAACTTTATTGTTTTTTTGCAATTCCCACTTATCTGGCACCAAAATATACTGTAGGAGTCACTTGTTAAAACCACCTTAATCCCCCCCTCGACCGGGTCATAAATCCAGAATCCAGAAGGGTTCTGCCTCGGCCCGCTGCTCTCAGGCATTTACTAAACAGAGAGAGAGGGTGTTAGGACTAAAGATTCACCTAAAGAGCACCAAAGGAGCCAGTCCAAGACTGTAAAAAGAAGAAAGATTCTGTGCCCCTTCGCAGCTGAAAATGCTGCAGGATGGGAGTTTCTGTTTTCTTTAACCTGCTTACAGGAAGCACTCTCTCCCTTTGGACTTCAGTTTCATCTGTTACAACCTGATATGTCGGTGAATTTAGGCTTCTGCTGCTCCCTACTCAGAACCTTTGAAGAGGTGTTTATTTATAGTAAAAATGACAGTCGATGGAAATAAGTAAGAAGTGGAGTGAATGTTAGTACCCGGTGAGGCAGGTCAGCCCTGGAGAGGCAGGTCAGCCCCAGAAAGGCAGATGAGCCCCTTTGAGGCAGGTCAGCCCTGGAGAGGCAGGTCAGCCCCAGAAAGGCAGATGAGCCCCTTTTAGGCAGGTCAGCCCGTGTGAGGCAGGTCAGCCCCAGAAAGGCAGATGAGCCCCTTTGAAGCAGGTCAGCCCTTGTGAGGCAAGTGAGACTCGAAGAGGCAGGTCAGCCCCTGTGAGGCAGGTCAGCCCCAGAAAGGCAGATGAGCCCCTTTGAAGCAGGTCAGCCCCTGTGAGGCAGGTGAGACTCGGAGAGGCAGGTCAGCCCCGGTGAGGCAGGTCAGCCCTGGTGAGGCCCATCTCTCCGGCCCCCTCTAACTCATTCATCCAGGTGAAATCATTCACACTTAATCAGCACAACCATGCCACAGACTGCGTTCCAGGCAGAGACTGGATCGTCCTTTGGGATCTATCTTTGTTCTTAATCCACACCAACATCACCATCTGATCTCCATCTCCATCATCTCCACCCCAATTTTACAACTTCCCCGAACAGAAGCAACAATTCCTTTAAGATTTCTTTCTGTTTTGTACCAACCGCACAGGGTGTTGCTCTCTGTGTAGATCCGAAGTATCCCATAATATCATGCTGCCAGAAGCAAATGTCCATCGCGTTACCTGCATGCCTTTGATGAAACAGTAGCGCTAACTAGTTCAATTTTGTTTTCACTGATATCATATGAACCACATGTAACACAAAGCTGGACTCCCCTCAGCTTGTGGTGTGAATTGTCAAGGAGACTGGAGGGCTGTTTTGGGGAATTTAATGACAGAGGTGATGAATACTCAACTAGATACAGTATTAAATCTTTTTGAAGCATCAAATGCATTGCACAGCTCAGAAGGGGAATCTGCATTTAAATGTATTCAAAGTGTATATTTAACCCTCCCTACCTGCAGGCACTGTTTGTGTTTTTGTCTTTTTGAGAAAAAAATGTTCCGAAGACTCCAGATGATTAACTTTTTTTCAGGGTTATAGTCTTATAAGGCCAGAGGTACTCAATTTAATCAGGACTGTGATCAATACCCCCAATCTACTGAGGGGGACCCATCGGCAAGGTTGCCCGACACCCCATGGTATTTATCTCCAGCTACAGACTTGGGGCAGCAGACCTTGGGTTTGCCTTGCTGATGGAGAAATAGCTGTGTCCAATGATACAGGCAAAAGGGGGATTATTCTAGTTTTAGTCCTGACCATAGGTCTTGAATTAGTAATTCCCATATCAAATGAATCAACCAACCCCACGAATAGAATCTGCACCATATTTTCAGAATCATAAATATTCATTTAAATTCATGTTTCCTGTTTCACGATATCCTATGAATTCTATTTATAGTGTGTTACAAATTATCCATAGGGAGGTTCCACCATCTAATACTTTTAAAACCCTTTTCTGCAGAATGCCTGTTTGCTACAGATATTATAAACAATACTGTATTACAAATTTAAATTAAATTTAAAAAGCATTGGCTGAAATGTAGTTGGTGTTTTGAATTTGCATTTTGTTAATGTCAAAGTACTGACTAGTCTGCTTTGACTTTGCTGTGTTTTACTTTATAACGGGGTAATTGACGGCATTGTGTCTTTTTTGCAGTGATCGGTCTGTACACTGGCTTACTGTCAGAATAGGGTAATTCAGGTCCAGAGAGTAAAAAGTCAGTTCAAGATTTTCTTTCAACCAACCAGTTACCTTATAAAGAGTTACAGTCGCAGAGTATACAAACTGGTTGGTTAAAACGAAATCTTCATCTGGATTTTTACACTCCGGACCTGAACTACTCATTACTTATTGCTGTCACCAAATCTCCAAGACCTGTTTTAAGCTGATCCATCACATGCTTCTATATGAAATCGCCAAATTAGTTCACATTGTCTCCTGACTTTGAAATTTGGTTATGTCTGACTTTAGCAGGCTGATGTGAGCAGAGCAGGAAAGGACTGTACAAAGTGACCTGGAAAACAATATTATCAGCTCTGTTTGGGTATCATCACGTCTACGTTTTGACCTGGAAAAAGGGGCAAGATTAGCTGTGACAGTCAGAAAAGTCAAGATAAATAGTCAGAAATGATAAAAAATCTGAAATAAGAGCAGCGTCACTCACCATTCATGACCTTTGAGGAATTATTTATGTGCTTAGAGCAGATGTAACACAGCCAAGCCGTCTTATTATGATGCAAACACATTAATGCTCAGCTTGTGTTTCTCAGTGTGCTTTTATAGTGCTGCTTTTGTGTCTCTATAGGCAGCACATAATCCAGGTTTATGGGACCTTAGGAGGAGCCAGTCACCATGATTATGTATGACACATATCTGTTTTCCGTCCATAAAAAAGGAAATCATGATGAATTGACAGGATATTTCAAGGGACAGCTCTGGCGCTGAGTACAGATGTTCCTAAAGCTCCTGTGTGTCTATAAAAAGTGCCGTTACTCTAAAAGTTGACAAGTTATTAATGGTGATTGCAGGTGTTGTTTTCCCTCCAGGCCTGGTAGTATATCTGCTTAATTGCTGAAGAACCTTTAGCCATGGACATGTGGTCAGAAGCGAGGGGTGATTTAAACAAATGGTGCCTCGAGATGTTAATGAGCAGAGTAGACACTGTAAAGGCCTTAGCCACCTTTCCTGTTCGTTAGGTTTCCCAGCCCCAGTGGCTTGTGGGAAATCTTAGCCTCCAGATCACATTGTTAACACTTGCAAGGCATCAAAAACACAGCATGCCCAGTCTCCTGTATCATTTATAGATGTTTCCACATCATGGACAGGGGTGGGGGGGGACTGATTTCAGATATACATATCATTATATGTATTTATTTAGCAAATGCATTTATTTGAAATGAAGTACAATTGAGAAGGGGGGGGGGGTCAGGCAGTCCCTGGAGCAACTAGGGGTTACGGGTATTACAGGCTCAATAGTCAAATCATTCTACAGTCACTGGTTTTTGAACCTGCGAACCTCTGATCACAGGCACAGTGCCCCCAAAAGGAGACCCACTCGCACTAGGTGACAGTCCAGCCACCTGAGATGCCGTCTTTGCTGCAGCTTAGCAAAATGCTACTTATCAAAAACTGCTTTTGATTTTCACCTGCGTTTCCAGTTGGATGTTTTACTGAAGCTATCTGTGTTCCATGCTTGAGTACATACATGACCCTGCTGCTGAACACGAAGCAGCAATCTTCAGGAACAAGTTCTCGTCCTTAACTACCACAATCCATACCTGCAGGGATGAGTTCAGGCAACACCTCTGTGTGTGCAGGTTACACCCTCCCTGTGGTTGCACTGGTTTCACCTGGATACTCCGGTTTCCTCCTGCATTTCAAAACACGCGGTTCAGTGTGCGAGTGCCTTTCCTTGCTCACTGTCACCCTGTGTCAGAAAAGCAGTTGATTGTGGATGGCTCTGTCTGCCTATTCTTACTGAGTCTACCAGTAGTGGTGAAGTTACATTTTTTGATTTGAGAGAGAAAAAAAAAAAATCATGGCGCGTGTTGGGCAAATAGACAAATGACCAATCATCTCACCGGGAACAAGGAACAATGGCTTTGTACACTTAGAACGTGTGAGGTGTGATGTTTTCTGCAGGTGACACAAACACATAAAAAAAAAACATTCAGAGTAGTCAGACAAACAAGCAGATCTATAAGCAAAGATTGTTTACCTCCATGCAACTGTCTTTTTTCCAAGGAAAATGGGCAGAGTAGATCTTTCATCACTCTATTGCTTGGACACAGAGCCCTGTTTTCTGTCATTCCGTTTTGTTTAGATTTCACATCATGTGTTTTTAGTTCGACTTTTACTGAGTAGATCTATATCGCTGCTACGCTCCTATGCCAGATTTGAAAGGTAATTCCTTTTTAACAGCCGTGCTGTTCAACCTGCCTCAATTGTTCTGAGAGCGGCTTTTGAAAGTCGTGTTTTATGCCACATACTTTCTGAGAAGAGGCCATCAAACTGAACTGAAAAACAGCTTTTGAAATCTGAGCTCGCTCTACATGCTTTGTGAGTTTCCCATAGTGTGTGACTCCGTGTGGGAAATGGACGCCGTTCAGGGCGTCTCCTGTCTTGTGGTCAAGCCCTATGCAACCTGGCATGGGTATAGCAGGGACAAAATGTCACCTTGGCCCCTCTATGCTGAATGAGTCCCCTCGGTATATGTCACCCCCTCCAGTCTAGGGCCAGGGAAAGCATACCCACCACCCCCATCCACCCAGTACCAGCCTGGCAGCCCAGTACTGTATATGTGATTGGAAAAGGGATGGATGGATGGATGGATATTAATAAATGGGAGTTATAAGCTCCTCTTCCTGTCTTGTAAATACAGCCACCGCGACCCAAATCACTCTTTCTTCCCTCTTCCACCACTGCTCTCAGCTTTATCCTCCTTCTTCCGAATGAGCGATCCACGACTCCCAGCCATCGACGTGGCCCACTATCGCCCCCTCCCTGTCCTCCTGTCCTCTTTCCTCCAGCTTATCTGCCGCCGCTGTGCCGAGGGACGAAAAGTCAATGCCAACCAGGCGGAGATAAATGCCGCCCGACAATAAGCGTCTGAGCTGCGAATGCCCAGGTCCCTCTTGGTCTCGCCGGGGGGGGGGCTGGTGTTACATTCTGTGGGCCATATACGTCTGACAGTTCAGGCTGATTACACACCTTATTTATTGGAAGAGGGGCTAAGCTGCACCAACCCCCCCCCCCCACACACACTGCGAGTTGGGGCATGCAGCCAGTCTGCCTGCCTGCACTGGGATCTGGGGGGAGGCTTATTGTATAATTATGAGGAGATTAAGCCTATTATGAATGGATGACAGAGATGGTTCAGATTAAGGATGCCGTACAGTTGAGATAGCCATTCATTCATGCAACTTCACCAACTGCTTCTCTACTATAATGTAGGAAACCTGGAACCTACCACAGGAACCACAGAGCAGGAGGGTTTCCTGGACAGGACAGACAGGAAAATACCACAGACAGACGGACAGGTGCCAGAACGGACAAAGATATGGACTCCCAAGTAACCTGGTCCCAGGACGAACGCGGGATTTAACAAAACCAGCTGCATAAAGTCACTTCAGGTACATTTCCAGCTAAGAAAACCCAAAAATGTAACCCTAAGTGTACATTATGGCTGACCTACAGTGTGCTGCTTTCAGGACGACCATAATGCAGTGCCCTGGTAAAGCTAAGACGTGATCCTGGGAGAATACAGAACTGTGTTTGGCGATGGCCTTTCTTACAGCTCTGCATTCTCCAAAACCACGTATCCCTCATGGCGGTCCAGGGAGCCTGGAGCTGATCTCTGCCCATCACCAAGCACACACAAACAAATTAGGGACCAGAACTGTGTGGTCGGACTGCAGGAGGAAACCAGAGTACCTGGAGGAGACTCAGACTGAAATGGGGAAGCACAAACTGCACATCCTCAAAGAGAGAGTGAGAACCTGACTCGCTGCCGGCGGGATGGGACACCACATACAGCCGGCGCCAGCTTCCCACCAATATTAAAAAAAAATGGTAAAAAGGTCAAATTTATGTTCCTAATACAATTTCACTACCTATGTTATCTGCCGTCACATGACCGTGTCAATCGAAATGTCAGATAAGAGGACATCAATGGCAGAAGAAATGTTAAAAGATGGCAAGTAGTTTATTCAAGGTTTTCAAAATATCTATTCCAGCTTTGACCAACAGGAGGCACAAACCCGCAATGGTGATCTAATCAGGAGCAGGTGCAGGGCAGGTCATACGGAGCCTCCTTCCCATATGACCTCCTTAAGTCCGGGTGCTCATGCTGATATGGCTGACGTGTAGGACCGCCCCCTTGGGGGGGTGGGGTCAACATGTTGCTTATTATTACCATCAGATGTTCAGTCACTGTGTATGTAACAGCGAGCGGTGCGCAAGCCGCTGAAAAATATTCTATCCAGTCAGAACATAAAAAACACGCTTGCACAGTGCAATTACACCTTTCATCAGTGAGGAGCTGATTTGGAGAGATATGGAAATGAGGTCTGGTTAATGGAGCCAAGGATCCCGGCAGCTGCAGAGCCTAAGTGACAAAGGCCACTCGGGGTTCTCATCAGTGCCAAGGCGGCACTACAGGTCAGATAGAAACCATCTTCAAGAAGAGAAGGCGATTCATTTAAGTGGCGGAGGAAGCAGCGCTCTGCTGACTCAAAGGCAGCTGGAATCAAACGCCTGCGCAGACACACAGAGACCATGTGCCCTTTTACTCCTGCCCCGATCCAAGGCATCAAATTGAGATGACGCATTTTTGGACCTTTGAATATAAAGTTCACCATATTCATTTCATTTTTGAGTCTCTCAAATGGCTGCAGATAGTCTCATGACAGAAAGGCCGCCTCTGGCTGGCTGTCCAGACCAGCAGTGAAATTCAATTACTGTTATGGGGGAAAACTGAACAGCTTGGTAATGTGGACGGACAGATGCCTGCAGATGTGTGACGCACCCATATGAAAAGCAAACTCCTTTATAAGCCCAAACCCCTCCAGGCTGAAGTCTTTCAACACCGAACATTTGACTTTTTTTTTTTTGTAAATTAGACTCCAATCAACGTCCTCACTGCAAATACCCCGTCGAAATGCTTTGGAGGAGGAGAAAGATGAAGGAAGCTGAATGTCGATCACATGACAACATAATCACCACCAGACCTGAAACTCAGCTGGCCGATTTGGGAAACGGACACCGAGTCTAGTGTGGATCATCCGTGCGCATTTCCTTAGCAGCGTGGGAGGGAACTGGCAGAAAAGTGTTTTCAGTTTTTATTGGATGTAGTGCCTGCACTTGGCTTAGCTGTAATGACAGTACAAGGTGGCTATTTTGATAACTGTAAGATGTAGGCTGTTTTTATTATGAAGGGGGAAAAAAACAAATGAAACAATGCTTTATTTGCCGTAAGTACGAGTAGAGGTTTATCGGATCGCTTGTTTTTACCATCTCATCTTGCTCTCATTCGAAAAACACACATTTCTGATCCAGAGCTACATAGCCACGTGGAGCAGGGCTCCATACACTCGTGATGATCCATGACGATCATCAAAATTATCCGGCATTTGTACCTGAGTGCCCCTTCTGTTGGTATCCCACATGGGATTTGTTCACATCCCACATCGATGAGTCCTGGCCCCCCAACACCCTGCTGGTGGTTCGTGGCTTTTCCTTCCTCTGATCGCTGTCAGAAAGCACTCACCGCGGCTGACCGGGAACGCCCCACCTCACCGCGGCTGAGAGCGAACGCCTCACCTCACCGCGGCTGAGAGCGAACGCCTCACCTCACCCCCACAAGCCTTTTGCATTTCGGATCCAGTTCTCCGACTACAATGATTTGGTTTTTGTCAGTCACTCATCTCTATCCCTGCCTCTGCATTCAACATGTCCGCTAGGAGTACTGAATGTTAGCTTACCATTTAATAGATCAGTTTCAACACATTATATACGATTATACATGTAAATATACACACAAAATACACATATATTGGACATATATACACACATTTTCATATAGGCTACACATATACATCACAGAGATATAGTGCCATGATATATCTTTTCATTTAAAATGTGGCACTGATACAACTTAAGCAGCAATCAAAGAGCTGAAAATCTTCCGACTGGCAGAATACGTACGAGCCCTCGCAGCGGCAACGCACACCGTCACTTATCTATCCAGCAGCGCGCGCTCAGCTGCCTGCGCGGCTCTTCCGCACCATTTGAAGTGAATGTCAAAGATTGCTAGAAACGCAGATAACGACAATGAAACCTTCATGATGACAGGAAAACAGATTAAAAGGTTTAGAGATAAGAGAAAAAAAAACACATGATGACTTGAAGACTGCATGATTTTATTTGGTCTTGGTAATATTTTACATAAAATTCCCGAAATTTGCTATTGGGTAAATCAGATAAACACAAGCTTTGTATAGTATTTTTTATACGCTTTATGTAGTCATACTGTAGGAAAGTTCTGTGCAAACACACAATATTGTTCATTCATTAACTAGTATTTTATATTAAATACTGACATGTCTGAGTTGGTCTACTGTTCATACAGTCAAAACAAGCACCATATTTTATTATAACGCAGCTTCTGAATAAAAATAAACAATTTGTTCCTTACATACAGTATGTAGCTTAAAAAAAAATCTTAAAAATACCATAATAAAATCAGATATTTACTAGAGGAATTCAACAAAATGAAACAGGGAGTTTAATATATATTAGTTTTAATTGCAGGGATGTAACTGGTTAAAAATGTACATCAGCGACTGCACGGGTCCCGTATTCCCGTCATCCAACCAGCAGACACGTCCTGCAGCAGAATTGCCTGAAGAGTTTCTTCTCACACAGCCGATTGGACTTCACCATCTCACAGAAAACCTCATCCGCTGGAATGGGGGTGTGGGGGTGGTAGTGAGAGAATATAGGAGAGACAGATAATGAGCTCTGGCTTATGTGGAGTTTGCAGTTGAAACTGCACAAATGTGCCAGATATAAGAGCCATTGCTCCATGGGACAAGTGAAAGCCTCGGCTGATTGGATATTAACTTGCAATTTGCTGTCTTCTCATTGGTCCAACTGGACAGGTTAAGACTAAGTTGCTTAGTCTACCAACCACTAGGGGTGGAAAGCTCAGGTCCAAAAAAACAAAATCTTGGTCTGGATTTTTACTTTCTGGACCTGAACTTTCCACCTCTACCAACCATGCAGTGTAGAGAAAAAATACAGGCATGGAAAAGGCCTGAGATGCTGCTCATTCAACACAAAGTTCACTTTAACTTCTTAAAAAAATCGCTCATAATCTTTACATATACAGCAGCACGTGGACCCTACAGTAGCTCTCCGGAAGTTTCCAGAAAAGCCGGAGAGCAATGTTGTAAAAGTAACAGAAGAGAAGTGAGCTTGGCTGTCTTGTAAGCTTGTAACACTGTGTGGCGACATCCTGCGGGCCCGCAGCGAACGCAGCCAGGACAAAAAACTGCACCTGATTGGCTGCCAGCTCTAATGAGGAAGCACATGGCAACCGCAGATCCAAGGATACGTGGCTAATGCCGTCACCCAGCAGCCACCCATACGCCATGGCCACTTTCCAGAGCTCCTGGAGGTGCAGAGCTCCGAGACAACTGCAGTCATACTGATAGAGGCAGAGAGAAGCTGAGCAGCCAGTACACAAAGAACTGCCTGTCCCATCCAGGCTGCTCACCCGGTACGGTGAAGACAGGGACAGGAACAAGGCTCCTGGAGGAGCAAACGCAGTCACCCAGCTTTTCCGACACGGAAATGAACAAGGACAAAGAAGTCCGGCCTTGTCTTGAAGTTCCTATTACATGAAACAAACTTGGGGGCTGGAGGTGATGAAATGAAGCGCAAAGGACTTAAACCTTTGCTGAAGACCTCCGCCGTGCTGTGAAGATCTGAAGAAGCAAGTGAGCGACACACTGTGGGGTGATGCAGTAACCTGTGAGACCCCGCGATCAACCTGCAGTAACCTGCGAGACCCCGCGATCAACCTGTGAGACCCCGCGATCAACCTGCAGTAACCTGTGAGACCCTGCGATCAACCTGCGAGACCCCGCGATCAACCTGCAGTA
>JAABNY020000008.1:6142637-6163758 GCA_015164015.2 Brevimyrus niger | reverse complement strand
GCCGCTGGGGGGGTTTGGGCGCGCCGGCCGGCGGGGGGGGGGGGGGGGGGGGGGGGGGGGGGCAGGACAGAGCAGGGTTAGACAGCACCACTGGCAGAAACACACACACACACACACACACACACCTGGAATACCGGGATGTGGGGGAGAAAATGAGTACAGACCGTGGAGAGAGAGGCCGAAAGGTAGGGAGAGAGAAACAAACGGAAGGGAACTAGAAGAATGGGACAATAAGAGAAGGAGGGAGAGGAGGAGGGAGAGGAGGGAGGGAGACGGGACGGCGCCCAGTAGAGAAGGAGAATGTGAGGGAGCACCAGCTGGCGAGGGAGATGATGTACAGCCAGCTCTGGCTGCAAACATCTATCTACTAGCACAACAAACTTCACTAACGAGCTTCCAGGGCTCTGGGCTGCATTTCACAGTCCCAGGTGCGAACACTGGCACACCGGCCCAGACGCGGCCATAGCTCTGGGTCTGCGGAGGCCACTTATCGGTGCATTAAGGTGGCCCAGTATGTGACACAGTCACTGCTCACTGCTGCAATTTATTACAAATATACAGCCTCCCTGCAAACAAGATCCTCAAACATTAAAGCCTAACCCCAACCCCCCACATTCCTCGGCTTGCTCTTACCTTCGTCTGCGAAGTAGCCAGCAGGACATGTGGGCAAGCAGGAGGAGTCGCCTGCGCCGAGATACAGCCCTCTCCGGCAGGACAGGCAGGTGCTGCCCCTCCCACCCTCGCACCTCTCACACCCCTTCGGGCAGCGACGGCAACGCCCAGCCGCCGGGTCCTCAAAGTAACCCAGGGGGCAATGGCTGACACAGGTTCTGCGGTGGAGGAGGAAGAAGACGGAGGCATGCAGAGGCAGCACATATCATGTGTCCCGGGGGTCCTCCACCACGCATGGCGCGGCTGTCCATCTACCTGCCCGTCTTCAGGCTGCCCAGGCTGAAATGGACGCAGTTGAGGCAGTGGTCAGAGGCAGGCCCATCGCAGCCCTGGTCCCCACACTCTTGATGGCATGGCCCTGTGGGAGACCCACATGGGACAGGGATAGTCGTTCCCTGTTCCATGAGAAGCTGTACACAGTGTCCTCACGATGGACGCCGCAGAATCCGAAGTCTGGAGGGGCTGTGCCCCATTCCTGCGGCGTCACCCTGAGTTGATCGCTTGGGCGTCTTTCACAGACGCAGGTGAAAACATCTTTTCAGATGGGGGGCTCCTACCGTTATACTCTTCCTCATCTTCCTCCTCCTCCTCCTCCACAATGTCCTGCAGCACCTCGGGTCCCTTGCGGTCCCGACCTGGACTGGGAACCTCCAGCATCCTAGAGCGTGAGTGCTGGGAGCTGTGGGAGTGGTTTGGGTGCTCAGAGGTGCCGTACAGTATGAGGGTCCATTCCTTCAGTTTACCTGGGGGGGGGAGAAATACAGCTGGAAGAGAGGGGAAAAAAAAGCAGTGTCACCCCCACCCCTGGCTAAAACCAAGAGCACAAACTTACCGAGGACCTCGGGGTTACGCAGCTGTGAGGGAGAGTCGAGCACCTCCAGAGTCCAGCTGCCCTCTGCTCGCTCCCCCCAGCAGTGTACGGTCATAAACTCCCAGTTCCTAAATCCCTCATTAGAGTTGTCAAACAGTCTGTAACCAGGGGAAACGCACACATAAGGAGGAGGAACTCGGAGCACTTAAGACATCAGAAATAAGAAACTAATTTATGGACTTTGGTTTTAAATTTGCTGGGAACAGCTTGGCACTTTCTCAACTGATAATCTAACAGCAAAGCAATTACCCAGCTCTGAAAATGAACAAAAAAAAGAAAATGCCGACTTTGTAGTTACAAAATCTCATCTAGGCATTCAACAGCTTTTTTTTTTTTTTTTTAATTTCCCCGACCTCCCAAATAACCAAATAAATCTAATTCGATGCATCAGGGCTTCGGCGTCATTAAAAAGTGACAAGAAAAGCAGAGGGAAAATAATCCAAAACAGATAAACCCATCCGAAAAAACCACCATGCAATCAGTTCCATCCCGAAAGCTGGTTTCGCAATAACGGCTCGACTCGCTCGCTGCCTGCGAGGGAATCTGCAATTACTCTGCCAGTTACAGACAATTGAAAACAGGCAGTGATTAAACCTTAACTCTTCGGTGGCAGATTCTGTCCCACCCAGCATCGCACCAAGCGCAGAAGGAAAACCGCAGCCATCAGTCATACCACTGATGCCCACACTTGCATCATGTACCAACCCCCCCCCCCCCCCACAAGCCATACGTCTTCATATAGTCAATTACACATTAGATTTACCTTTATTACAAGTTCTTTACTCTTACAAAGACTCAATCCCTTCCAGCCCATTAAAAACATAATATTACAGTCCATCCCTTCCAAGCCAATACTTGTAGATGAAGAATTTGATGCAACTGTGCCAAGAATTAAAATTAAACAAACCCCCTTGACCCTAACATCCCTTCATTACTGATATGGGGAGGGACACCTATGGCAACCAACCAGAGACCCCCAACCCAGATAGCTAGGGGTAGTACAAAAGTCATCCAGTACGTGTGAATTTCACAGAGGAGCCCAGCTCCCTCTCACCAGAACATGAAGAGACTGTCTGTCGAGGTGTTAAGACTCCAAAGACTCACCAGGACCCTTGAAAGGTCACAGAGCATCAAGCAAAGGGCCATGATACTTAGACCTCCCAGACCTTATGTGGCTAAAGATTCCACAAACTTAAAATATCTGTGATCCAAACTTTTGGAGATCTGACCAGAGTCACGAGACCAGAGTCACGAGACCAGAGTCACGAGACTGCGCAGACATACAGCTGCATGGGCTGAAAAATGGAAGAGAGGCATGGAGGCAACGAAAGTGTACATTTTTAGTGTTAGTCGCAAACCCAATAAATCAAGGGTGACCTAGATATCCGTCACCACAGATCCAAGGCATCGTAGGATTCCTGCCCAAACAGCGGATTGTTTTGGAGAAATGGTCCAGACACCTTGATGAATGATACACACTGGCATCCTGGACTTTATGCCAATGAAGTGATGTTTAATAGTTATTGTGCTCAGCCACTGTACTGCCTGCTGCGAAACCCAGGAAAGCTCATGGTTGCCCAAAGGACCCTACCGCTTGGCTAGCAGCTGAGAGCGGGTCCCTGACGGGGAGATGAGGCTGATCTGGAGGTCCCCACGACGAGGGTGTACAATGAGCGCCTTGACCACAACGTGCTCCAGGAAGACCACATGCCGGTCTGAATGCTCAGCGCAGCCGGAGGTGGTGATGGTGGCATTCAGATACTGGTCAGCGCGAATGTACCTGGGGGAGTAAATGAATACCGAGGACTTAAATGTCTGATGTTAGGCCACAGAAGAGTCACACAGACAAACAACCCTGTACTCCGACCTCACGGTTCTCCAAGGTCATTTATAATGAAAATTCACTCACCTCCCAGTTGAGGAAAAAAACTCTCACATTACCGGTCAAAAGGCACATTTACCAATATACATGTAATTTTCCTTTAATTGATAAACAAAACCAGCTTGTTCCATTTGAAAAAATCCAAACCTCAAAACGTTTATGCATTTTTAACCTCCTTCAGGCTCAACGGACTGTTCGCTCAGCTCGCTAACGCTACAGAAATAAACATTACCCATCACCCTCCATTCCTCCTCTTTACTGGGCTACAAACACACAAAACCGCAGCTGTTGCCTCTGAAAGTAAGTGGTGGAGCCCACTGGCCTAGCCAGTAGCTGCAGGATAAGACAATGGGCATTGATTTCTTCCTGGAGTAATCATACAGTTGTTTGGATTAATTATTACACACCAAGTGGGGTACAGAGAGAGAGCGGAAGCGAGAGCCATGATGAAAGACACGGGATTCATGGGAAAACGGGAACAAAACAGACGTAATCGATACTGTAATGGCTCTGATTTATTTAGGAGTTGAGCAGAGGGTAATTTCCCTCCTTTTTAGTCTACCATCGTGATCATTTAGGGCTCCTCTAGACTTGCTCTAATCAATTATCTGCACCACCGAAAACTTTGTATAATGAGCCTCAAAAAGACTGTGGTCATATCCTAAACTGAACTGTAATTCATGGAAATGTCCTGATGGCAACAACCGAACACAGGTATTGATGCCCATTTCCCAGTCGTCCTGATGTCCCCTTTTCTGGTTATCACCAGGCTGTGTGCTTCTCAGCAAGAAAACTGAGAATGCGGTAATAGTATCAGGAAGCAGGCTCCCTGCCAACACAACAAGCTATCACAGCAACACACTCAATCCTTACTCTCTTGGGGATGCCATTCCAAACATGTGCTACCCCATCACACTAAACGAACAGCTTTGGGAGAGTTTCGTCTGCTTGGAGATAATCAATATGACGAAATATTAGCAGTTAGCTCTTCGGGGAAATGCTATTTATTCTCAGTACAACTGTCAGCACATCCGTCAATCACCTCAAAAATGAACGGAGCAAATGTGACACTAATCGTCTACAGTGTAAGGCCTAAGAATAAGTTCTATATTTTCATTATTTTTCTGTGTGCAAAAGTTACCACAGAAAACAGGGTTAAAAGTCGCTAAAGTGTTACTCCACCACTGAAGCAGATGACTACAAAAAAATAAAAAAATCACACAGCTGTACTTTCCTCTTTTAATAATCATTTCTTGATGATACTGTTGACAGCGATGAACAAAATATTTTATCCTGCACAGAATGCTTCCTGCCAACTAAATGGACACCTGCATGCTCGCAAACGGAAACATCCTTCGTTTGTTTATGCTGATGAGATGAATAAACGTTTTAACACGCCATCTAGGGCAACAGCTGTGCGATTACAGGTACTTTATCCACTCATAACTCTTAGATGTGGTCCAATTATGCGCAGAAATCTCCTGATGACAACAAATGAGTTCATTTAGACCGTCCTCGCCAGATGCACGCTCCAAATTATTACTCAGACAGGAGCCGCTATATGAATGATCAAAGTTGCTCATCGTAGACATGCAAAATATTTTCCCCACGACAAACAAATACTACCTTCTCTACCAATAACCACAACTGATTCAGAAAGGAAAACTTTCGTTTAGCATGTTCTATGGCAGTTACTCTCGGGGCGTACCTTCTGTGAATGCTCCGTACGTATAACAATCCCTTTTGTTAAAATGATCATTGCAGTAACACTAACTAAACATACAGCACAGAACATAGAGAAAAAACCAGTACAAATATTTTGGAACGTGTTAGGTGAATTGGCTTGGCAGTCTGTTCGCTATGCACCTCACGGGGATAAACAGCCATGGATTTTACTAAAAATATAGATGTAGACAAAAAGATACCACTAGTGAGAGAGTCACTTCTCATTTCTGACTGTCAGCTCTAGGTTCTGCTAAAGAAATTTCTATCTAAACATGGAATTCTTTTTTACTTAACTTAGTATTATGTTAACGACACGTATTATGTAAAACAGGTATTATGCTAAGGACATGTGTAGTCGGCAGGCAATGCTGGGGGGTACGGCGCCTCGTTCGCATTTCCGCCTCACGCCCCCAGGAGCTGGGGATTAAATTCTGTCCCCTGCCTTGCTCCCTAGGATCGGCCCAGCCCCCCTGTGGCACACTACCGGATAAGCGGAAGGCGGGCGATGAAACCTGCTGTTAGGAATAGGAATTAAACAGCTCTGTGTAAAACCATTTTTAAATACAATGTTCCTCAAGCGAATCTCAATACGGGGTCTAACCACGGAACGTGTCTGGTGAAGGGGAACCCCGGTGAGGGATCCTGGTATCAAGCCGAAACACCCGTTTTGTCCGGGTAATGAACTCACATTGCTGTCTTGCTGCAGTATTACGTTCATTGCTGTACATCAGTAGTCCTCAATCCTGTTCCTGGCGCCCCCCCCCCCCTCCTCCCCCTCCCAGAATGTTCTCATTCCAGCCCACATTGCTTACAACCAGCCACATTCATTATTAGCCTACCAAGAACCATACAAGCCTGAATAGGGTCGGGCGGGAATAAAAACATTTTGGGGTGTGGTGAGGGTGTGGTGTAGGAACAGGACTGAGAATCACTGCTATATATGAAGAGCTGCTTACAGGAACTTAGATAAACTGCTGGCATCACCCAGAAGGGCCGACTTCCATAATCTATCAGGCCCCCTAACCCCCTCCCCCCAACCTTACCTGGTCCTGCGATCAGGGGGTTCCGTGCACACGTGCTGGGGGGGCATGTTCCTCCATTTCCTGGCCTCCACCACCATGGCCTCGGCATCAACCAGCCCAAACCCGTACAAGTGGCTGACTGCAAAGGGCCAAAGGGCGAGTGAGAGGCCCCGAGCCGACTGGCTACACATCCAAGCAAAGGCACGGAGCGTTTTCTTTTGGTGCCTATCACGTCCTTATGGTATTTCATATAAAAACAGCTGGGGGCATATTTATGCAGGGTTATTAAATACCGTTCCAAGATACATCACAGCCCTTGACAGGTGTTAAAGCAGCCTGTGACAGCACACAGACCCCAGTAACACACAAAGGCATCGTACTGTAAAGGAGCTACCGTCAACATGCTGAATATTGGGCTACACAGCATCCTTATTTGATAGGAGAGAAGGGGAATGCCTAAAGGTTACACCTGCCAAGGAGCTCATGAATTGTACCCACACGTGAGCACTGAGGTGTCCCTTATACCAACATTCACAAACCCGGCCCTCAGAAACCGCACACAGTAGACGTTGTTGCTCAGTAAGGAGCTGGCAGGGAGCAAAAACGTGAACCGGCTGGTGTTGCTCAGTATGGAGCTGGCAGGGAGCAAAAACATGAACCAACTAGTTCGGCAAGAAAAATAAAGGAATGAATTTCATCGGGTCTGAGCACAGCCTAAAGCACGGATTTTTTTTTTGTGTACATATTTTTCCTAACAGGAAGACTTGAAAGCCCGAGTGAGAGGAACAAGATCTGAAGCTTCAGAAACAAGGGATGGCCAAATGGACACCGTCCCACCTCGGTGTCCTGCTGCGTTCGTCTTCCAGTCTCCGGCTTTGAGGTGGGCTGACCGAGACGTCTTCACCAGCAGGTGCTGCACATCCCTCCAGGTCACCAGCGGGCTGGACAGGAAGCGACGGCCCGCAGGACAGCCGGCAAGTGGTCGCGGAACAGGAAACAGAGAGACATTCTTTGAGCCGGTTCTGGTGGTGACTGCGGCATGTTGACATGAAACACACAGCTTAAGAATGTGTACACGCTTGAAGAAAAAAATAAATAAATAAAAAATGACCCAGGGGGATGAAGAGAGAATAAAAATAAATTAAATATGAGAACTCGTGGTCATAAGTGGAAATTAGTGGGAGAACATTTTAAAACAAATTTCAGGAAGCACTTCTTTACACAGCGTGTAAAGAGTATGGAATAGTCTTCCTGCTAGTGTAGTGAAAGCATAAACCCTGGGTTCCTTTAAATCAGCGCTAGATAAGATTTTAACAACTGTGAGCTAAGCTCTCCCCAAACGAGCTTGATGGGCCAAATGGCCCCCTCTTATTTGTAAATTTCTTATGTTCTTATACTGTAAAAAAAAATCACAAGACGACAGCATCTGCAACCCCTGGGTGGAATACCATGAAAACTAAGGATTGCTGGTCATCATCTGGATCACATAACAATGGCTAGTGGGCAAAGGTGAGGGGGGGGGGGGCTCCCAGTCCCCCCCAAAAAAGACAGTATGTCACAGAAGGGAAAGGAAATAAATAAACTAAAGACACACCCTGCATTCTAGGTGTTGATTTCCTGTGTGCGGCCTGGGAAGGGGAGGTCATCATCCGGTCAAAGCGTCAAATTAGGAAATGAAGGGATGTGCATGAGCTATGCCCAGAATTAGAGAGATGTTAATGGGCTTTTAATTGGTCGAGAGCTCCAGCACTCGTAAAAATTAACATTTGGTAAAACACGTGAGGAAGGAGTGCAGCATAAGCCAAAATCTGAGTGCTTGGCATGTAACTGCTCTTGCCGTCCGGCTGAGTGCCGCATCCTGGAACGATAGGGGCAAGACGCGGCGAGGGGGCAAGACGCGGCGAGGGGCAGCAGCTGGCCGCAAATTGCCACGTTTGGCAGGTGACGGCACCCCAATGGGCCACAGCCAGTGTTGATGGGCCCTTTCTTGACCCCGATGCTGCAGTCGTACTCACTTGGCTTCCAGAGCAAGTGCGATGACCCCAGCCACCATAGGCGCAGAGACGGAGGTGCCCGTGTGCCCGTCCGTACAGCGCTGGCGGAGGTCCGTGGTCACCTGCATGGGGAACGGAGTGAGGATGCATGGCCCAGCAATGGGACTGCGGAGACCCCACACATGGGGGACCCTAACCTTAACCCGAGCTCCAGGCGGCACCAATACAACGGCAACCCATACAAGAGGAATCACAACCGGCGTAATGAAGAGCTGAGCCGCAGCATTCCTGCAACGCCCGGTAAATATTTTCCCCTCTCCATCCCACCCGGCACCCCCCTCCCAGCAGTCTGTCAACGCGAGAACGCCCACAGCACTGACCACAGGCTGCGAGTGTCGAAGAGCAAGCTGCGAATAATTCCACAAGCCAATTAAACCAGGCCGCAGATGGGAGCGCCCACCACCCTAACCCCGTCTATTCGCCTGTGGGGGGGGGCATGACGACCAGTGGGCCCCCAGGCTCAGGAATGTGGCTCCTGGCCAGTGCAGTGGGCACGCCTCACCTCCAGTCACCCTGCAGGGCAGGGGGAATGCCACGCTGTCTGGCCACAGCGCCAGGCGGACCAGTCTACACAACCTCACAGATCCGACCTCCCCCTGGCCCTGACCCCTACGCGGGTCCCTCTGTCGACTTTCATGGGGCTTGGGGTTTAATCAAGCATTCCCAGTATGTATTCAGTGTCAAATCTGCATTAAATCATTAAGCAAAGACAGCATGCAACATGCATCACTCTACCTTTACGGGAGCCGGTGGGTGAACATTCATTTAGTGGGCATCGTAAGGTTATTTTTTGTTATAATGATGCTTTAAAGCTCAGCGGTCTATGTAGCACAGCCCTCAATGGACCACAATGGACGAGATATCTATGCAAGTAGGGAATTGCTTGCTACTGGCCGGCTCGTAAGTCATCATTCCGAGACAAGACATGCAGCAGGGCATCATGGGAAATGGAGTCCATATCTGTGGTATGCGGCAAACTGGCGCACGCCACTTGGGCGAATACTCAACTATTTTGCGGTCATAGTACTCGCCACTGCTGTAGGTGGTGGCCAGCGTGGAGGAACACATCTCAAGGTACCAAGGCTTCATGCCGTTCTCTGTGGTGCTGCTGACAGAGATGGTGTAGATGCTGTTGGTGTAGCCATCGCAGGAGCAATGGTCGCCCTGTCTGCCGCCGTTGCCTGAGGCCCAAACAAAGATGGAACCCAGCCCCTTCCGGCCCTGCATTTTTTTTTTGGGCAAAGAAGAACCAACACCACATGAGGGGACGGGGTAGAAGAGGAGGCCCCAACGGATACACACAGCTCTAACTGTCTGACCTCTGAGCTTTTCAGATGTCTAAGGTGTGCAGATAATCTCACCCAGATTTCCTCACTCTAATCCCAAAATGCTCAGCCTGGTACTCGGGACCCCCAGACAGTCCTCGTTTTTGCTTGACCGCCTGGGGGTCCCCAAGGCCTGGGCTGAAAAACACGTTCTAATATAACCTTCTTCCTTCCTACTGCATCCAGTGTCTACGTGCACCCAAAACCCTCTTATTTTGCTGCATTCCATGGATAGTTTGTGTTTACAAGCTGTTATTCCATAAGCATGGGAAAAGGGCGACGGTCGGCAGAAGGACGCCCTTGTAAAAACTTAACTAGAAGGTTTGTGTGCTGAAAATACCAGACCTTCTTAATGCCCAGCTCGAAGGCCTGCTTGGCGAGCGGACCGGGCCCGTCCACGGTCTTGCCGTCATCGTCCGGACCCCAGCTGGCGCTGTAAATGTCGATGTAGTCGGGTCGGATGCCGAGGGATTTGGCCTCCACAACATCTGTTACATCCCCGTCCAACATCCGGATCCCTAAACACACAACAATAAAACTTCAATGACAGGATCTAAATAAAAGTGTAAATAGTGCGTAGCAACACCGTCACTGCCAGGACTTGCGTCCTAAAAACACAGCCATTGTGTTTACAGTCCAAATAGGACAAAAGATGGCCGTTCTCGCTCCATCACAACATATACAGCCATACAACCCCCCAAAAAAATGATAGAGCAGGACGAGCCACATGTTTCTACAGCTGTGCCAGCACAATGCAGCAAGCCAGACTTGTTTGAGCCCCTGTAGAACAACCCCCCCCCCGCCAACCCCTGGCTTAGGTTCTGAGCATCAGCTTAATTACAAATCACTGCTCACAAAAACCGTCTGTGTCTTTGCAGAGCTTTGCAAGGAGCAGTTAAATCCTGCATAATTGGTTACTTTGGACCCTGCAGGTGCAAAACCTTGCTCATTCTATTTCTGGTAAATGCAGCTGGTTACTCAATACCCCCCCCCCCACCCCCCACCCATGCAGGACAAGAACTGGTGGGAGATGGGCAAGGAAGGAGATGATGATTCTACAGGAACATTCCTGCAGAAAGAATGCTGACTTCCAGCTGGCGTTTCTGGCTATGTCCGCTTTCCCTTGGATGGGGGGGGAGGGGTCTATCAGATATATATATATATATATCTGCCACCAACATGGTATTCCTTTCAGGTACCAGTATAAACCCCGTGTTTCCGCACCCAAGATGTCAAGGCCCTCCTCAGTCTCGTTCGGGGGGAGTCAGTGAGGCTGATGGAATTTCATCACCTAGAGATCAGGTCCCACCAAAATTTACTTTGGGCCTCCGTCTCAGACACTTCCAGGTCTCCAACTCCAGCCAACAAACAGCTGTAAATATTTGACCGTCCAGACCAAAGTGGCACCAGACATTTGTGTTCGGCAGGAGAGGTCAGCCCCATGTATGCCACTTTAAACACTGACAGCACAAACACTATTAACTTACAAACACTATGTAGCCATTAGCAGCCGCTAAGTACACCAGGGTGACAACGACGAATGCGTTGAGCTGTGTAAATGGGGGATTTATTACAATATGCCCTGACTGTTTACACCTGGACAGGGGCCTATAGAGACGGGAGCCGCTGGTCCTCACTGATGGCCCTGCTAAAGTGAAAGGTGATAGGATGTCTTAAAAAATAATTACAAAAAAAAAAAGAGAGAAGCTAAAGAGTATAGGCAATTTTGGAGCTTTGGTTGGGCGTGTCCACAAGCTGTCAGAGCGGTTATGGATCAAGTCCTTCCGAAAGCAGACTCTTAATTACCTACGATTGCATCACACTTGAGACAACTGACGGGACTGGAGCGTCATTCTGCGAAAAACCAGGCGTCCTAGTTGCTATGTCGTGATGTGACATTTTCCTGGAGGAATCAGAATGCCTTTACAACCCAAAAATACGGCTATGGGTAAACACTGAACATGCCTGCTTTCATCAGCCGAAATGAGCCATCAAGGAAACAAACAGTCGTTTACGTCCTAAAGGCACCCAGACCTGCCACAGATGGCCCCGTAGGTCTGAGCCCTTCAGCATGAGAGCAAGGCCTCTTCTCAAGAGCTATGTTTTAGAAGCCTACCTCCTATTCGAGCATTGAACGCGATACCCACGATGCAATGGGAGTTGTTGGCCACCGCTGCCACTTCGCCTGCGCAACGGGTCCCGTGTCTGGAGAGGGAGAATAGGGACAGCATACGGCTTCACTCGTGCACGGCTCTGACACATTGTTCTCTCACACACACACACACACACACCATTAACGGGCAGGAACTGAGGAATGTGTTCCTTGCTGTGAACTCGATCAGACTGCCAGCTAGTGTAACTTGCTGGATTTTGGCACACATTAATAAATAAAATAACAAAGAAAACAATAAAACATTGTCTGAAAACATTCTGCGGCCAAAATGTAAACTTCCATAGATACGTGTGGGTCTATTAATTAAGACTGTGGGGATGTATTAGGTTACTTGACGACAGTGGAAATATCACGTGACCTCGAGGACCATGGCCAGAGGCCTACCCCACACCAATGCTGTTCTTGGTGGGAGAGACCTGGTACAAGATGATGCTGAACCCAAAAGGGAGCTTTTCTCATCAGGCCTTTGGCCACTGAATGAAGTCACTCCCACCCACTCGCATCAGCAGCATGCTGACCAATGAGGCGCGCAACTCTGTCCGGACCTGCCGCGCCCCCAGCTGTCAGGGCCATGTGATGTAGATGCAGGGTGACCCCAAATGCGCCATCCTCCCCCCACTGGCCAATTGTGAGCAACAATAAAATCGGTGCATGCCGACCATGTGTGCCTGCCTGCTCTGTGACAGACTGGGATCCGGTTCAGGCTCTCCCCTACCACTATTCTCAGTTCATGGGCCTCAAGATTTACTTTGACCCACATAAGTATAACCATGCATGGATGGATGGACAGATGGATAGTGGATGGAGACTAATAAATGTGGAGCAGTGAAAACTGGTTTCAATTCAGAAAAAAAACCCTTCATTTTACATTAAAAAAAAGTATTACAATATTTAAAAAAAAATCTAAAAAATAGGGCTATAGGGATTAAAAATAATTTTTCTAACTTATTAAAAAGCTGCCAGATAAATAAATTATATCAAGCACCGAAATATCAGCAGTGATTGGTACACTAGTTCTCACGGGGGAGAAATATCCTGCAGGTTTAATTTTTTTTGCCGGAAGTAAAGACTCCACCTACGGCGTGTTAATTAGCAAACACACAGGGACAGGAGAATTGTTAAGGGGAATGGTGGCACACGCCGGGGAAATGGAATAGAACCCTTGGGCAAATCCATGTGACATCACCCGGGCACTTAATTAAACATATTAATCAGCCATATTGCATCATACGCCTCATCTGGCCACTTCTGTAGGTGAACGGAGAGAGACAAAAAGCAGCCTGTGTGAGACCCAGGTGGGCCGGCGGCCACCCACTTGTTTTCGTTGCTGGAATCGTAGCGTGGTGTTGGATCGTGGTCATTCCCATTCACATCATAGCTAGCAAGCTGATCCTGGGAAGGGGGGAAAAACAAATCATCATTTACCCCGTTGGGGGGCACACAGTCATATGCTTCCATCACCCTTCAGCCATATCTCATTTTCTTAGCTATTAGGCAACAAGTCATAAATTGGGACCAACCACAGCCATAATTTCAAGCTGTAATACGAAGTGTCAAGCAGGTAAATGGATTTTATTTATGGCGAGGTGGTGTCCTATGGTGCTCGCGGTCGGAGGCCCAGAGAAGGTATGATTTTATGGGGTTGGCGGTACAGAGCCTGAGGCTCGGGGCAGGTTTTATACCGAAAGGTAACTCACATAGTTCTCTGCAAGGTCAGGGTGGTTCTTCTCTATGCCATCGTCCAAGATGGTGACGACGACGTTCTTCCCCGTGTAGCCCCTCTGCCAGGCAGCCAGGATGTTCATCTCTGAGCGACATCGGCCACTCTTGTCACCGCAGTGCTGGGGAGAGGCGGCCAGCATCATCACCAACAGAAGAGCGGAGGAGCCCCATCCTAGCCTAACCCTCCTGCTCCTTTGGCGTGGGATAGCTGACGGTAAACACAGCTCTCACCGAGCATCTGGCCCGAAACCCGAACCTCATATGGGAGTCCGGGGCGCCTTGGGGTGTTTGGATATAGCATGAATCCATTTGGATAAAACAACGCCCCCCATCCTCCATTTTTTTTCCAATACTAACAGTTTCACCGTGCCAAAAGACACCTTTGATTAAAAACACACAATAAGTATAGGCTCTCTCCGTAAACAGAGATTCATCCACAATCAATATCAATTCTTGAAACTGGCATCTGAGTATATATTCACTGCACACTGCTTTCCTCCAGGTTGGATTGAGAATGCACAAAGGCATACTGCTTTCACTACCCGTGAAAATATGCTTTCAGTTTAGGGTCACGGGGTAGGGGGGTGGGTTTGATATACTAACTCCACACAAGGAGATCAGGCCTGCAGGCCAGAAACAGCTGCCTGTATCTATTCTTTGAATAGAAAACCCAGCTAAAACCAGTGTCAGCTCAGAGGAAATTTTCCTCAGAACTCTAGATGATTACAAATGACATTTCAGCGAAAGCGACAAGCTCATAGATCTCACAAACACAGAAGGTTTGCTGACCTTGGCCTACAGGAGAAGGTTCTTTGTTATGAAGTGATGCCCTGTCTCCACTTATTTGGCTCTCCTTACATTGCCTCACCCATTCTTATTGCGTTGTAAAGGTTCTCCCAGAATCCCCCTTCGCAAATATTGCAGCAAATGTCCGCCGATGAAATCACCCAAGTTCATCTAGCACTGCACTCTTCAACACAGCTTTCGGGTGCTGGATATACTGTACCCCCATGACCTTGAGCAGGGTCAGCAGGTAGAAGATGGAGGGATGATGCCAAGTTTCATTTGGGCAAATAAAGAAAAAATGGTTTTACTCACCACGTACCACATGCCAGACCACTTGGGGTCATTGAATTGGATGACATTGAGGTCATTTCTGTGGGACCTTTTCACTCGGGATTTCACCACCTGCTGTTGGATCCAGTCAACCTGAAGCATCATCACACAACAAGATAAAGAATGGTGATGCAGGAGGTAGTGAAAATCGATCGGCAAACAGAGGGTTGAAGGTTCAAGCCCTGGTTACTCCTAACCCCATCAAAGTGTCCTTGAGCAAGACATTGAACCCTAATGCTCCCGTTGTGCAGGTTGGCGCCTTGCATGGCAGCCTTTATCATCGGTGTACGAATGTGAGTGTGGATGGGTGAATGTGAGGCATGAATCGTAAAGCGCTTTGAGTACTCGTAGGAGTAGAAATGCACTATATAAATGCAGTCCGTTGACCATTTACAACACAGGTGCCATGTCAAAAGCAACTGAAATGCTGTAGACCTGCCCCAGGTCACGGTCAAATGTTCAAACTCAGTTACCCATCACACCCCAGAGGGCAAGCCTCATCATGTAGAGGGCATAGAATCAAACTGCGGGGGCACGTGCGACATGAGCAGCACCACCTGATGCGTTACGCGGTGCCCAAATCCTGCGAGCGTCATTAGGTGCGTTTCCCACAGTCCCACTACATGGGTTCGTCACGCAGTTGTAAATATGACATGGTCTCACTCTCCTATCTGTAAGTCACCCAAGCAATGAGTGGGTGGGATAAAAGTCCCTGAAAAAAGGGGAAAAACCAAAAGAAACAGGAACGCTCAAACCCCCGCGGATGAAGGGACGCACTTGCTGCTCTGTGATTCTCTCTGATCACATCTGGATGTGGTCTGAAGCACATCCATAACTTACTGGCAATTTACGGTTAATTGTCGGAATGCCGTTTCCCGCTAACGCCTTTTCACCTCAGATCCAAGGCAAGTCTGGTTTTGGCTTCTCCGAAACAGTCTTAACATTTTAATAAAAGGCAGGCAGACATGAAACAGGGAATTCAGCTTCCAAATCTTCAGAGCTGCTGCCAGATAGCGACGCTTTGAGGAGAACAGTGGGGGCGGAGGGGGGGGGGGGTAGAAACATACGGGCTGAAAGCCGCAGCGTCTGACGGGGGGGCTCTACAGTAACGGCCGGCGCTGGGCCAAACGCCGTCACTCTGACACCAATAAAAAATGCGCACTGAGCAGCCGCCACCCCCCGCCCAGGTTGCGCTGTTGCTCACCAGACCTCTAAGAAGCCCACGGTCCCAAATCCCAGCCATCTGAAGAGCATCATATCTGGCAGAAGGTTTGCAGAACCACCTGGCTTTGCACTAATCAGACGTGCCCCTTTAATATGGCCGTACCGACTCTTCATGACAAAGAAAAATACCAAGGAAACTGACCTACATGCAATAAAGAGAAACAGACTGCTGATTCTCTGTTTACACTATTCATTCTGCAATCCGTCTATTAAAAAAAACTGCACACACAATGCAAACAGTTGCTGTTGTGAAAATTTTGGATGCTTTTTTTTTGTTTGTTTCTGGGTAGTCTTTGCATCCTGCGCACTGTCCTATGTAAACAAGTAAACACCACCCATACTGAAAAACTAAAGAAAAGAACAGGTAAGTTTTCAGGCTCTGACCTTCGGATCCATGCGGATGAAGCTGTGCGTCCCCCGGGTGGAGAACGCTGACCGCCGGACGACCTTGCTGTGGTGAAAATGGTAATGGCCCTCCAAGCTCCCCACCTAAACAAGATGGCAGACAGACTCCAGAAAGCAGCTGCATCTTCTGTACATAACATAACCGGGACTCTAACGATGCAGGGAATCACTTAATGAAGGAAGTCAACACGTCACGCTTTCCCTGTAGTGCAGTGAAGCAGATGAGATACCGTGGCCCCAGCCCCTTGGCCCCATGCCCCTTGGCCCCATGCCCCTTGGCCCCATGCCCTGCCATCGCTCTGCTCCCTGTCCGCTGTGCCCCCCTCGGGGAGTGTCTGTGGTCACACGCCCCTCCAGCTTCAGCCCCCACTTAACCCGCTGTCCTACAGCTGCCAAAACCGCACTGGGCCGACGATCTGGCTACACCGAGCTGTTCGCAGAACCCCTCCATCTCCAGACCATTCCATATTTCCACATGTATGATTACGAGATAGGGCCGATGCAGGGGGGCAAGTGTAAGGAAATGAAAACACAACACTTACAAACCCCCCACTGCACCAAATCCATCTTCATGAACCGTGAACTGAAACACACCCTGAAATCTCTTACTTTTTAGAACCTTAAAGCACATCATTAAAAGTACTGTATGAGCAAAGCACCATTTCCGCTTCATTTTACATCATATTGTAATATTTTGTGAAATAACAGGGAAAAAAAGAGCAAAAGACCCAACTGCTTAGACTTATTCTCCATCCAAAACAGATTCTATCAAGCTTTCAAAATCAGTTTATCCATGGATTCCCCAGTTCTCTCTACGAACCCCACCCCAATAAATGTCAAGGACAAATGGCTACAAAAGTCTGCAAACCTTCTCAATATGCTATTCCATCACTGTCATCTCCAACAGCTTACATATGCTAGTCCTTTTAGATGGTGCTGAACACTGGGGTGACTGTTTTTTTAGGATGCTCAGATTCTCTACAGAAGCAATTGCTTTTCCAAACTAATAAATTATGCCTATAAATTGTGATAAATGTCCAGTGCTCTTGAACACCAGAGTCCTGCGAGACTCTCTGCAGTGGGAGTTCCAGATATGCCCATTGTTTTTACTGTAATTTCCTCCAGCATTGCATCTGACAGTATATTTGTTTTTGTTTTTTATTTTTCCTCTGGCTTTCATCCTACAGAGCCATTACACTCGTTTATAACTTCAGAATCCCGAAGGCACATAAGAAAATGACATCTCCAGTGGCTCATTCGACCCGGGGAGGGGGGGGGGAACAGTTGATTATCAGAAGACCGCTTCAGAAGACGGCCCATGGAAAATACCCCACACGGTTTTTCTGCTCGCAGAATAAGGCCAAGCCGGTCTTTTCACAGGTTGAAGGAACCCCATCTGTTAGTTCTACTCCTTGCCCCACCCCCTACTAACTCAAAAAAAGTCTGGTGAGTAAGATCTGTTAGAATCACTTTTTTTTACAGAGTAGGACTGACTTTGATGGTGAAATCATAAACATGTTATAGGCCACTGGTAACCAGCATATAAAATATTCATGTTTCAGTGTTGTGAGGATTCAGAACCTGCACTCACCAGGAGAACTCAGCCTGGGGACCTACAGTCAGTTCCTGAGAGATGTTAGACTGAAGTAGCCTAAAGGGCAGAAGCATGCTGATCTCCTCCAGAGTTTGAAAATTAAACACCATCCTCTTTCCAGCTTTGGTCGGAATGGAAAAAATGGTACTGGAGGCTGTGACAGGCCCACTGATCTGACAGGTCACCCCTCCCTTCCCCTCCCATCTGCCTCCATCTTGAACCAAGAAGTACAACATACCCCTACCAGGGCTCCACAAGGGCCAGGTGTGTGGACTTGTGTGGTGTAACCACAAGTACCAGCTTGACCACATCCACATCTCCCCAGAAAGACACTGACGCACTGACGTGGTAAGAATCGGCTCGTCACACCTCGCCAGGGAGTGGCTGAAGGGAGGTGGAGCTTGTTCACCAGCATTCGGGGTCCAACGGGGTGCTCAACCTAGTCTACGAGCACCAGAGTGGTTGGTGCAAATCTGCTGCCCACACCACATGGACGAGAAGCAGGCAAGAAGGATGGAGCCAGGTAAGGACCTGATGAAGGGTAGCTAGATATGATACCAAGATCTGGCCAAAACAGTGAGCCAGGATATCGCACCTAAGAGGCAGCATTGCCTCGGACAAGACTCCCTAAACTAAAAAAAATAAAATAAAATAAAAATAAGTTAGTTTAAGCTGAAATTAGTGTGCGGCACATTTCTGCAGTATTATGAGCACATATGAACGGCCGTTAAATCTAACATTTGACAAGTTGATAACTAGACAGAATTAAGAACTGTGACTTGGGTGATAATACAAGAGGAAAGCCTTGATAAATACTCTGCCGAAACGAAGCGAAGACGCTTAATTTATCATCCGACGCTGTATATATAGGCCTACCCTCCTGATATTCGTCTTTTTCCCCAATTTAATGTCACGTCTCATTTAGGACTGAAAAATGCCTTAATGTTGTTTCACGTTTGGTATAGCTTACTTAGATCGGTAAAATCCAAGGAATGCAGCCTGACAGCACATGGCAGGCTGACTAAATATCTTCAAATTAGTTACATTCATTTTCATTCCATTTTTCGGAAATCAAAATAGTTCATAATTTAAAACTCGCGCTACATGCACTTAATAAAAAGTGGAGTGACACTAACGAATTGAAAAAAAGCCACAGTTAAAGAGGGAAAATGACAACGAGCACCACTACAAGTGTGTTAAAAGAAACGATGCCGGTTTCAGAAGCTTGTTTTTCCCATTTATACGCGCTTATTTAAACAGAGGTATCTCCTGATATATGATGCGGATGACCGAAGGCATGCATGCATGCATCAGTGTTAACTACCGCAAAATTGCTAATATCTTGCAATAAACCATTACCGATTTTACAGTTGACAGGGAGGTCTGGCAAAAATGTAACAAAATAAACTCAAATCCAGCTCGAGTTTCATTCCCATTTTTTCGTACAGTTGAGTCAGATAGGATTTCTTATTTTAGGTTTGAATATCTGTACAGATCTATGCAAGGTAAAGTTTCTTCTTGGTTTTGTCACACCGCCCGTTTCTATTAGCTTTATAGTATCTTGTTGATCTAATCTTATTTAAGGATTTTAGACATGCATCTAAACGCAAAAAGCTAAGCAAGAGAAAAAACAAATGAATCCGCAAAACATGCTGCAAAATTCGAAAATCGTCTAGATACTCAAAACACTTGAGCGAACATCTCAACACGCCAGTATACATCCAGCCACAGAAAGGATAAAATCACTTACCTGGCCCAGATTGGTATAGCCATATTTTAAAGCGAGTTTATCTGCTTCTTCGCGTCCCCCTGAGATTCGCACAGCCCAGTGGTTTGTATAAACGTTTCGAGAGGACAAAGTCTGGCGGACAACAGAAGTTAAAAATAAAAAAATGAGAAATAAATGCATTTCGGTTGTATGTGGTCCTATAGCAACCTTTCAAGAAAATCTCTCTAATACAAAAATACATAGATTTAAAAATAAAAAGATGTGTATTCTGAAACTGTAAGAAACATTATGTCTGCAGCAGGTTGTCCCATATACCTCCCTGCTACATGCACATTTTCTTATTCAAATGCCTAAATTAAAAAATAGGGACTATATCATGAAAAGTTGAACTAGGAAGAACTGGCTACAGACGCCGCGTTACCACTCCACTATATGTCAATACAGCGACCAATGGCGAGCCACACTCTCCTTCAGCCTATAGCAGCCAAAAGCAGCACGTAAAACTGTAGCTGGCGTCTGGCTGCTGGAAGATCCGAGCGCATAGAAGACGGATAGCGAGCAGAAACGCGCACTTCTGCTGGAGCCATACGCGAGCACGATGCGCGTGCCCGTTTGTACGTACACGCGGAATGGAATGACAGCCCAGCTCTGATCTTTTGCGCGCCCGGGACAAAACAGTATTTTCATGTTGATAACCGAGCACCTGTGGGCAGAGGGATGGAGCAAGACTCGAGAACGCAAGAGATACTGGTGTTTAAACTCGTGAAAAATCATTTTACAAGTATATTCGTCATTTGGGAAAAAAAAATTATCGTATTATAAGTTATTCCTGGGGATCCTAAGAAAACTGCGAAATTATTTTAATTTTGCAGGCCCTTAATCTGATCTTTCTGAACCTGTGGTGGCAAGCGCCTGCCGGTTTTGCTTTCGAGCACAATTACTTGGATGGTTGTTGTAATACGTAGGATAAACACTAGGCGGCCCCAGTGTATGGCCTCTGTTATGTCCTTTTTGGAAGGTGAATAAACAATTACAGTAAACACCCATACATCTTCCAACTGCTTATCCTAATTAGGGTCAAACGGAGGCTGTCCCAAGATAGCAAATGCTGACGCATATACGCAATCATACAGTATGGGAAATTTCGAGACACCAATTTATTGCGTGCTGAAACCGGAGAACCTAGAGGGAGTCCACGTGACACGAGGGAGAACACACGAACTCCACACAAAGAGCACAAGTGAGATTTCACACCCCAATGTGTTTCATCCCTGGAGATAATGTGCGTAATCAAGACTCATCATCTGAAGTGTGCGTGTATATATATATATCCTTTAGTGGATTGACATCCCGTCCACAATATTCCCTAAACAACCCTACACTGGAAAAGTAGCCTAGTTAAACTATGGATGGATGATTTCATTAATCAAGACCAATTAATTTATAATTATATGTGTGTGTGTGCATATATATGCACACACACACACACACACACACACACACACACACACACACACACACTCTGACTAACTCATAATGACTCTGTCTGTCCAAGGCTGCTCCCAATCACCTACACTTACAAGCTCTATTTGCACTTTGTCTGATTT
>JAABNY020000008.1:6108528-6126973 GCA_015164015.2 Brevimyrus niger | reverse complement strand
GATCTGTTGTGTTTTATACCGAGAGATCACAGCGTCCATAGATGTACTGCAGATATTTTTGAGGTTATTTGGTAAACAGGTCAGTATTTGATGGCAGGTCGCTGTTTCGAACGCTTTGTTTCATCTCTGCTAAATCGTTGATGCTCTGTGAAGCCTGAGAAGCAAAACGTGTCAAAAAGCCAGAACTGCAAAAAAAGTTTGGCTCGTTTGTTAATGATTGTGATATATAGTAAACATTCTGTCACTATACAGAACTGTTTAGTAAACCAAAAATACTGAGGAGTACCAGTATAGAAAGTTTGAATCAATAGATCGTGTTGGCTTTAGGGCAGAACCAGATAGGCTCCATGGGCTTGACCTCCCTGTGGACGTCTCTTTGGACACCTATGTGTGGCACTATAATCTTCTGGCACCTCGGGCTTTAAGCTGTGAAAAAAAAACAATAATAATAAAACAGTGGCAAGCCTTTGTAGGTCCATCTTTCTGATGTGAGCCTGCTTACTCCGCTTGACTCAGGCGGGACTAAACGACTCACACCACACACTATTAACATCATTCATTTCTTTTTGGCCCAGAGTCTCATTTCAGCAAATGGTGCCGGAAATATGTGCTTTGATTCAGCGGTTACCTTGGAAAAGCGGCGCAGTGAACTTGCCGTCATGCTTAAAATGAGGGCCTCGCTCTTTACTGGGCCTACGGAGGCTGTCGGCTGACTGCGCAGCGATGGCTTGGGAGCGAAGGGTGAAACCTCATTTGGTCTGACGGGGTAGAAGCCTTCGGTCTGGGAGTCGGGAAGCATTGGTGTGCTGACTAAAGCTTTATGGTTCTCCAGGTGCCCGACGTCAAGCTTCAAGCTCAAACCCCTGAAGAGAAAGAGGCTTGGATCAAGGCCGTCAGTGATGCTATCAACGGCATGAAAAATAACATCTTCGATGAGGTGCGTTTCTTAACTTGAGGTGCTCTCTCCGCACAGCCCTCCAAACTCGCTATTATACAAAACCAATGGAAAAAAAAAAACCAAACCCGAGACCGTAATGTATGACGTGATCGGTTTCCTACAATCAAAACTCAAGGTATCATTCATTTTGCGTGCAGGTGAAGGTGGAAGGAAGGTCCTTGGAACATGTGACCCTCACACGACCTAAAGGACAGCAGAACCGAAGACCACCAACAAGGATCCATCTGCGGGACGTACGTATGCAGAAGCGGCTCAGTTCACATATTTACCATGTGATCATATTTACCATGTGACCATAGTTACCATAGTTACCTTGTGTTGATTTGGTTTGTCCCTGTACGTGAGTTCCTCTGGGTGTGTGGCGCCTTCCGTCTTCTCACAAGCCTAACATGGGTATATAGGATACTACTTTTGAATGAACTGCGATGTTTGAAGGCTTAAAATGTGTTCTTGTCAACCTCTCGCAGGTTGCTAATGTTAAATCCAATGGGAATATGGATAGCATGTCAGACACCCATGACGCCGCGGCTAATAGGGTCACTCCAGAATACTCTGTGAAGCCTCCCAAGCCACCATGTAAGTCTACTGAGACCTCAAAGCACAACCCTGACGAACAGGAAAGTCCTCGACACAAACTTCTCAATGTGGATAATGCACTGGAGTTAATACCAGAGGAAGAGCCCCTCCAACAAGTCACGCTGGACAGTGGGGAAGACACCAAAAACCAGATCCAATTGACTCCACATGTGCCACACAAAGACCTAAAGCCTCCAATGCCTCCATCCAAAGACAAGAAGCCCAGTTTGGTTGTGGAAGAAGAAAAGGTGTCTTACAGTGAGCAGCAGGATGAGAGTGCAGAAACAAACAGTAACTATGAGGAAATGGCAGCCACACTGCCGTCCACTCTAATTACTCCTAAGAAGCTCGTTATGCACACAGATTTGAAGGCTGCACAAGCTGGGGTTGAATGGTCTGCTCCCCAGGGTGACTCCCCGGGACTGAACTCGGCATCCGTCCCAAGTCCGCAGGCACCAATCAAGGAGCATTTGTCACATCTCTCAGAAAAACTGGAGAAAGGAGCGATGAAAAGTGCCTCAATGGGGGACCTCCTGTCCAAGGTAGAGGACGAGGAGCAGAGCGTCGACAAGTTCTCCATAACGTCCCTGAGGAACATCATCGGTGAGCTGAGGAGCAAAGTGTCCCAGGAGGTCGAAAATACCAAGAAGCTGCTGAGCACCTTGTCCCCCAGGGAGGATGGCCAGCTGATGGTGGAGACTTCCACAGATTCCTCCCCAGCAGAGCTGCTCGCCAAGGCTTTGGAGAAGCTGCAGAGGGCAGACCAGTTCCTGAGGGAGGCAGAGGGTTTCGAAGAATTTGAATCCCTGGAGAAGAGTAACAAGAGAACAAGTTGGTGACAAAGATGGCTGTGTGAAAGCAAATAGATACAGAAGGATTAACTTCCTCGGAATATATGTGCTAACACTGTAATGTAGTGATTTTACTTTCCATATGATTTCTAATGTAAATCCCATTTATAAACAACAGTTCTAAGTTTATAATTTCCATCGATATGCTGATTAATGTTCGTAAGATATACAGTACTGCTAGACCATGTCAATTTAAAAAATACATATGCTACAGATTTAATCAAATAGACTTATTTTTTGCCATAACATCAGACAGTTCTAAGAGTTTAACGAAAACTACCTGTGTTGATACTTGAAGTAATTTAAGTATTTTTAAATGAAAGTGTAAAGAAATTTTAGTTCACTTCGAAATCATGCCAGTTTTTCTGGGAGATATTCCAAAAGGGTTTAATATCGCCGTTCCTGCCCCACCTCAAAGTTCCCCTTTACTTTGTAGGGACTGGAAATAATTACATAAACGGTGTAGTACAACCTGATGTGCGGTCATTGCTGGAAACGGGCCAAGCTTGTGGGGAGGAGGCTCTGTACATACATGGTACAGAGAAATCTTTGCTGTTCAAGCTGTTCAAGCTGTTCAAGCTGAAGGAATTTTTAGCTGTGACACTGAGTGTTTCCGCCAGGGCTGGTTGCATTAAAAATGTGGCTTTTGTCTATCGGTGTAAAGCCGTGATCTGTGTAAAAAGAATTTCGTGGTTTGGGATCTGCTCAGTTTTTTTCCCCCTCATTTGTGTGATACTTGGAATATTATTGTAACCTATCTACACCAGAGCAAATAATATATGGGGTTCATTCATATCCATTCAGATTTATATGTGAGTGTACCTTAAATAGCACTTGTTTAGCTGCACTTCTTGACAGATTGTTTAATAGCGTTCAGTGACAAAAAACCAGAAATAAAGTAGCAGTCATGTGTTTCGTTACCGTACAGCTTTGCAATTGTTATTGAAAAATAAGTACAGTATGTGGCAGTGCCAGGATTAATTAATCTGATGTTATGCTTACCTTTCTTTATCTAGTGCTTTACCACAAATGTTAGTTTTTTTTTACGAAGTCACATTATTATGCAAATAAACTTTTTTAAAACGAGATCATCATTCAAAATGTATAAATTATATAATTAAACATGTTTCCTTATATCCTTGTATTTAATATATCTATGCACAAATATTTGTTTCTAATGTCTTACTGGCAATAACAAAATAATAATAATCGACAGAAAAGTTATAATATGGGATGGCAGTGTAAATATGTAATAAACACACTTAACACAGCTGCATTGTGCTGACTTGATTTATATGACTTTTCATGTTGATTACATACACTAATGCCTTTGATATTAATTTCTTTGTTAAAGCATATTATGAGCAAGATATGAGAGTCCTAAATGGGAGATGGTTGTATTCCAGCACTGAAAAGATAAATTCACATTTTAATTTTTTTTTCTCAGTGGCTAATAGGGACACTCAGTTACGCTTTTCCGTAAGGCGGAAGTCGATGGCATTTCGACGCGTCTTTCGGCTTTGGGTGTGGATTTTTTTGTTGGCTGGTTCCTTGTTACGTTTCAGAAACTGCATAAAACAGAAGACAGAACCACTGTGAGGAACCGGCTGACAGTATCCAGCCCACTCATCATGTGGCCATTGAGCTGTTTCTGAGGAACTAGACGAAGACACGTGAGAGACCAGCTGGAGCGTAACTCCCGCACACAGCAACACCATCACTGTCTTCATCATCATCATCTACTTAATCATCATCGTCTTCATTATCGCCATCTTCCAGAGCTTCCAGTGATGGCAGTTTCATCCACTTCCTGGACCTAGCCGTCGTATAACTATTTCAACCAATTTATTTTAAAACCAAGATTGTTATGTTATTGGTTATTGCATTAGTACATCGTCTCTGGAAGTTTGGGAAATTATTTTTTTCTGCAGTGGCACATAATAAATAAAACAAATAAGAACTTTTAAGACATGATGACGGTTGTGCTTCTTTTTCCATGTTTGTGCATGTAGGCCTGCATTGTGCTGGTCCGCACCAGAACATGGTTAGGTGTATTTGTGTTTCGTCGCCACGGCAACGCTCTGGGCAAGCGCTGTGAAATACTTCACAGCTTGTGAGTGTTAGCCTGCTCACTGCGTTACTATGGCATTGCTTAAAGTGGGCAGCAATGTACCTATTTATTTGTTACCGAGCCTCTTTAATGCAGGATCACATAAACATATCAAAGTGGTTGTGTAGATGACTTAGATCCACCTGAAAATGTATATAGTAGTTCTGCAGATTTTTTTTTCCCCAAAAAGGGTGTGTGTGATGCATGGAGATTCTTGCACCCGTTTGCTCATCTTTCTACGCAGGTCTTCCTCACTGTTTTCAGTTTCAGGTTCCATGGACAGAAAACTTACTGTAGCATCATGAAACAAAGCTGCTTCACAATAACTTCTGCTCTCTACGGGATGGACATGGGCTCTCCGCACTCCGCCCCGCAGAGAGATAAGAAACTGGCAAAGTGCTCTGCATGCAAGGCAGCAGAGATGGAGGGACGCTAAAGCGAAGCTGTCCCATGTGTCCCTCTGCAGTGAGCCACGTGATCGAAAGAAAAGGGACAGGAATCGAAGGACAATGTAGCAGAAACAACGGCAGACCATTTTTTCCATTTCGATTTTGTTTTTGTCGAGCTGGCTGCTCTTATGAAGACAGTTACTTCAGATAATTTACAACCTAAAAATGAAGCTAAATTACTCTATAAATAAATAACATATGTGCTAAATGCAGCAGAAAAATAGGATGTTACATTTCAAATCATTATTGTAATTGGATGTGGTTTTTGAACATTCACTCTATAAATAGAATGGTATAACGTAAGCATTGTAATACATTAGTATCTGCTTATTGTTACTGTAGTGACCTTACTATTGTCCTCTGCTCATAATATAGGCTATTAATGCAATTTAGACTCTTTCAACTCCAAAGTCGATGTATGCTTTTTGGAGCAATCAATCCTCACATTGTTTTTAATGTATGTTTTTGAATATATAAATTAAGATTAAACACACTGAATATACAAATTCTGACACAAATATCGATATCCTTGTAGTTTCTGATTGCCACATCAAAAGAGACACCTTACGAGACTCCAGATATACACGTCTAGCTATACATCCATCCAGAATGATGGTCTGCTCTGGGCTGCTCTTCATGCTGACCGTGGAACAAAGTCTGCCTCTCTGATGCTGTTTACATACTATTTCTGTAGTGAATTGAACCTTTGATTGAGGGCTTGAAATGTGCAGTGTTTGTGTGCATGTGTGTGTATGTCTGTCTGTGTGCACAAACTCCAGTTATTGGTCGGTATTTGAGTTTAGCAGGTGACCCTCCTAAGCACATTGCCGGAGCATAAACAGATTGCGGTGGTTCACAAACAAACATGTGGCAGCTTTTCCACTGTGCTAGTCACCCTGTACTCATGGCTCCATCTGCAGAGTGCAGCCGCAGAAAAAGGCGAGCAATCAGGGTATGAATTATGAGTTATAGTGGTTGGTAACAGGCAGGACCGGTCGAAACCCGAATGTGGTGCCGTAGTCGATCTTCACCACAGGTATACCCTTAATACCCTCCCCAGCAAAGTTCAATACTCAGTTTCACTTTATTTCCGACATTGGGGAAAGGGGGGGCAGCCAGCTCTGTCATCTGTAGGACTAACAGGTCTTAGTAACAAGTAATAAATCAAGAAGTCCTTTTGACATGTGTTATTGCATTTTGTGGACAACCCTCGCTGTCTCTGTGTGATGTCAGGGTGATGGTATGGAAACTCCAGACAGAGTGTCGACTTTTGTTACTCTTGCCCTAACTGTATTGTGCATAGCTACAGGCGAAAATATATATCTGCTCATCCATCCTCAATGATTCAACAAATAACGATGTTGGACAACGTCGTCTTTGAGGTGTTTGTTTATCTCAGTAAGATAACCCAATAACAAATATCGATGAATGACGAAATGCAAGAAAACGAACAAGCAAATAAATAAAAAGCGGCACATATGAAACGATTAATATTAACCGTGCAACAGTTTGGGAACGGCGTATAGAATGATGGCACGGGAAATATCGCCCTCTTGTGGATGCTATATGACGCTACTTTTATGAGTAACCTGTATTTTATTCTACATGAATCAACTGAAAATTCATGTATTAAAAAACTGTTTTAAGAATTATAGTATCTCACACCAGTTCAAGCTTAGCACAGGATACAATTATTAACGTTATTAAAGTCTAGGACAACCAATGTGAGAGTTTTACTTAATTTGGATATAGGCTACCTTAAAAAACGTTCTTTAACTGCAGTTATTTTTCACTGAAATGAAAAATCTCTTTGCGTAACGATAATCAATGCCCCGTTTTAAAACGGAGCTGTGCAGGGTAAAATAATAAATTTAATCGGTGTACTAAATCGATATATTATTAATAGTCCAAGATTCCGATCCCAGATAAATCTGCACAAGGTTCTTAGTCAGCCTCAGTAAAACGTTTTAGAAATACATTTATAATTGCCTTTGTGTAAAATCGGTTTTAGATATTGTCTTGTTAGGGGATCCACCATCCCCTGGATTAAGATCAGTAGTGAGTCATGGACATAGCAGCGTACATCAGATTATCGCTGGCAGAAGGGCAGGTCTGCACCCGACACCCGGATGTGCAACCAGCTTAGCGGCTCTCTTCAATATTTTAGTTAGAATATCCCTCTGGGGCACATTCCTCAACTGGGCTCCGAAAGAGAAATGCCCTTAATCTGAATCCCGTCGCCCCCGCCCCCCAGCAGTAGAATGGACGACGATTTGGTGTCAGAGGATGATATCTGTAAGTCGCTGAATTGATTAATTGCTGGCAATAAAAACGATACGGATGTTTTATACTGTATCATTTGCCTCTGGATCTTACGGAATTTTTCATCTGACCTGCTGACCGTATCGTAATTGTGGGCTGCCGCGATGAGACACTCCGATGGCCAAAGCCTTAACTCTGATGATGTTTATTTCAGCTCACAGTTGAAACAGTAATTACGTATTTCAAGCATTTATTCGCTGTCAACATAAATCATCCGCGTAATCTAAATATAGTATGCCAATTATGTCACGAATTTACAATCGAAACAAGTTTTTTGTAAGTTCAAGATGCAAATGAGCTAGTGTCAGGAAAATTCATTGTAGAGTTTTAAAGCACTTATGTAAGTCGCTCTGGCTAAGGGCGTCTGCCAAATGCTTTAAATGTAAATGATAAAACCCGTACTTCAGCGTACGTTTAGAAATTGGAAGACAGCAACAAAGTGTGTGAAACAACGGTGATAATGAGATGACTGAATTATGTTTCGCAGTTAGAAATTTAGAAAGAAACAATAGCATTTATCTTAGTTAACCCTGATCTACTTTGTCTCGTTTGCCATTGATATTCCTGGTTCCCATGTTCAGATATGGAGTTCTAACCGCCTCCTGTGGAAGTTTTGAAGTAGCAAAGTGGCAAACGTGATATTTTATAGTCTGCTGTTTCACACCGGATATCCTGTTAAATAAATAAATCTGCGTTAATTGAAATGTAGCAGTAATTATTATCACTGTTTCTTATGCAATTTATTTTTTTCTTCCGATTAATTGGTCAGTATCTGTTTATAGCCCCGGTATTATATGAAAAACGGGTAGTGCTGTAAATATTTCAGTTTTATGAATGGCTGATAAATATGTGTCAGACTGTAATAGGCCAGGAATCGTCACGTTACGTTTATTTGCAGTACTGAATTGTTAAGGTGTATAATTAATTGCTTTATTACTATCGGTCCATGCATCCTCTATACCACGTACTGATCCAGCACAGGGTCGCGCCGCTTTGTTAACGTTTCTTTTGTAAAATAGCTTAGATCGTACCGTGATATCACTATGACAGTGTACCGTGGAAAGACGAGCTGTTCTTTCAGCCTTTTGTATACGGGGTTACGAGGAAAATTCACTATCTGCTGAAAGAACGACATCAGAAAGATGAAAAGTCAGCCTGTTATTAATGTGAGCAGTTATAAAAACCGCTCAGGTTTGTAAGTGACAACAATTTAATGAAATTATTAAAAAATATATTTTTCATTTTTAAAATGATCTGTTTTCTCCTCTCAGTGCTTCGCTCTGAAAAAGAATTTCACGATGCTGCCAAAAGAAACGATGTGGAAAAAATGCAGGAGCTCATTAGGAAAGGCGTGGACGTCAAAGCCAAAAACAAAGTGAGTATCTGACAGATCCCAAGCTGCTTCCAGTCCATTACGTTCCATTTCCTCTTTTAAAGTTAATGTATGGTCGTGTTTAAATTTGACAAGCATCTCGCAGGAAGCTTAGCTGCGCTTTCAGCCTTGAGCTACTCAGATTCCTGTTTCCCCTCTCTGCATCCGCTCTATGTACATTCTGTATATATTCCTTAGCGTGGGAATTTTATGTGAAATGTTCACAACATTAAGGCATCCCAAAATAACTTTAGCAGAGCTTTAAATTTTCATCTAAACACCATCTAAATAAACGTAAGCAAATACTATAAAATAATTTTTATCTTGTTAACTCGATTTGCATACTGTGGCAATTTTAAAGCATTTTTTTACATTGCTGAAGTAGGACAGGGTGTGAAAGTGAGAGAATTTTACAGAAAAAAGTTAACCACGCACAATCGCTGAGAGAAAATGGCACATACCGCATGTGTAATTAAATATAGGGCATATTGAGGATCCGTGGATCAGATTTGATGAATGATATGAGGAAATGGTGGTTAAATCATGTTTTGTTTTCCTTTAAAGACGTACAACATTAGAGTTAGAGGAAGGGCATCGTGGGTCATTTGAGAACAGGATGTTGTTTTTATTTTCAGCTAAATGCCCGTTTTGAGTGTTTTCCTCTTTATGGCATTAGGACAGTCTGGTCACTCTGCTGCTTTTAGAAAACCTCTTAATTAATGATTTTTTTTCCAAATACGACATAATGATGGTTATGTTATGTCATATTGGTTAAACACAAATAGCGCAACAGATGTGACTGGATCTCTGGGTACTATAGTGATGGTCACCCCACCCCAGACACTGACGTGCTTCATTCTCTGACCTCATTCCGGTTGGTTCTGTTCACCTGCTGGTTCTGGATCCCCTTGCAGGTCGGCAGGAAGGCCCTGCACTGGGCGGCAGGCATGGGAAATGAACAGGCCCTGCGCTTTCTGCTGGACCACGACACTGAACTGGACTCCGAGGACGTCGTAGGTGTCCCTGTCAGGCGGGTGGAAAAGAGAACCTTAGCTGATGTCCTACATGCCTGTTTCTTATCTGATTTATTTACTTTGGTTACCAAGGAAACATTGTTATTCAGCGAGAAGGTTCTGCCTCTCAGTTTTATGCTTGTTGTGTTTGTACAACCATATATAGGTGTAGAAACTCAGGTCAAGTACCAGAGTAACTAAACAGGAAATCTAAAGTAAATAAGGTACAGCGACATCACATTACAAATCAGTTGTCTGTTTCCTTTGGTGAACAAGAAAAGCATTTTTCATGCAAGTTATGTATCATGTGCTTATAACCTCCGTGGGTAATGGTTGTGCTTGACGAGTCCTCTGAAGACAGTTGGAAGTCGTCTTCTGCAACATCTGCAGTGTTTGGTTGCCTTTCTGTTGGCCACTGGTTCCTTCCTGGCGAATCCAATACAGTTTCATGCTAAAGACTCAGGCAATCAAAGAATGATGTCTAAATGGTCATTGTGTTGATGGTATGATGTTGATGTTGAAGTGTGTTAGCTTTGGCCATTTCTAACCCTCTGCTAATGTTACTCCAGAGTCTGCAGCCACCACCCAGTACACCCATGTGTTTTTTGTGTTGACCACCAGCATACCACGTTTGGCAATCAACACCTTGCTTTTGCTACTTAACTACTTAAATCAAATTATTAATTGAGCTAGTGGTGAATTTTTAAAAAATACATAGAACGGCTGAGGTGCCCCGGAGGAGAGGTTTGGAAATGGAAGTGGTGTGTTCATCTAGCCATCCAAGAAGACATTAACAACAAGTAACTTTTTGGAGAACAGAAGACATAATTGTCTTACTCTTACTGTAATTTCAGCCTATTCTGATATTTAAGGTGCATTTCATTTTTAGCAAACATACACTTACTACCCAGAAAAGGGCTCTAATCATTTCCTTTGACTGCCTAAGATTTTTGCATAGTAATGGGCGTCCGTAGTGTTCTATAGTTTCTCACACATTTCCGCTGTGGTAAGATAACTTGCATTGAATGTAGGAATGACAAAAGGCTTTATTTGCCAGTTGAACAAAAACATTTGAATTAGTTTCCTTGCTTGATCCCTTCTTGCTCTCCATAGCTTGAGGGTGACTGTGCAGGGTCAGTGAATGTGTGGCCCCCGTGGAGCTGGGGGTTAAGGGCCCACGGACATGTGACTTATCTACTGAGGCTGGGGCTTGAATCTGTGATCTTTGGATGCCAGGCACAGAAGCTTAGTTCACTGAGCCGCTCTCCACTCCTCTGCTGGGCTTTTGATTGGACCCTTTGGCTCATGAGCTCAGATTGTGGGCAAGAGGTATCAGAACGGGGCCCCAGCACGCAAAGAGAGTCGACCACAGCTCAAAGGGCGGGACTGTGCAGTGTTTCCAACGACACAGCTTAATACCTAATGCCATGCACACGGCTGACATATCGTGTCTTTCCTCTCTTGATACATGAGATCTTGTTGTGCATGAGATTATACTAAGAAAAAAAGCTTTCTGTTGTATAATGCACAAATATTAACACACAGCTAATCTCTGGAGAGCATTAATATTTCCTGGTTTGAGTTGATGTGATGTTAACCTGGCATTTTGCATGTTCAGCAGTAAATGATCTAGTTAAATATTTATTGTCTGTTTTATGCAGTTTGGCATGAACGCAGTGCTGCTTTCATCCTGGTTTGGTCACCACAAAATCCTGCAGATCTTAGTGGCTTCTGGGGCAAAGCTGAACTGTGAAAACAAGGTATGTTGCTTTGTCACCATGACAACCAGTGTACGACGCTGCCAGCCAGTGTTGTTCTTGGCACAGCGTTACAGAAGTCTGTGGTCGTCCTCGCTGGTGTTTATTTCCTGACTGTGGCTGTTTCCTGTCTGGCAGAACGGGTTAAACATGCTGCATTGTGCCGCACAGAGGGGTCACATTAGTGTCATGCAGTTCATCATGGAAGACCTGGAGGATGTGAGGCTCGACAGAGTGGACAAGGTGGGGAAGGAGCCGGCCCTGGCAGAAGGGTGATATTACCCCCACAGGCCTGTGGAGAATAAGCAGATGGATGGATGATATGATATGATATGATATGATATGATATGATATGATATGATATGATATGATATGATATGATATGATATGATATGACATATTCCTATTACTATTGTCGTTGCTGCTCGCATGAGTGGAGGGCTGGCTATTCATCACTTTGTGCTTGTTTTTGTCCATCACTGTCACAGTGATGAATAATTGAAATCAGCATTGTCCTTATTTGTTGGAAGTACATGACAAGATTGGTGCGACTGATAACAGACACAGTAATCTGCCATAAACTATACTAACAGTTTTTTTTTGTCACGTTTATGTGAACAAATATTTGGCAATATATCAGTCTTGTTTCATATGGCAGTTGTAAATGGCTGTCCACATAGTGGTGAAAAGTGGTTGGATGATAATGCATGGGGGGTGGATACCCTGTGACTTAAATGTCCCTAACAATACACAGCTTGTTAGCAGTACTGTAAAGTCATTTTTAATTACTTTGGTAAGTTAGAATAATGCAGTCAGTATCAGTGTTGGATCTCAACTCTATAGTTGGAAGCAGGAAGATGGACGGAATTTTTGAGCTGTTGAATTTGTGTGGGTTTGTGGTATAGAGTCATTTTGTAGTGCCATTGAATTTTAGTGACGTTCATAAAAGTATGTGGGAGTTTTGTGATGGGGTGGTACAGTATAGTGGTTATTACTGTTGCCTTATACTTCTGGGATCAAGGTTCAAGTCTCTGGCATGGCTTTATGTGTGTGGAGTTAAAATGTTTTTGTTTTGGGGTTTCCTCCATGTACTCCAGTTTCCCCCCACAATCTAAAAACAGCTGAGGTTAATTGAAGTTACCATAGGTCAGGGGTGGCCAATCTTACCCACAAAGGGCTGGTGTGTACGGTGTGGGGATTTGTAGTAGGGTTTTGGTTTTTTTTTTAAAAAAAGTGGCAAATTCTCACAGGAGGTGTGCGATGGGTAACAGTATGCTGTTAGCGACCATCGGGTGAGTCACTGAATTACCGTGCTTAACACCTGCCTCCTCCCTCAGTCAGGTAAGACGGCCCTACACCTGGCTGTAGATCATGGACAGCTGGAGGTGGTGGAATACCTTATTGGGTTTGGATGTGCCCATGACATCAAGGACAAGGTATCCCTCCTTGGTTCCTGGCAAATATATTGGCCCCCATTGCTTTAATTTAGGATTTAGAAAAAAGCATACATCAAATGAGAATGGGTCAGAACTGGGCAAAAGAAGTAAGGGACAGTTTCATCGAGATGGTTGGTTCCGCTCTCACCTCCTCACAGGAGATGAACACTCCATTGCATCTGGCGGCCAAGAACGGGAACATAGAAGTTCTGCAGAAGATCGTGGAGACTGGAGTGGGTCTGGACGAGAAAAATGTTGTGAGTGGAAGGCTTGTGAGCCAAAGGAGAAATCTGGAGACAAGTGCAAGTGAAGAACATTTCATATACATATTCTAGATGTGCCTAGATGACACTCTACCCTTGTGTCAGTTGTTGAATGTAAGGTCCTCTAAGTGATGTATCCTGTCAATGACTGGTCACCTCAGACAGTTTATGTCTTGTTGGGGGCTTCACAGCTTTAGGATTTCTCATCTGTGGAATGGTGATGAGACGACTGATGCAAATGTGCATTGAACAGATCTGGGATGTTTCTCAATATGCATACTTGACTGTACTTGTGTACCCGTTTTATGTCATCTTCCATCGCCAAAGACCAGTTCCAATACCAGGACCAGAACTATGGAGGATGATAAAAATCCCCAGATGTTGCTTTTGCCCAATCCAAATATCAAGGATACATCGCATCCTTACCAAACGAGATCAATCCCATGATTCATGTCGCCCCAAGTTCATTCTTGGGAGGCAAGTTAGCAAAACTGCTCTTGCCAAGACCACAAGTATGATCTTTGCATTCTTGGTATTGAAAAACACCCCTGATCTTATGTGGGGAAAATGACACTGTGTCTGTACACTTCAGGACGGATGGAGGGCCTTGCATTTCTCTGCCGACGGAGGTCATTCGGAGTGCGTCCGCCTACTGCTGGAATCCTGCTGTGATGTCAATGCACTCACACATGCAAGTTCCATATATTTACTTATGAATCTGTATATATTAATAAGTTGTTTATACAAATATTTGTACATTTTATATACCCATGTGTCCTTATAACGTCCAGTTTCAAATAGTCTTCTTAGTTCATTTTTAATTATGAATATTACTTAACATAATCCATTACCCTTGTATTTTTGTTTTTACAGAAGAGTATGAACGCTCTCCATTTTGCAAGTCGACACAGTCATGTAACGACAGCAAGACTATTAATAGAAGCGGGAATCAACACAGACTCCTTGGACAGTGTAATTATTGATGCTTATCCATCAGTGTCCTTACTAACGTACTGACTGATAAACAGTCAGTATAGGGAGTTTAATGATACACGTCTCCAGTGAACATGGAAAGGCAGATTACTGTCTATTTTCATTTAATTGGCATGGTTCTTTAATGAAATCTACAGTGCTGGAATTCCAAACAGAATAGCATGAGCTAATGCTAAAGCGATCAATGAGGTTCAGGGGGCCTTCCTCAATATCTCCACAGCAACAGACCACGCCTCTTCACATTGCCGTGCTCAACAACCATGTGGAAACAGTGAGGCTCCTGATCGACGCAGAATGTGACCTGGATGCTTGCGATGGTGTGAGTTCATCTCTCGGGACACAAAAGCAACAGCTCACTAAACTCGCGGGAACAATTATCTGTGAGAGAAGTCAGATCGTCAGCGTTCCTAATATCACGCCCTTTGGATCTTGATTCTTCATCACTGTCATTGTGTGTCACACCTTTTGCACATGAGAGTTTTAGTTTCAATCAAGGAAAAAGCGCTGTTTTTTAGACCAAAACTTTTATGTGTTACAGAGACAGCAGACTGCCTTGCACATAGCAGCGGAGTTCGGCCGACAAGACATTGCCGAGATGATTCTTATCGCAGGAGTCGACCTCAGAGTCCTTGATAAGGTACTTCAGGAACTGCCAGCTAACGCCAAGGTCTGCTTTATTTACCTTCTACACTAATGTGTGCATATCAAGGATCAGCTGGAAGGACAAATGGAGGACAGAGTTGTGTCGAGTGGTAGTACTGGTGTTTATAAATAAATTCATTACAATGACCTGTCTCATCTCGCTCAGCAAGGGAAGACATCTTTGGATGTAGCAGCAAGAGGAAATCACATCAGTTTGGTGGACATGATCATCAAAGCAGACAGATTTTACAAATGGGAAAAGGCACGTGTGAAACTGAGCATGACGTACTTATTCTTCACAAAACACTTTACTTCCCGTGTTACTGAGTATCTTAGATTGTGATGTTACGCTTTTGTGATTTGATGTGTTAGGACAACCTGAACAGCGACTCGGACTCCTGGGCGGAGAAGAATGTGACCTTCAAGCAGGACCACCGAGTGGAGACTCGGCACATCCGCTCAGTCTTGTGGAGGCTGGCCACTGAGTACCTGAAGCAGGGAGAGTGGAAGAAGCTGGCCGAGCATTGGAAGCTGACGGATGCACACATCCGGGCCATAGAGCAGCAGTGGACTGGTGAGGGTCCGAGCTTAACGATGGCGCTAACGGAGAAGCCTTGTCATATTCAACGGTGGCCAGTAGGAGGCGTTAGAGATCCAGGAAACACTCAAAAGACTCATAACATGAAGGTGGCGAGTTCCCAGACAGGGTGTAACTCAAGTACATCAGAAGTGTGCTTTTGTATAATTCTTTCATCAACATCTTTATTTCCTTGAGTAGTCTCCAATATTAAACAAAATACCATAAGCAAAATAATGACAAAAATAGACATTTCAAAAAGGCATCTTTCAGAAGAATTTCATCGTCACACCCTTTTACAAATAAAACAAGGAGAGTAAAGTGGTATAGTGGAGCAACCCATTATCTACAGAGGACCGTTCTGTTACGTTTCCCTAGACATATCCAACTTTGTTGTAATATCAGAATTCATTAATCTACTTATAAAGGGGCCCTAGCTCTTTTCATAAATGGTTTGCTTATCACTCTATATGTGTGTTTTCCAGGACAAACATATAGCCTGCTCATAAACCATTTGCTTTAATATGCATTTTATATAGTATTTTATAAACAAAACCAGCAACTTAGGTTACTGGGAAAAAACAAGCAAAAACAGAAAATAATTTGCTGAATGTTCATTCTTGTACTAGTTGGAAAATCAAACAGTGGACAATTTTTTTTAATACAAAAAGGAACAAAAAGCTACAAGGAACATGGACACCGATTGTTGCTCATCTGGCTACACAGTGTGACTGTGGCTGGCGAAAATCCAATCAAAGGCTTGTACGAGGCCCTGGTGGCCATCGCTAGGAAAGATCTCGCAGGTGAGAAACATGACCAGTCATGTGACCCTTCCAATATCTTTATATTGAGGTCAAAGGTTGATGTTGTCAACAGTCACTGTATAAAAGTCACGACAACTAGAAATGTGTTTTAATACGTTGCTATTTATTTTTCAACAGAAAGTATCCGACAAAAAGCTAATGCAGATTCAAGTTCTCCAAAGAAATGTACCACCATGTGAAAGACACTCAGACTCTCAGGCTTATCCACAAGTGTGGTGAAGCTCCGGATATGTTCTCACCAACAGCAATCGCAGTGAATACACTGAAGCTCACATTCGGGACATACATCCATAAAAGCCGCACAATTCCTTTGCCAACTTGTTTACATGACTATGGAGGGACACGGGGTGAATCTGAAAGACATTTAAGCACAGGGGGAATTTTACTTTGGTCTTGAACAGAAAAGGCTCTAGCTGTATTCGCCATTGGACACACATTATTGCCGGGCCCCAAAACACAAACTTTTTTTATAAAGCTGCAACGAGAGCAGCTAAATACCATCTTATGTTCTTTTTACATTCGGAGACGTTTGTGTATCTTCCCAAATGTCTAACATTTAGCCCCAGTCAAGTGGTGAAGTTGCCTTTTTGCACTATTCTTTTGACTGGAAAACTTCTGCCAGAAGTTTTAAATCTATTCCTCGTACGTTACATACATAGTTGGATCTGTCTTTAGGAATCGTCATTTACATTTAACCTTTAATAAGAGGCATAAACAAATGTCGGCTAATAGTCAGTGGATGTCGCAGCTGTGTTCGGTAATTATTATTAATTCTGCCTTTTGAAGAGCCCAGACATACCAACAGGGACACAGTGGTCTCTAATGAGCCAAAATGCACAGATACCTTGGATTTAGAAGACACTTATCCAATGTGAGAAAGCAGCACCAGCCATTCCTTGGAGTACTGGGGTTGGGGGGGGGTGAATTGAGGCTGTGTTGAAGGCCCCAGTGCTGAAATCACAGCGTAGTTATGGTATCGCAGGCAAACACGCAACAGCCCACAAACATGTCAGGCACAGATGCAGAGGCAGACATGCAAAAGCAGACGTTTGGCTTCTTCTGCCTGTAGGGCCAATTATTTAATTATTTACTTTGGCATTCCGTTAGTTTTTTTTTTTTTTTTAACTTACAGTGTTGGAATGAAGTACATTTGTGAAAGCAGTCTTTTGTAAAAACAAATCAATTTCAGGGGATTAAACACTAAAAAAATAGTTTTACTTTAAAATACAGATTTTAAATGCTGTATACTGGTTGTAAAAACTTACATTTTACAAAATTTTAAGTGTACCTTATTTCAAAATAAAAAAATGTATACATTTTTAACTGTACGTGTAATTTTGCTGGGGACAAAAGACAAGGTTAAAAAAAAAAACTCATTTGTAAAAATTAGCGCAGTCTGATTCAGTATAACAACTAAATGAATAATCACACAAGCCTGTAGAAATCATAGGCGTTTAACAAAATCTTTAATGTTTTGTTTGGTTGTATTCCTCAAAGAGCAAAACTCTGTTTTCTTATCAACTCATCAATAAATATCTGACATATCAAAAACACCACAATGAAGAAAAAAAAAGTGCATATTGATTGCAAACATAAGGCAGAAAAGGTACAAAAAGTTGGTATTTTCCGTAAACAAATTCATGTACCCTGTCTAGTTACTAAAATAGCATTTTTCTGCAAAGTAAAAATAGGCTCTGTTTCAGGGCAGATTGTATCTGATACTCCAGGGGGAAAAAAGTCTGATGTCCACCCTGCAGAGGTCACGTGTTGATGCATCTCCAAGCACCGGATAACGACAGGCTGATCAGGGGGATCCTCGTAATGTCCGACACGGCCACAGCGGCCTGCCTTCCCGTCCCCTACGGGTCCTCATCGCCATCCTGGCCTGGGCACACGCCTGCCCTCCGCACCTCCAGCTCGGCCGCGCTCACCATGGCTGGGTTGATGGCTGCGTATCGGGTGCCGTGGAACTGCCGCAGATGGATCTGAAACATAAATTAAACTTGTGAGGAGGGCGGGGCCACGCGCTGCAAGCCCAGCATAGGATGAAGCATGTCTGTTATTCTTTCTTTTGCCCGAGAGCTGTGTGCATGTGCATGTTCCTGCAGGTGTGTGTGGGACCGCACAGGGAATACAGCCCAAAAGACGCTCACTGAGCCGTAGGCAAAACTGACATTAAATGAACCCGGAAAAGGCATGACATAAGCAGGCCTGCTTGAACAACAGGTTACTCTACAGAATGTGCACCCAGAAAATCTAAAAATGCTGAATTTTCAATTCCCCCAAATAAAATAATTTACTT
>JAABNY020000008.1:6084292-6103792 GCA_015164015.2 Brevimyrus niger | reverse complement strand
TCCCTGCCTCGTGCCCGTTGCTTCCGGGATAGGCTCCGGACCCCCTGCGACCCAGTAGGATAAGCGGTTTGGAAAGTTAATGGATGGATGGATGGATGGATATACAAATAGTTGTCGCAAAATGCACAAGGAACACTTCCAGGGTTGTGGGTTCAAATTCCACCACTGCTCCAATGTAAGTATGTCCTTGCATCATAGGGGTTTTCCACCACAGTCCAAACATCTGCAGTGAAATGTGGCGACTGCCTTCAGTGTTTCACTGTGCACATGAATGTGAGATCCTAACCACGGTGAACTGTCGGAACATATACATCCCTAATATACAATGGAAAGGGTAGTGGGACGACCTATTACATAAGTGGGCGTACCAATTATAGCGATTGGTGCTCCGCGCTGTGCGGGCGTGGTTTAGCAGGAAGACGAAGAAGATGTTCTCGCTGATTTAATGTGGACGACTTACAGTTGATCTTCGTGCTCATTTATGTGTGGTGAAATATGATCGCTCAGTATTTTTTTTTACCCAGCTTGATTACAAAATAACTCACCGGACAACCCCCAAAGAAAAGTAAGAAGCAAACAACTAAATAACATGAAAATGTATAGTACAGTGCTGGTGGTACCGAGCTTGAAACGAGGAAGGTATATAGGCCTGTGGAAAAGTGATGAGAGCATGATATTCGCTACGATTTTCTGCAAGACACTGAAGGAATTGAACAGAGTTTGCTAGAAGAGAACAACTGCATAATAGCTAATCGGAACCGTGACGTTATTTAGTTGTCCATCTTCTCAACGCCTGAAAATCTTTGCTGAGATACTGTCAGGCGGGCAGTGACGTAATGAGCCCTGAGCGCTGAGCTCGTTACGTGGTATTCCCGACACATTTAAGCTTTTGCGTTACAGTTGCTCCTAGATTTACAGGGTCACGCCAGAGCGGGTGTAAATATAAATATTTTACTTTATTGTTTCTTTGAGAGGGTGTTTACACATGCGATCTCGGGGCATAAGCTTGACAGCCACAGCTTGAACGGGTTTTTGGCCAGTTTACAGCGGACAGAAAAACGCGTAAGTGGACCATGGACATTATGTGCAGAACTGGTTCTGACCTCAACGACTCGGTAACCGGGGGACGGAATCAGCCAGCATACAGTCTGTAGCGTTACAAGAACACACACTCTCACGTTTTTATGCTCCGACATGTAAGCGTGGATGTATTTTTTTACAGTGCAATCCGAATTTAAATGTTTACCCAGGCTTCGGCCTACAAGCAGTTGCCCATCACCGGTGTCTGCTGCTTTTTAACACAGTTATCCAGTTCTGCGTGATCACCTAACTAGATTTCAGTCAGTCTTGTTTGTATTAACTGGTGACAATGATCCACTTTTATTTATAGGAGCAAAAACATGCCATGTCTGTGCGCGTCTTCGGTGAGGTTCCTCCTAAACTCGGCGCATAAAGGTAAGACAGTCCGGCGCAGGAAACCTTAATATTGCTGGGGAATGTTTGACCTGACCAACTGAGGGTAGTAATGTCAGTGGTTTAATATGAGTGTGAGTAATGTTAATGTATTTCCGTAGTAAGTTGGCCAGCAATGTGATTTCTCATCGGACCGATTTCGTAATTGCTGTGGTGTTTGACAATTAAGATTTCTCTGTTAGACTAGATTTTCTGTCTTTATATCGACATGCTTCAGTGTATGATTCGTTTTTATTGCTGAAAGATGTTTACCTTGGACATTAAGGCTAATTATTATTATTATTATTATTATTATTATTATTATTATTATTATTATTATTATTATTTATTGTTGAGTTATGAGTTTTCTTGCATTTAAAGGAATCTCTTGCTCTCGGGTTCAACTGTTTGCCCTGAGTAGACCAGGAGTTCATGACGTTGGCCTGCCTCGCAAAGTACCTTTGAGAACTTTCTCAGAGTCTGCGGTTTATTTTGCATTCAAGGAGGGATCCAGCAAAGACGGCTCTGCTGATGGTGGAAAGGTACACACATTATATAGCTGCTCTACAGACAGACAAAATGCAATCTTCAGGTCGATGATATAGTTCTGTCAGTGGGTGTTAATCTTTGTTAGTATATAATTGCATCAACACTATCTAAAGTAGTTATTTTTCCTGATGGTTCCATGCTGAACAGTATCCAATCACATTTTGACTGCATGTCTGAATATTTTACTGAGGTTGTGCAAGTTTTGAAATGATGCCTAAAAGTATATTGTTGGTTGATTGTGTAGAATTAATAATGAATTCCGCCAACACTTCTTATGTAATGCATGTCGTCGTCTTTGTTGCCATGATAGAAATCAGTTAGTGACGGAGGCAGTAAAAGGTCTGGTGGATCTGGAGGCTCCGGGAAAGGAGGCGGCCAGCTCCGGTGTCCTAAATGCGGAGACCCATGCACTCACGTGGAGACCTTTGTGTGTAAGTATCTCAGCTCCACTGAGATAACCGAGAACTAGTGTAAACACAGAAAACTCGGTGTAACTCGGTGGATTATCTTGTGTATGTTATATTCTTATTTGTACTTATAGATTCTGTTTAGTGCAAGGCCGTAGCCATGGAGACAATATGGCCTTGGTTTATTGCGTGGTATTTATAAAAATAAGGAATTGTTGTAGGTCTTGGTCCACTTACCAGTTTTGTTTCTTCCCTCCCATACTGGCAGCATCGACGCGCTTCGTTAAATGTGAGAACTGCCATCACTTTTTCGTGGTGCTCTCAGAAACAGACACCAAGAAGAGTCTGAACAGGGAGCCGGAATCAGCCACTGAAGCAGGAAAGTTGGCCTTTCAGCAGAAGCCCCCTCCACCCCCAAAAAAGGTAACTGATCCAACTAGGGGTGGGAATTAGCAGACACCTCCTTCATTGGATATAACGATATTTGTTTTCTGATTCATTATGTATTGCAATTTTGAAAGTGACATCATCTTTTTTTTGTTTATTTTTGCTGAAGTTGTTCTTTCTTAAAATGTTTATTTTAAACATTGATCCTTGTGAGCTTTTCAGGGGGGTATTCCATTAAATTAGCAAAAGAAAGGCAGACTTTCCTGAAAAAGTCAGACTTAACCTAGCTCCATCTCATTCCACGAACACCGTTCAGTTTTAATTAATTAAGGCTTATTCAAGACAGACTTGCATCGGCTCACTTAGTGCGCGACCAAATTAGTTGGAAAGCGTGTAAAATGAGAGCGGTGTTTCTTTCCGCCGCAAAATAAATGCAGCTGATGGAGCTGTATGAGAAATGTAAAGATGTAATCATTAAAAAAAGGCAATACTGTGGCCATAAACACAGCCAGGGAGTTGGCTTGGCAATGAATTACAGACAGAGTAAATGCATAAATTACATAAATATTACAAGTGCTTGGTACAGTGGTTTATGCCTTATAATGCGAAAGTTGCTGGTTCGATCCCCACAGCCAACGGGGAACCTTCTGGGTTGATTTCACCTGTCGTCATTATTGTATAATATTATTTGATCTCCATAAAATACTTTAAATCACATCCGTGTGAAATGTTCTGGTCACATAACCAGATGTCATTTTTGCTATTTTAGTAGCAAACTTTCAAAGTAGACAGTAGACTATTTTTTTTCAATTAGTCATTGCATTTCATGTTTCATCATTGTAATATCCATACGCTTTTATTTTATTTTTATTTTTTAAATACCATTATAATGGACTTCAAGGGATCTGGGAAAACATGCCCAGAACACAACTACAGGACACCATTTACTCATGCCACACCCCAGCATTCACAATCGTTGTATAGATTATTATATTGTACATATAGTAATCCAACTTCACCTGATCAGATACGTAGTCGGGATTATTAACAGTCGCGCATCTGCGTCACACCATATCACTGGCACACCAGGCCTGCGTGTCCAATGTAGCCGAACAAAACTACAACGAAAAGTGGCTCTGGGGACCAAATTGTTTGTCCATTATAAGCGAAAATCCGCTATATGCGAGTCCACTATATCGGATGCTTTTTCTGCATGTTCGTAAAGGCGCACGGCCGGGACCAGCAGACCTCGTCCGTTATAGACGATATTCCATTATAAGCCACTCCACTGAAATGGGACTGTAAGTCACTGTAATTATTTTGTAATTAATTGGAATGCTAAGATGTGATTTTTATAGGCCTTATTATATTGCTTATGTAGCAATCTCATCTCCATATTATGGAAGTATCATGCAGAGCTTTACATCAGAAAAGATGGTTTTTATTCTCTGCCTTCTCATCTTGCTTTTACTCACAGCACTGACTATAGGGTTCCATTTTTTATATATGTATATACAAGATTCATTCTCCCGCTAACTTGGAACAAAATCATGTCATTTTGGTACACCTTACCGATTAACAAAAAAAATTATTCAGATAATGTAAAACATAATGTCAGATGAGAACATATAATTCAACAGATTACATATGATATGAATAGTAAGATTGCAGAATTTCGTCTGAGGAACCGATCTTTTTGGAATCTATTCCAAACACGTCGGACATTCTTTGAGACAACGCTAAACTAAGGGAGATGGTTAGCTTGGTCCAGAGTACACTTGTTCGCAGGTATAAATTTACATTAAAGAATCTTTTTAGGCAAAATGATCTGAGGTGGAAAATTCTGGTCCAGAAAACACAAATCCAGACCAAGGTTTTTGTTTCAACCAACCATTTTAGTATAAAGAGTGACGGTGACAGAGTATTTACCACCAAACCATGGTCTGGATTTGTACCGTACTTTCTGGACCTGAAGTTTCCACTAATGGAAATGATCGAAATAAAATTATTCAGTGCAAACTCCAGTTGTAGCAGCTTTTTAACAGTCAACTGTTTAGCCTTGCCTCTAGTGCTTGGGGGGATATTTAATGTTGAGGGTTTGGTGCTTTGTACATGTGGCTGCAAGTTTTTGGTCGTCCACAGTGGTATTAGTGGTATTACCACAATATTTAACTTTACGGTGGCAAGTCTTGTAGATAAGCTGCACTCATGTCTGGCTGTCTGTTTACTTTATAGACTCCAAAGTTTGTCCGCCCTCCGGATTTACATTGAGACTCTGCTGGGAAAGTCTCTGCGCAGGCTTGCTTATTCATGATACCACCGTGCCAGACTTGTGCATGTTGGTGCCGTAGCAAAATCAGCCCATATGCAACTGAGCAAATATATTAGCAGTATCAAATGTGGGCAACATAATTACAGTAATTTGTTGCTATTGATATTTTACAATAGATTTTTTTTAACTCTCATAGTGATCTAAAAGTCGGTGCCTTCAAAACTTGTGAATTGTAACCGATTCAATCATCCCCCCCCCCATTCCCACTGTAAAAGCAGATGTCCAGTGGCCTCTGAGAGCTAGCTGATAGGCTGCATGAATAACTCGTAGCTTTCTCAGGTCTGCATGTTTTTGTTTGGTTTTATTTTGCTGATTGAATAGACTTGTGTTTCTCCTGGCTAATTTCTACCTGCCTTATAAGGGAATGTGTTTTTGTCTTTTGCTTTTGTGCAGATTTTCGCATATCTGGATAAGTATGTAGTGGGTCAGTCGTATGCTAAGAAGGTACTGGCAGTGGCCGTGTACAACCACTACAAACGCATTTATAACAACATCCCAGCAGGCGCCAGACAGCCGCTGGAAGCTGAGAAGCAGGCCTCCCTGCAGCCACGAGGTTGGTACAGAACGGGAGATCCCATTACAAAAATGGAGAGGGGGGCTGTTATTTGAATAAAACCAAAATGAAGGCTGCCTCTTACAGATGTGCAGATGTTCTCTCAGAGGTGCCCTGATGCAGTCTTTCTCTCACCAGAGCTTGAGATAAGAAGACGGGACGATGAGTACAAATTCACGAGTAAGTGTGGTTCCCACCGCTCTTTCCCTGTGTGCTGTTGGTGCCGACATTTGCTGCCCAGTTCTGATTTTTAGTGAATGCTGCATAGTATGTGTAGGTGAGGTGGTGACTGAGTTGGACACAGAGGAGGCGGCTGCTGGCCCAGTTGCAACTCCATGTTTGCTTTGACTATTAATAGACTGCGTGTAAATAGGTGCAAGTTCAGAGATGTAAGGTGTCTGTTAAAGTGACTCCCTGCATGAAGGAGACCATAATTTCTCCAGACCTACCTTTCTCTTTATAAAATGTAAAGTTTTACCTGTAAAAAGATCATCAGAAAATGACTAAATGTTGTTGTTCCATGTAGTTTTCGATGTCTGGTTTAGTGACTGAGTATTAGTAGTCTTGACTAAAACACACAGCGTGATCTGGAGGGAACTGTGAGGCTGAAGCTTTTACCAAAGTTCATTGTGTCAAATGATTTCTATGGCTGATCTACTGGTTTCCATGTTACTCGTTCCTGTTGACACAGCAAAGCGTGCTAAACTTCCTGTGTTTTCTGTGACTTCTGTCTAGGTAGTTTTATGTGGACGATTTTCTAATTGGGTGAAAAGAAACTAAATGTAGCCAAACGACTCCTGTCCTGTCATCATTACTACGTTTGAACTTTACAGCTTTGGCTGCCTTGACGCGTGTAGTGAAAGCATGTTCACTTGGTCGCTTAGTGTGGACACTAACAATGCCCACTCCATTGTCTTCACCTACTGCTTAACTCCTGCCCCCTCTGGGATCAGAGCTGCTCCAGATCGCAGGGATCAGTCCCCATGGCAACGCCTTGGGGGCCTCTCTGCAGCAGCAGGCATCCCAGCAAGCTCCACAGGAGAGGAGGGGCAGTGACATCATGGACTCCACCCACACTGACATCAAGCTGGAGAAGAGCAATATTGTCTTGCTGGGTCCCACTGGATCAGGTGATTCTAAATCACCAAGTACTTTTCATATATCAATCTACCGTATCTGGTAAGATTAACTTCACATCGCCCCCCTGTGGTCCCTTCAGGAAAAACACTACTGGCTCAGACCCTGGCGAAGTGTCTGGACGTGCCCTTTGCCATCTGTGACTGTACCACACTGACACAGGCTGGCTACGTGGGAGAAGACATCGAATCGGTTATTGCAAAGCTGCTGCAGGATGCAAATTATGCCGTTGAAAAAGCACAGCAAGGTGGGCTTTATTTGACTTATTCAGGATCGCTAGATCATCACAGTTTTATAGACCACAGAGGCCCGTGGAACTGAGTCTTACTTCCTGTCTGCAGGGATCGTCTTCCTGGACGAGGTCGATAAGATTGGCAGCGTTCCCGGGATCCACCAGCTGCGAGACGTGGGAGGTGAAGGTGTCCAGCAGGTCAGTATCTGAAAGACAGGGCGATTGTCCTTCAGTCCAGCTAGAATTGTGCCTTGCAAAACATCAGTGAGGAGACATCTGGCATATAAAGGAAAACGGCTGTAAATCGAGCAGCACTCCCTGATAATGATAAATAGTTAGCTCCTCTGTGGGATTTATTTCTCTCTGCTGTCTGCCTCGGCAGGGTTTGCTCAAGCTCCTGGAGGGAACCGTCGTCAACGTGCCTGAGAAGAACTCAAGGAAGCTGCGAGGGGAGACCGTTCAGGTGGACACCACCAATATCCTGTTCGTGGCATCTGGCGCCTTTAACGGGCTTGACCGGATCATCAGCAGGAGGAATAATGAGAAGGTGAGGCGTCGCCAACAAGCTGTGAACGCGGATCATTCGTTTGAAGGAATGTGGGGTTAAAGCACATTGAGACAAAATCATTTGAGTGAAGAAGCGATTTGTCTCCACCCTCGTTTGTCCTCTTCCCTTCCTGGGATGCAGTACCTGGGATTCGGAGCACCGTCCAACGTGGGCAAGGGACGCAGCGCAGGGTCGGAGGCGGCTGGCGGCAAGGCAGACGCGCTCCGCGAGATGGAGGAGCGAGACCGGCTGCTGCGGCAGGTGGAGGCTCGTGACCTCATCGAGTTCGGCATGATCCCCGAGTTCGTGGGCCGCCTGCCCGTGGTGGTGCCTCTGCACAGTCTGGACGAAGACACGCTGGTGCGCATTCTGACGGAGCCACGCAACGCCGTGGTGCCCCAGTACCAGACGCTATTCAGCATGGACAAGGTCAGCCCCTCTTCATCCGACATCTTTCCCCAGAATTGCCCTCATGTTTTAGTAATCGATGCTAAAACCTGCTCAGGTATTTTGCTGCTGGATATTTTACTGCTGATGAGGTACTTGGTTCTGGGGTCCAAGAGCAAGACCCTTTTTGGGATCTGAGCCAGCAGCTCTCAGGACTTCCGTTTCTTTGACCGACCATTCTGCTTGCTGGAAGAATATCTGATGATAATGGCTTCGCCTCTGCGGTTTGCCTTTCAGTGCGACCTCAACATAACTGCAGACGCCTTGCGTGGCATCGCGCAGTTGGCTTTGGAGAAGAAGACGGGTGCCCGTGGGCTCAGGTCCATTATGGTGAGTCGCTGGAATTGAGAATCTCATGCTTTTTGGGGCCTTTTTTTTTTTTTTTTTAAACTCATACCTTAACATGCATGACAATTACCAGGAGAAACTGCTACTGGATCCCATGTTTGACGTGCCGCATTCCAACATCGTAGCTATAAAGATCAACGAAGACGTGGTTCTAGGAAAGTCACTCCCTCAGTACATCAGGCAAGTGAACGTGCATCAGTATCGGTCCCCTCGTAACTGCAGGACATCCAGTATTTTGAAGGAGAACCTGTAGTTTTGCGGTTGGAAGTTAAAAGCTGATCTCGAGTTTCCCACCTTTTTCAGAGCCCCATCTAAGGATGCCGCCGATGAGGAGTATGAGTGTGGGGTAGAGGAGGACGGCTGGCGCAGACAGGCGGACATAGCCAACAACTGATACTGCTGCTCAGTGTCTCTCCACAACCATCCAACACACCACCGTTGACGTTTTAGGATGAATGGGAATCAGCCCTCCAGCCTCTTTAATTTTCAATAGCATTAGCAATTTCAGTGTGTCTTGGCAACAAAGGTTCATAGACCAGGTTTAACTTTCTACTAAACCGCTAGCAATAGGTAACTGTTTATCTGTGTTTATCTTTGTACAGATTGATTCTTTATAGCCCTAACCAATAGAGTAGACTTTTTTACTTTAACCTGGTGGAAATGTTTTAGGTTCCAAAAGTGAAACTGATCAAATTTTAACATAAGACTGTCAACAGTTTTTTAAATTTGTGTTTGACATTTTATCACGTTGTACTTTGATTGGCATCAGTTCTTTTTCCTTTTCACTTGGGTGAAATTCTGTAGATACATATTTAGTGTTTTCCTTACTAACACCCCAGCATTCAGTGTGAGAAGTATACCGGTAATAAGCGGCTGTACTGTCCTTTCCGAGGTTTAATACTTAACTGGCATCAGGACTCGCATTCATTTGCAATGACTGATACACTTTAGGAAATGTATACCAGAGGTGGTAATAAGTTGTCAGTTAGGATGTAACTATTTTCTCATTTTATATATGTTGGGTTTTGTTTATTTATTGATTTGACTTAGTAACATTGTAGCATTTAAATGACACAAAACCATCTTTCCAGGAGTCATAGCACAGGAGTGTTGATGCTACAATGGCTTCCATGTAGGGCTTTGTTTCTTAATGGAACACTGAGATACAGTCTGCCTCAGGATGGAAGATGATACTTTCATTTGTATCGTTCATGTCGAACCACTGAAGGCCTTCATAGTGCCACAACTCGTTGGCTGAACTCTGTACATTGAAAATCTAGTTGAGGATATTTGCTTGTCATTTTTAAGTTTAGTCCCTTTTTCCAGTTAACCATACACTTACAGGAAACTTAGCCAGAGTGCTACTCTGAACCAGGTATGAAGATTTGTCAGTGTAATTGTTTAAATATATAAATAAAAAATGTATATCTGTAAAAAAAAATGTTCGGTATGCGATGTAAAATAAACTTATTAAATTATATAAATAAAACATGTAAATATTTTGGCGAATGTGTGATTACATAATGTTACACCTGAGAGAAGTATCTTCATAAATAATCTAAATGGTATTTTTTAATCATAACGATTTCATGTTATACCTATAACAAATACATGTATAACAAAAATTAAACAAGTTTAATCTAAATTGGATTGACATCATTGAAATAAGCATTCAGCTTACATTACGTTTATATTGTTAAACGACGAATTTATAAATATTTATATATGTTCCTGCGCCAATGAAAGGTTATTTGACGATCCATAACAGGTCACTTTGGGGGTTTGTAGCTGCATGTCGTTTTTCTACGTTCAGCGTTTATATGCGGGCCGGGTGTAATGAGGCCTCCGCTCCTCGCTGTGTCGCTGCAAATTTAATAACGTAAGAAAAAACTTCCGTAACCAAAAAAAAAAAAAAACTGCCTGCCCCTGGTGGAGTGGTGGTGTACCGGTAACGCTATTGGAGTGTGGGTGCTTGTGTTTTGCTTTTTTGACTGCGGATTAATTGACATTTTATTAATTTAGATCTTTTCTTTTGCATTTCCTAAATTTTGTGGACTGAAGTCAAAACGATTATGGAAAAACACACGTACTCGGAAGGACAGGCGCAGCGGGTATCGCATCCAATGTATCCGGATCCTAACATGCTGGGCATGGCGAGCGGCAGCTTTCCGGGGACCCGACCATACGTTTCGGCCAGTAATGAGATGCTCGGTTCAGTACCAGTTCCAGGCGGATTCTGGCCCAGTCACGGTATTTATCAACACCCACCGCCGCCGCATCACATGACTGCTAACAACCAGAGATATGTTCAGCCACAGTGGTCGCCTTTTATATCTCACGTGGAGCATAACAGGTCGGACTACAGGTTTGGACCGCCGTATCATCAAAGCTTTAACCGTGAGCCTCAGGATTTTTCAGTTCAGGGTTTTGATCCGACTCGTCCGCCACCGGCGCTTCCTTTCAACCCCGAGTCTAACCACAGGTACAGTGATACGGACGCACCGGCCGATCCAACTTCCAGTGCGGACCCGGATTACGGGCAACATAGTCAGATCGGGGTCTCTCATTTAGACAGAGCGGTCGGTGACCATTCGCACAGCATTAGTGAATCGCGTTTTAATCACCCGGGGTTTGGGGGTCGTCAACAAAGTTTTGATTATTCCCCGAGGACTGTAAGATACGGCAGTGATTCCGCGGACCATGGCACGCCTCCTGGGCGCTGGCATGACAGCGGACTGTTGGTGGGGCTGCAGCCTTCACCTGCCGATCCAGAAAGCACACAGAGGCGCCTGGATGAACAGTGGCTCTTGACATTTTTGCTGAACAGGAGAATTAAAAAGTCCTCCACTTCAAATTCAAAAGAATCTGATGGTGCCCTACCGATATGTCAGGTGAAGGAAAGGCTTTTTGATGCCGCCCGGCTTGTGTCGGACTTGTCGCTATTATGCCAGACATTAAAGCAAAACATGGAGGACGAGGGCGTGTGGACAGAGTCGTATGCCAAAGCTGCGGCGATGCGCAGCGACCTGCAGGGAAAACTGAAGGTGTTCAGCGACAGCGCTTGTATGGACGCCTGCAAGAAAAAAGTGGATTTGATCCGCAGGAAAAGAGCCAGGAATCGGCGTAAGAAACGCGAGTCTTGCGAGGAAATAAAAGAAAAGGAGGCAAGAGCTTCGGAGAAGGACGCCGCTATAGAAAAGTGGCGGATGAAACGTATCCAACAAGTGGAAGAAAAGAAAAGGGTATGAGTGACGTTCCCAGCTCGGTCTCCATTAAAGTTATATATTCTCAATATGTTTGGTGCCACAGCGAAACTGACGCCGTATATTATATTTCTCACTACGTACAGGAACTTGAGTTGCGGCAGGCGGCGGACAGCGTGCTGTCGGAGGTGAGGAAGAAGCAGGCGGACGCCAAGAGGATGACGGACGTCCTGCGCTCGCTGGAGAAACTGCGCAGGCTCAGGAAGGAGGCGGCCGCTAAGAAAGGTGCCGGGCATGCGTCTGTCAGGGACCGGGTGCTGGGTGGTGATGGTTTACTGTATTATTAAGGGTCCAAAGCATTTGGACCATTATTGTTTTTATTATTATAATCGCTTATCAAGTGCAGGGTCAAAGAAAACCTGGGGGCTATCCCAGGATGCTCTGCACACAGAGAAGCAGGCAGCCTATGTTAGATGTATCAGTCAGTTGCGGGGCACAAACTTGTAACAATATTCCTTTGGAGCTTCCCAGTGTGTGTCCATTACAGCAGTAATTCTCAACTTTTTTTGCACTGCAACCCAATTCTTACCATGTCAGCTCAGTCACAACTCTATATGAAGTATATGTTTAAAGTAATGCTATGATCAGTGCACTCTGCAATTTACATCAATCGACGCCTATCACACAGATCTGATTGGATGTACCAGTGAATTTTGAAGCATGCATCTGTGGTTTGGCTCCTTGGATTGGTTGAGTGTTCACTAGTTTTGCGCTAAGCATTTGCAGATCCAAGACCTGTTTAAGTAGGTCAATTCTAAGATTGGGGCTGGGAAATCTGATAGTGGATCATCATACGAGCTTGCTGGTTTTAAAATGCTTACATTTCCAGCTCTACCTCTCGACCCTTTCAGAATTTTCTATGACCCAAATTTGGGTTGCGACTCGCTGCATTACGGTGAACCCACTGCCCCTCTGAGCTCAGCTCAAGTATAATTTCGGAAATGTTTAATGCCTAGGATCTTAAGAAGAAGGGAAAATAAGCCGTGAGATATTTTAACAGCTCCTTGGGCTCTCTGCCTTAGTATTTTTGATTATGCTTAAATGTCACCCCCATTCTTACAGGACTTGTTGCTACAAATGATTCTGTCTCCTGGTGGAAGGAACTGCAAAGTCTTTTTTTAATAATTGGTATAAGTGAGCAGGGGTCTCCTATACCAGTCCGGGAGTACCCCAACCCTGCACACTTTTGTATTTTCTTTCATTTAACACACCTGATTCAGTTTCTCTGCTAATTACCACCCATTTCTTCAGTTGAATATTATGATGCATGTACAGAGTTGGGTAATTCAGGTCCAGAGATTAAATCCCGAGCTGGACTTTTTGTTTCAACTAACCAGTTGAGTACTCTGTGACTATGACTCTTGATGCTCAACTGGTTGGTTGAAACAAATCTTGATCTTGACTTTCACTCTCCAAACCCAAATCTGTATGTGTATAACTCAGGTTTTCTCCTGTCTTTCTCTCTCTCTCTGGGACAGGCGTTCACCCGGAAAAGGAGGCAGACGAGGTGTTCGAAGGCCACCTGGAGCGCCTGAGGAGGCTGATCCGCAAGCGGACGGCGGTGTATGCGGCAGAGGAAAAGGCACTCCGGGTCATGCTGGAGGGGGAGCAAGAGGAGGAGCGGAAACGGGAGCAGGAGAGGAAGCACCGGAAGGAGAGGGAGAAGCAGCTGCAGAAGAGACGGGAGGTGGAGTGTGTGCTCTTCGGAGGTATGCCCTGGGCTGCTGTTAAAATGGACCTGTTTGGTAGCCATGTTGCTAGTGGAATAACAATGTTCTTTAAAGAGCTAACATGTGAGGTGCTGTCAAGTCTCTTCCTGGGATAGAGTGTAGCTCGATTGGTGAGGGATCTGTGGCCTAAACGGGAAGGTCATTGGTTCAAATCGGTTCAACTATAATTGCTCCAGAAATGCTGGATGGTCCCACCCAAGGCTTGTATCACAAAGCAGGATTTCTTGGTTAGCTGGATAACTTGTTGGTTTTATGATGCTACATTTACACCGCAAGCGTCAAAAATGCCAGCGGACGCTCCCGCTGCCCCGAACGCTAGCCAACGCCGGAGGTGCTCTCTGACATCATAGAGTGGGCGGGGACAAGGCCACTCAGAATGCCAGGCTCTGAGAACTTTTTAAAGGGGCCCCAAAACAAACAAACATGTAGCTTATATCTTTACAATGATTTCCACCTTTTTTTTTTACACTCGTCAACTAGTGAAAAGACAATTATCTACATTTCAAAATGCACAGCTCAGCTTGTTTGCATGGTAACATGTAATTGTATCAGAAACTCAAAAAATTGCTTAATTTTCCCTAAAATGTCACATGTGCTTAATAAATATTATAATGCTCGAACTATACATGTGATATCACTTAATACTTTAATTCCATTTTTAATACCATTAATATTTTATTGCGATATTATTTTCTTTATTTAACATAAATAGTACTTAAAATGTATCACGACAGTTCTACTAAAACACATAATTATGTTTTGATAAACACTAATGCTATAAATAGGTTTAACATTATCGACAATTTGCACTGTTTTCTCTGCTATGGTGCCAAAATTGCTACTGATCTCCTTCCTTTTTCACAAAAAAATATATTATGCGCTTTACCAACTCACCTGGAACACCGATTGTTTCGGACACTCTGGTTCATGCCTCATTTTTTTTTTTTTTTAATTTCCCTGTATGCAAACAGAGACACATCATATATAACTGGGTACCCAGCCACAGCAATAAGAACTCTCTCCTCCATTTCGCCTAGGAATGGTTGGATCGAAACAAAAGTTTACACGCTTATGTTCTGCAGCGGTCTCTTCAGCGGAGCATCTCTACATTCCCATTGGTTGCCACCCAACCGTGTCACAGCTCATTACCATAAAGTTGACTGGGATTCAACTTCTGTCTGACGCTCCCTCCCATAGTGAATGAATGACTTCTGGTAGCTTTGAATCGACTAAATGGCTAAAATCTATTTAAATCCATTTTTTTTTGGTCTAAACCAGATGATATATTTTGTGATACCGATATTTGTTAGCGTGTTTGTGTCTGGCATGGAAGGCAAGATAAAGCAGTATAAAGGTAACATACCCAGTTTCCCCACAGGGGGGTGATAAAGTACCACTGTTCTGTTCCTCCCAGATGAAATGCCTCCTGACCACCCGCTGCAGCCCTACAGGCAGTATTACTTACAGGCAGAGACCTCCCTGCACGCCCTCATACAGACGAGGTGAGTTCTGTATTTTGGCATCACAGCTTCCAGTGAATTCACCTCCGCTGCTACAACACAATGTGGCCTGACCTTCACACATTAGCAGAGATTGCAGTCCTACAGTGTCTTGATCTCCAGTTGAACTTCTGATGTCATGGTCTCCCTGTCTTCTTCCCAACCAGGAGGGCGTGGGATCAGTACCTGGTGCCATCGGATCTTCCTGAGGGCAGCTTCATCCCTCAAAGCTGGGTTCTCCCTGAGCTGCCCTCAGATGAGGTGTGGGGCACTGCCTTGGACAAGCAGGACACTGTGGGTGACTGAAACCCCAGCACACAGCCTCGTTCGGCCCCCGTCCCACAGTCTCTGCTGGTGGTGCTTCCTGGTCCCTCTGGAACAAGGACAGATTTTTGATCAGTAATCTGACCTTTTGATCAGTTTACCTTTGGGCTTCATGTTACTTATGACCTGCATGTTTGCCACGGGCATGTCTGATATTTTTTTAAAAAAGCATTTGCTGAATAGAAGCTGAAGTATTTATTTTCATAAATAAAAACTATATTTTTTCAATTTGCTGAAAATACTGCTAAAATCTGTTTTATTTTATTGCACAATGTTTGGTAACCATTATTATTATAATATTCTATATAATTTTTACATGGATTAAAATGGCACCTATTTTTGTTATACGTGTAGCAAGCAAAGGGAGACAAAAAATCCTGTGTGCATTGCTGTTGGACCTAAAAGTTTTAAAAACCTAACCTGTGAATTGTGCCTGTGTGCATTTATCTTTTTTGGACTGTGTGCGATGTGCTTAACAGAGATCTGGACATTAGACAGGTCGTTTTACTTGGAGGGAATTGTCTGAAATTTTTACCAGCCACAGTCATTGAGTTGGCAAAGCTGTGGAGATATTTAGTTGTTCCTTTACAAGGTCAGATATGACCATCTGACATTATACTAAATAATAAAAAAAAAGTGGTTTTGTATGAAATTCAGGTCTGGCTCGACCGCCTAATTTGGAATTGGGCATCTTGCTTTCTTTGAGCTTCTTCCAGTGTGGCCCGAATTGGCCTAGAAGGGTCATCTGTGTCACCATATGTTGTTACTGGTAAACAGATGATGTCATGACGACGGATTAGTAGCCCAGGGAGGATTATGGAGGTCAATCAGTGACTTAAGACGCATCACCCCCTCTGGACACAACCAGACCTTTCAGCTTCTCACCTCATCCTGGATGCGTGAAAGTCCGCCCGCGCTCCAAACACAGCCGAATCCAGTATCCACTGGGTGGACCTAGTTGCCGTCGGTTACCTCCAGGTATTCACATATCCGGTGTTCTGCTTCTAGCTACAAACATGGTTATAAAGTCGTTTTACTGAGCCTATTTAATGTTGGGTGTCGTGGTGCTTTAAATCTTTGTTGATGGTGAAATGACATTTAACATTGAATGCAAGCTGCAGATGGGTGATGTTTATGAGGTAATGCTTTGGTGGGATGGATGTAGAGGGACAATTGGATGTTATGCTGTCTTTTTCTGGTTGCAGTGGTACATTGCAGTTAATGTTTTCATTTGGAGTGGGAATGTAGTGAACTGGCAGCTACCTGAGAGCAGGTGGATCGGGCACTTGTCATGTAGTGTATCACACCCTCCAATCTTCCTGCAGGTGTCAGTATTTCTCCAAACTAGCCATACATTGCCGCTGCTTTGGTAGCATTTTCCTGATCTTTAAAGTTGTGCCCATGTTGTCTAGATGCGTAATCTAGAATTTTAAACGATGAAATCATTTTACTTCCAATAATGATGCTGTAAAAACGGCCACATAAAACTACAGTTTTTTAACTTTTTGTTTTGCTGGGTTTGCAAATTAAGCCAATTTAGAGTTTAGAAAGCAGCTGGCGATTAAGCCGGTGTTGCTATTATGTGGATGACACCCAGAACCATCTGCTGGTTCTGAAGGTTTCCCAGGACCTTGGCCCAGCTGTTCCTAATTGCCCCTCATGCCTGTTAACTCCCTGTGGCAGTTCTGAGGGGTGATTCGTACTGGTTGTCAGTGGGCCTCTTGCCGGAGCCGGTGTTGTGGGAAGAGGCCCATGGTCCCCAGTTTTATTTATAGAGGGCCGTCAGCCAGTCATTTAACCAAAACCCGCGTTGGCTAATCGGCGGTAAATACAGTGATTCAAGAGGAAGACATCAACACTATAAAATAACATATGGAATTATACACGTGTACAAAAAGTATTAAGCAAGAAATAATTTATTTGTGGGAGTGTGGGGCAGCTTTATGGGATGGGACTCAGAATGTTGCTGGATCAAATCCCATGCTCAGCAGAGTGATGTCACCATCAGGCCCTTATCCCCAATTGCTCCAGGGACTGGCTGACCGTACTGTCTCCTCTACACCAGTCTCCTGTGGTGGCCTCCTGGGATGCTTTCCCAGCTGCCCTGATGGAGGTCCCACATATATGCTGAGCACTCACTGGCCGCTGCTCCTTCACTCTCCCAAAAGCCATTTCTGCACATGATGTGGCATTGTCACTCTCATTGGTAGGCAGCTTGCTGTGTCTAAACTTTAGACTGGTTCTGTAAATATAGCTCGGTGAGATGGAACAGTTCACTGGGACTTTAAGATGCAGGCACAGAATCAGGCCCAGGATAGATGAGATTAGATGTCTTGCCTTAAGTATATTTACACCAAAACTCAGAAGGGAAGAGGACACTGATTGCGTGTGACTGTCTTGTCGCTGTTTAAACCAGACGTTTTTTAAACCCGGGATCGAAATGAGCAGTCTGGGGGACATCCCATTCAAGATCCCCAGTGTTTCTACGGAGACACCTCAGCCCGTCATGGCCCCCGAGTTCCCCATCCTGGACGTCCTGCAGTTAATGTGGGAGACTGAGGTCAGCGCCCAATTGTCACCCTGCTGTCAAAACCCCTGGATCGAGAGGTGTGTGTGTGTGTGTGTGTGTGTGTGTGTGTGTGTGGCAGCCCCCCCCCCCTACTCCACAAAATGGGAAACTCTCCTAAAGTGTTTCATTACTGTTAATGTTATGATAAGCTTGCCCAATCTCAGAGTTCATCTCCTTATAATAATACTCATAATAGTGTCAGAACTGTAGCCCCGCTAAATAACCAATCTGTATTAGGCAAGGAGCTACGCCAAGCTCAAATCCTGTATTGTCTAGAGATTTTAGCTGGTCACCAATATGTATAATTTGTGTCTTCGTCTTAGCTTGTCTTCTGCATTCCAGGCCTTTGCTTAAATTTCTGTTGTAAACACTTAGCTCTTAAGCTGGTACTCTATCAGAAATGTTTAAAAGGATATCTTATGTAACTGAGTAGTGACTGTAAGTATTGTCAAGATCTAATGGTTCTCCTGTAACCGAGCTCTTTGTGATTTCTTCAGCACGGCCCTCCATAAATAGCCTGCTCTTGAATGTTGCGCTGCGCCCCCCAGTAACGATAGATGGCATTGGTGACCTGTTCTTTGGGGCTCCTGCACCCTCTGTCTGTGTTTACCCTCCATAATCTTTCCGCAGACTCTTACAGTATCTCTCCATCATTAATTTCTGCTGTAGGACATTCAATAGAATTTACTATCCTCAGCCACGGGGAGGAGGCCCTTATTTGGCGATGAGCTGAGTTTCGATTTTGTCTCTCGTTCTTCTATTTTGGAGAAAGACATCTAAAGGATTAGAATTCTATACCCTTCTAATAAGTCCAAAAACAATAAGGCCCAAATGCACCTTTATCCACATAGTTTGGGGGAAATGTAAGCAGGAGTGAATGTTCAGATTGTGATAAATCCTCACATTACTGAGATGCAGGGGCTGGTGTGAAGCTTTGTGTTTGACACTTACTGATTGAAACTGTGTCACTGGTGGGCGATTATCAGAAGAATGTGTGAATCCTGCTTCAGGGTCTTCTGGCTGCGTGACCATGTGATTTTTCTATTTGCCAGTATGATTTCCATTTGGAGAACTGGGTCCTGGCAGGACTGGTAGGGGGGTACCAGCCTGATGCCCCATTAGAGATCACCTCGTCCTGCCCCCCTCACTGGCTGATGTTCAGCAGTGCCGAAGTGTGCCGGCTGGCCAGCCCATGGGGCACCGACCTTTGGGGTCCGTCCCCTCATCTGTGGAGCCTCAGCATGAACCCCAACTTGACCATAGGTCCCCTGCCACCCAAGGTAAAGTTCGCCATCTCTGTCTCCGAGGGCAACATGGACAGCTGCTCTGAGGATGATGAAGGTTCCTCCAGTGAAGACCCAGCAATGACTCTACCCACCTCTGGCCCAGTGCCCAGCTTGTCAGGAGGAGGTGAGCCTTTGGATTTCAGGAGTCCCCAGCTGTACTCCTGCAGCCTGGCCTGCTTCGGACAGTCATCACTGCCTAAGGGCGTTGCACCGCACTGTGCCACCCACTGGCAGCTTAGCAGGCCACGCTGTCCTGATTCCCCTGGACGCTGTGCCTCATCCACCTCAAGGGACCCAGCACCTTCCTCAACAGTCCAGACTTCCAGGGTGGAGCAGCACCAGACAGCAATGCAGGTAAAATGCAGAGGTGGAAATTTCAGGTCCAGAAAGTACAAATCCAGACCAGGATTTTGTTTCAACCAACCAGTGGAATACTCT